>CM052807.1:55236475-55263993 GCA_028533885.1 Nasua narica
CCTGTATTTAAAATGCAAAACTTCAAATTTTATTTAGCCAGTCCTAATCATTGAAACCAAGACAACTCTGCCCCGGTCCCAGAGTTTACAAAAAGATGTAGGGTTTTGGAGAAGGGGAGGGAGAGCTTACTACGGTTTGTCTGCTACATGTGCATTCTTCTACTGAGTTTCCTGCACCTGCTTTACATGCCAATTCATTACTGGGAAGTGGGAGTGAAGCACAATTTCATCTCTAGTTCCTGACGTAGGTCTGCGGTTTAAGAACATCATTAAGCTATCACCTCAAAGCAAAACGGACATCCCTAAGAGCGAACTTTAATAGTTCTTTATCTAGAGGAATTCATGATCCAATCGCACAATGATAGTCTGAGTATGATGATAGAGAGGTACCTAGAAAAGGATAGAGTATCTCCCCAGGGAAGGACACCTCCACTCTTGTCCGAAGAGAAATAAACATAATGCCAATCACTCAGACGGCCAGGAGGATGTAAATTTATAAGCAACCCGAGTCATGAGAAATTTCAACTTTCGAACATTCCCATCAAAGCAACAGGTAAAGTTACTGTTAGAAACTTGACTCATTCTCACTTTAATTTCTGCTTGCTAGCGTAATTTCTACATGATAATCTAACATGACATAAACTTCTGTCAAGGGTGGCAACTTAGTTTTTAAATTTTTTTTTTTTAAAGATATATTTTAGAGAGAAAGCAAGCGAGTAGAGGGAGAGGCAGAGGGAAAGAATCTTAAGCAGATTCTACGCGGAGCATGAAGCCCAACATGGGGCTCGATCTCATGACCCTGAGATCATGACCTGAGCCAAAACCAAGAATTGGATGCTCAACATACTGAACCACCCAGGAGCCCCAGTATAGCATTTAAATTCTAACCTATGTACAGTCGAATCATTTTAGGAACGTATGGCTCTCTAGCTTGCAGCAAGCAGACCAGGTTGAAGATTTTGGCTTAAGATGATTTTCTATTGTCTAGCCTTTTATTTTTCCTGTTTTTTTTTGTTTTAGAATTTTCCTAGAGAGGACTGTGACATAAAGAGGCAAGTTGAAAAAATTATCTTTTGTTAATTACTATTTTCTGGTAAAAAAAATTTAGAATTATTGAGACAAATCATCGACATGGGTAAATTTTATTTGCATTAGATATTTGGAGCTAAAAGCCTCTTTTTTTTTTTTAAGATTTTATTTATTTGACAGAGAGAGAACGCAAGTAGGCAGAGAGGCAGGCAGAGGGGGAAGCCGGCTCCCTGCTGAGCAGAGAGCCTGACTCAGGGCTTGATCCCAGGACCCTGAGATCATGACCTGAGCCAAACGCAGAGCTTTAACCCACTCAGCCACTCAGGCGCCCCAAAAGCCTCTTTTTAAATGAACTGATTTATATATAAATCAAGGTATCGAAACCATTTAGCAGGATGTTGGCTAGCTTACAGATCGTGAGTATGGGAAATAGACGGACAGAATATGAGTTGGCAACCAGATGCAAATAATATTTAAAGCCACGCATATACAATGATACTGGTATAGTCTCTAATTCTGGTTATGAATTTAAATTGGTATAAATTCCTTTTGGAATGAAATCTGGCAATTTGGACACAAGAATATTCATATCCAAATATTAATGACCTAACATTTATAAAATTTATTCTTAGGAAATTATCTGAATGGAAACATTATATGCTGAAAGACATTTCACTATACTTTTATCACAAGCTTAACACAGATGAAAATTAGAAACAAAACAATAAAGATACCTGCAATAGAGTGTAGTTAAGTGAATTAAGGTACAACAAATAAAGCAGCCATTAAAATAATTATTAAAAGTTGGGCTAAACTATAAAGATTTGAAGTTTAAGTCTTAGATCTAACTTAGGTTACTTTCATTTTGGTATCAAACGAACAGTACAGTGAATGTCTATACAATTAGTGGAAGTGGATGTGGTTCCCTGTTGCCTCTTGGGCTCCTCCCAGACTTGTCCCCTGAAGTCCTGGGATCGGTGTAAAGAATCTGCCAGAAGAGCCCTGAAGTCTGCCTTGGGGAGGGTCCACATTAGCATTCAAAGTTCAACCCTGTTTCTGTCTAAAAAAATTTATTTCATTACTTTGTCATTCTTTTTCCTACTGCATCATTATACCACCAAGAAGCCTGGCCATAGTCCACTGGAAACATGGAAAATACCATGAACTTGACAGTGCAGGGAACATCAATTACAAAATATTATCTATGACAGGTTTTAGGAGAGTAAATGGAAATATGGAAAATGGGGGGGGGGAAGGAAATCTATGATGATGGATGATTATTTCACTTTTGAATTTATAGTTGTGACATCACTTCAAATGGGGGCAACTTTAACGACTCACAAACAACTAATCTGGGTTTCTTTTTCCATTTTTTTGTCTCTCTCTAGATTTTTTCCTATAGTAAAGGCAAGCATCAGAGTAAAAGTTATTCACCACTCTCCTCCTTCCACTGGCACTGAAAGGAAGGGAAATCCTGTCTTTGAATTACAAGCTTTCTCCATCATGCTGTTCCTTTATATTGCCCCAAAGCCCTCAAAGCTCCAGTTTCCATATTTGTGCTCGCCCATCACAACACTGCCTCCCTTCTCAGGAGTCTGACCGTGCCTGTCTCTCTTCATGGCTGGGGAGTCCCCACGCACAAGTGGTCATGCTCTGCTCCACGAATGGCTTGCTTGGCTCTATCTAAGTTTGACACCAACAGCCTTGGCATATAGCAGAGCTCTATACCAGAAAATGACTTGACGAATGGTTTATATTCCCTCTCTCTAGAAGTCAGAATATGACCTATTTGAACAGGATAAAACAATATACAGAAGTGGAAAGACTCAGAGAAGAGTAAACAGAGGCCATAAGAAGGGTCATACAGTTGATAGTGATGGGGGAGTGCAGAAGAGAGAGGTGAAGGGCACACCACTACCAGTCTGACGCACAATACTCCAGATCTTCTAAGTTTGTTCCCTTTTCTGTGTAAAACTTCCATTAACCAAGAAGTCTGGTGTGTCTGTTCCTCTCAACATGAAAAGTTCCTGCAGAATAACGTCTAAGTTCTAAGAGTACTAATCTTGATTTTGAAACTATAAAACCCCACAGGTCCTCAAAAGAATGTATCACAATGGCCATATAGCTCCATTCTTCCAACAAGAATTTTTTTAATATTGAAAATAATTTTTTAATATTGAAAATTTTTTAATATTGAAAATATGGTATAAAATATTAAGATAACTTTTCCCCATCTCTGGGAGATGCTACCCTTATTCCGCTATGCTGGATTCTGTTGCTCACATATTTTCTGGAATTCCTTTTGGAATCATATTCAGAATCTGCTTCTTTGTCACTCAATACCAACATTTTTTTTTTCATTTTCTACTTTGGGCTCTCTTCCTCCTTTCTTTTATTTCTTGCCATTATGAGCCAATCATACGAGGAACCCTGAAGTACTGGGTGAAAAGGAGAGACTGGACCAAATGGGCCGAGGCAGGGAAACAATGTAATCAAAGTAATAGCAACCAGCTCAGCATCATAAGTTCATTTGTTTGCGGAGAGCCCTGAGAGCCCTGAGAAATGTGGGATGCTGCTCCACAGGGCGGTGCTATAGGCACACCACTCCCATCTGTGTTTTTCAGCTTAAGTTGAAAGCCACTCGTAAACTCTTAAATGATGTCTAATACCTGACACAATGTATATACTTGTTAAATGAGTAAATAAATGAAACGCTTAATTCAATAGAGTCGAGTTTGCTGATTGCTGATTTCCTAATTTAGTATCATTTAATAACCATTTAATAATTAAAAACATTTTTCAAAGATAATACTATAGTAAATGAAATTAATAATACAGTTTATCATGAGGAAGGGTTCAGACTGGCTCTTGTTTGATAATGCTATGATAATGATCTCATGATGGTGAATTATACCATCCCTCTCAAGTTTGAATTGAAGTCAGAGACCCAAGTTTTCCCCACCTTTTAGGCTTTGCTCTCCTCCTTGACTTCTTTTTATTTATTTATTTAAAAGATTTTTATTTATTTATTTATTTATTTGGAAAGAGAGAGCGAGAGAGAGAGAGAGCATGAGAGGGGAGAAGCGGACTCCCCATGGAGCTGGGAGCCCGATGTGGGACTCGATCCCGGGACTCCGGGATCATGACCTGAGCCGAAGGCAGTTGCTTAACTAACTGAGCCACCCAGGCACCCTCCTCCTTGACTTCTTTTACTCTCCTGCATTTCTTTTACTCTCCTGCATTTCTTGGGGACCTTTCTCCAGTAAGGACACAGTATCTTTCTCTTTCCCCTTCCTGCCCCAGGGCTTCATAGGCCAGTATACTTAGAACATTTTACACATAAACCATGTTCCACGTTTTTTAAGCAGAATAAAAATAATTTTATTAATTTTAAGCTGATCTTTGGTCATCCGATCCCAATCTCTACGATACTGTATTAGAGAAGGCATATACTTGCCACTGAAATTTTTAAATTCTAAGAATTTATCTCTGAATTTATCTGAATTTAAAAAGTTATTGCCTGTGGTGATATCAGACAGACATACTTCCTTACATAAGCATCATGAAATCTGTCTGTGTCATCCCAAGCTGTGAGAACTTCACAACAGTGCTCTGGGCTCATTTTCCTTCCACCACGAGAGTCCCGCACAGTATCCCTGCGCGCGTTTTTATTTGCAGGTGCATGGGAATGAATGCAGCTGATTTATTGCTGTTGGTTATCTTGATGCAAACAATGGTATAATTTGTTTCTTGGATTCTTTTCAATCCATTCTACAGCTGCCTTCCCTCAAGTGTGAGTTCTATGGCTTCCTTCTGAAAGCCATGCTCCCAGCAGAAATGTCCTTGAGTGGCAGTAAATCTTCACTTGAGGAAGTTGACTAATATTTGTATGGAGTTTTAAGGTACACAAAAGACCTTAATCTACATTAACTCATTTAATTCCCATAATAATCCAAAGCAACAGCCTTGATGGTTTCCTTTTGGGTATGCAACAAAATGCAGAGACTTTCCCAAGATTCCCCAGAAGGGGTAACATTTGAAACCCAGTCTTCTCTGTTTCTTTCTCCTTCAATATAATCATCCTACCCAGTTATGTATATATGAAAACCTCTTTTTTGAGGTGCCTTATTTTTTATGGGATATAAATGGAAAAAGAACAGATGAAAACTCTGCTTGAAATCTCCCCTAAGTCAGTGTTCTTCCTTAATGTCAGTAGTGAAGTCACTCAGTCTCTATTCAAAATGAGTAGAATAAAATGCTTCCCAAAGAGCATGAGGAATTAAAATGAGTAGCGCCTTGGCAAATTTGAGCCTCTGTGCCTTGTACATTGTCTTCTGACTTGGTATCCATTTTGCCCCAAAGCACAAAACAGTAATCAGAACAGACAGGATGCTGACATGAGCTAGGAATTAAAATATCATAAAACAATCTCAATAACTAGATAATTCATTTGAGGACAGTGATGCCAACACTACAAATTATTACAAGGAGAACAACCATTCCAATACAACAAGATGGCGGTGTCAAGCAGTCTTTAAATAATATATACTCTAAAACCCAGAACTATATAATGACTTTCTCTGATAGAGTCGTCAGTAAGAAAGTAAGGAAGTAAAGAAAAAAATTTCCCCAGAAAGTTTGCTTAGAGGATGAAAATGTGCATGCAATGTCTCAGAGATTACTTAAAAAGAAACTGTCCCAGCAGTTACTGACATAAGAATTTTGTAAATAATGAGGAGATGGAGTCATTATAAAACCATAAACAAAGGCAGTTTCACATTATTTTAACTCAAATCACTGCTAAAACGAAAATGTAATCATTTCACGAATTAAGCATTTTAATGGCAACGGCCTTTTTCTCACTTTCTGATTTGCATAGAGATTTCTGAAACACTTTACTGATTACCAGGAATGAAGCAAACCTATAACATGGAAATATGGCTCGATCATTCTAAATCAAAGCTGGGTTTTCTGCCACTTGGGTGAAGTAACAGCTTAACAGGTCCTTTACCGTCCACCCTGTCCTTCCTTCGGCTGTGTTCCTGGCATCGGAGCGAAGCAAATCGTGTCACACCCACCTTCAGGCTCCTCACCCTAAAACCAGCCCTGGCTTCCCACCAGGAGGGTCCCTGCAAGGTGTGCCCCCTGCTCCTGCCTTCCCAGCCTGTCCTCCGCCTCACCTACCATGACCCCGGCTCCCACGGCCAGCACAGTGACGAGCACAGAGCTGGTGCTCAGGAAACATTCGTTACGTACATCAATCATTTTCACCATTTGACGCCGTAACAAGAAAATACTGCCGTGTGATTTTGAAATTCCTTGATTTCCAAAGCAATTTTATGTAAGGAGAGAATGAATTAGCAGAACATGTTCTTTCTTCTTCATGTGACTTTTTGTGATTTTGTTAGTTTATAGCAGGTATTTAAAGTTACATACATTTTTAACTCCAAGTTAAAAACTTATTAAACTTATTTCAACAAATAAATGCTGTTGTATTCTAGGCATGAGAATAAGCATTAAAATAGATGAATTCAAATATTCATTCATTCCATCACTTAACAGTAACTTACTACTAGCTCAGTGTCAATTAAATTATTAGATGGACAGCCAAAAAGAAATTAGCAGGTGAGAAGTTTTCGTATTTCCTAACACACACACAAACACCCACACTGACAGAAGAGAAGATTAGTGGGGATCGGTGGTATTTTTCTTCACACAGAGAGGAAAGGAATGGTAGCAACGGACAAAGTGGGTGGGTAGGCTTCTGTCAGACCCTGACATACCCTGAGGAAGGGAACTTGGCACATCTGCCTGTGGTTTAGGTGTCCAGGAGGTCATCCCTGACACCTAGTAATGATTATTCGGAGCATGTGGGCGAGCGATAGGCAATCTCAGATTATGGCCGTCAGTGTTTGGGCTCTATCTTGGATCCTAGGTGAACTCGTACTCTGTGGAGTTAAGATAACCATGGTGCTGGAACTACGCCTCAAATAAGGTCAAGGTCTTGGGAAATGAAGAGAAATCTTAAGGGAAAAGCACATACTCTAAAGAAGACTTTCTATGCTTTCATTATAAAGTATATTGAAAAAACCTTGGGTTCACTTTGGGTAGAAGTTTTCCCAGAGGGTCCCTGAAGTTGGTAGTATGCCTCAACGTTCTATCCCTTAAAGGGAAGGGGGTCCCGAAGCATGTGAAATGCACATCGGAGGCAGACACTGGCATATACAGAGAGAACACACAATTCAGAGGTGACCGCTCCTCGGGGACGGTTAGATCTGTCAGGCTGCCCTAATCACAACAGAGAAAACCCAGAGTCATGATATTTTAGGAGCTGGGAAAACTTCAGACAGAGTATTAAACCTGGACTCAACCTTGGTGAGTGATCATTCTTTGTACTGTCTTTACCTTATGTGGAGCCCCAGGGGGGATGGCTCCAGAGGTTAAATATTTGACCTAAATCCTCTCTCTCTCCTAATACGTGCAAAGCCTATTTTCCCTGGAAGAAAGTGCTGATCAAATTTGAGATTTCAGTAAATGGCCTACTTTGAGCTTTTTTGGGTCCCACTTGCCTTTGTCCTTGGCAAGGCAGAATATAATAGAAAATTTTTTATATGAATCAAATCATAGCCACGAATAAATTTTCTGCGTTTTCTTTTTTAAAAAAGATAAAATTGTAACGTAGTAAAACAGTGATGTTACAGTGAGCCTCTGACTCAGATACCAGGAGTTACTCAATCTAGTTAAAAGTTTCGGAAGAAAGGGAGTTGGACAGGGTAGAGGGCCGGGTTTGTGCAGAGCTTTGCAGGAGGACAGACCAAGGTTTGATTCTGGTCAACCACGTACTAGCTTCCACTAAGGACCGTTACTAAGTGATGTAAGCTGAGGCTTAGTGTCTTCATTTAAAAATGCTTAGCATGTAATAAAGCTATTATTATGAAAACAACAGTAACTGTTGTTGCTATTAGTAAAACACATGTATTCTGCAGGCATGGGCACTACAGATAGGAATTATTTTTTTCTTGTATAAAGCTGAATACATTACAATGTTTCCTTGTGGATATGATGTGTTTCCTATAGAAGAAGGGAATAACATCATCTGGATTCCTAGGCTATTTTTTTCCCTTCCCAGCTCATTTATTTATCCCAGTCACTGTCTTTTTGTTAGTCTCTTTATAGCGTTTTGATATGCTACTATACTCTGGTATGCTTCCTTCCTCTTTAGTCTTTACTGGAACAAGTTTTCTCTCCATGCGATCATGGATAAACTTGTTTTTATACAGTAATGTATAGGTATTATCTTTTGGGACGTTATAAATATTAGGATGAAAATGAGTAAACAGCAAGGGTAAGAGACAATAGAAGGTGGCCTGTGAATAAATAAATAAATCACGATGCAAGATGAATGCAACAGTTGGGAGACTTAGCTTAAATTTCCTTACTGTCTAAAAATCAAATAGGGCAAATGCACCAAGTTTGTGGGTAATAAGTTGCTATTTGTTAGCCATGAATCCATCAAGAGAGATTACTAAGGGCACATTACAAATTTTACTGGTCCTAAGATAACACACAGGATACTCTAAATTCTATCGTAGAAATCTGGACCAAGTATGAGAATCTATCTGAAGAACAACTACATAGTAATAAAAATAATATTCAATTACACACATTTGCTGGAGTACTTATACAAAAATATTCTACTCCTAGGAGACTTATGTACATTCAAATAGACAAATTATGACTTTCTATATGTGCAAAAGAATTAGGAACCATCTGAAACTTTCCCAGAAATACTCCAACTTGGCTGTTTAATAAAGGGACATTTCACTTAAGTGGAGTCAAGAGGTTCAAAGGGGGAGCTAGACCATCCAGTATCAATTACCAGCCACCCCCCCCCCCCCCGGAAAAGATGCACTACAAGTCAGCCAGTGAGAAACTGTCATCAGTCATCCTGAACTCTTGCTCTTCTCCATCTCCAATGGACGTGCATTCAAACAACCCATCTCAAATTCCTCCTTCTCTTCAAAATAACACTCCCCTCTCCTGTTAGATTTGCCTGTGGTTTTGCCATAGCCTGTATGTCCTGAACTGCAATTCTCTGTTATTCCCAAGTAAGCCCAGTTTTTGGCTGGGAACTTTTGCTTTTCAAGTTATGACAGTGATACATGCTGCTTCTATTTTGGACAAGCACGATCAACACAACACTGATATAAAGGGCTGCCCATCCACGCGGCCCTGTGACCAAAGTTTCCAGATTCCGACTCTTCATCTGCATATACCCTATGATCACGAAAGACACTATTTTAGTATGCTTTTTTAGAGTTCCTTCCCCATATATATTTAAAAACCTCGTTTGCGTGTGTGTGCAAATAAAATTAGGTTCATGCCATAGTTGTTCTAGAGCCTGTTTTGTTAGAATTTGTCATACATAATAAAGATTTTGTAAAATACGTACACTCCAAACTACAATAAGAAGATAACCACCCGTAATACTCACCAACCAGTCTAAAAACTACATTATTATTAGACTTTGGAAGCTGTCTACAGGCCACTTTCCAATTGCATGCCTCTCTTGGTCCCACAGATAATCCCCATCATTAATTGTGTTAATTATGCCTTTGTCTTTCTCTACTGTGATGCTATTTCTATATGTATCTGAAAAATGGATAGCTGGACCATGCCTGACAGTGAATGTGATGTAATGGAATACTGTGTGCTTTCGTTCAGGACTTGCTTCGTTCCTGATAATTATGCTTCTGAGAGTCAGTCATGTTGCTGGCCTTTAGCTGTACCTCATTTTCAGCGTGCTACGCTATGTACTTGTATGAATATACCACTTTATTCTATTGTTTACAGTTTTTAAAACTTGTATATAGTGCTGCTATGAACATATTTTTAACATGTCTCCTGGTGTATGTGATAAGAGTTTTTCTGTTAAGTACAGAGAAATGGAAGTTGGGTCACAGGTTATGTGCATGGTTAACTTTATCGACAACAAACTGTCCTAAGGAGTTGGGTCCATTTAGATTCTCACCATCAGTAGATAAGAGGTAACTCTACACTGCAACCTTGTCAGCTTTATCTTTTTAATATCTTCTAATTTGATAGATGAAAATGGTACTCCACTGTAGTTCTAATTTGGATTTTCTTGATTAACCAAGAGCTTGAGTCCCTTTTTTTATGTGTATTGGCCACTGGATATCTGCATTTATAAGTGCTCTGCTCTTTTGCATTCTTCCACCTGGATTGTTTCTTTTTCTAATTGGCTCACAGGAACATTTAGATACACTATACATTAGGGCTGTTCAGTAGAGATAGAAAGTGAGCCATATATATATATATATATATGTAAGTAAAAATTTTCTAGTAGCCACATTCAAAAAGTGAAACAAATGAAATCAATTTTAGTAATATATTTTATTTAACTCAATATATCTAAAATATTTTTATTTCAACATGTGTCCAATTAAAAAATTACTAAGAAGATATAGTTCATTTTTTTTGCACTAAGTCTCCAAAGTCTGCTGTGTATTGTATAGTTACAGTACATTTCAGTTGAGATGAGCCACATTTCAAGTGCTCAAAAGCCACAGTGGCTTGTGGCTCCATCAACGGGCAGCATAATTCTAGGTACTAAGGATTTGCCAGGTATGTGTACTGTAAACATCTTCTGTCAATGCGGGGCTTCTTTTTTATAATTTCTTTAAGGTAGGTATCTTTTCGCAAAGTCAAAATTCTGAAATTTAAGTAGTGAGATATAGCCAGAACTTCCTGTATGGTCATTTTTTATGTGACTGATTATAAAAAAAATCCTTCATTTTCCCCGAGTCATAAACATATACAGCTATATTGTGTGTTAAGAGCTTTACAGAACTTGGTCATATGTGTAGAAAATCCAGTGAAATCAACAACAACAGTTACTGGAACAAGTGAATTTAGCAAGGTTGCTTTTTTCAAGATGAATATCTAAAAACTTACTATATTTTCACATGCTAAAGTAATGGAATTAAGAAAAAGTCCATTAACAAGAGCATGAAAAATATGAAATATTTAGGAATAAATGTGACAGAATATGTGCAAGATCTGTAACCTAAAAACTACAAAATACTCCAGAAAAACAATAAAACTTAAATATATGCAGATATATCCTATTTATGGGTTTATTGTTTAAAATATCAATTTTCCCCAAATTGATCTATAGAGTCAACCCAAAGCCAATCAGGGTCCAGGCAGGCTTTTTTGGGGGGGAGGTGGGTAATTGAGAAGCAGATTCTATAATCCACATGCAATCACATCTTTTAGCCTCCGGGGTGGGGGCTGGGGGTTCTGGTTCAGATGACTGCCGCATGACATCCCTCAGAACCCTTCTAATGTGAAGCCAACCGAAATATCCTCCATTTTCTTTTGGATACTCCCGACAGAAATCCAGTCTTGGCTCTGAACATTCCTCCAAAGGTTGTTCAATTCACCTGCTCTTCCTCTTCGTAGGAATCCCTCTCATTAAATGTATAGTTTTGAAGGTCATTCAGCTAAGCAGGGACATGCTTTCAGAACAAATGTTCCAGAACACTGTCTCAGAACAGAAGCCAAAGGAAAATTTAGCCTTTAACGTTGACCTCCATGCTTGGGATTTTCCTTTTATTGCAACAGATTCGTTAAAATAGTTGGTAGGTGCTGGGTTCTGCCTGCTTGTTCCAGAGAAGGTGCTGTGGAGGGCAGTAAACATTTTCTGTTCTGAACTTGACACCAACTCCCCTGTTCTCCGGTACCAAGAAACTAATCCACTCTCTCTAAATTCTTCTTCTGAGGGGACAACTTCTAGAACAGGATGTAATGGCCTGCGATAGCCAAACTGCCAGGAAAACAGCAACTTTCCGCAAGATGGCAACACCTGCCTGACCAACGCCCACCGACTTGCAGGGGCGCTCAGCCAGTTCTCCTTCCGCTACAGAATCCCCCTCATTTTCAGAGCCACACTTCCTGTGGCTGTTCTTACTGCAACTGCTTCCATAAAAGGTTTCTTTCTCTTCCCTTTTGAGGTTTAGAGAATGGAGAAACTGGGGGCCCCTGGGTGGCACAGTTGGTTGAGCGACTGCCTTCGGCTCAGGTCATGATCCCGGAGTCCCGGGATCGAGTCCCACATTGGGCTCCCATCTCCATGGGGAGTCCGCTTCTCACTCTGACCTTCTCCCTTCTCATGCTCTCTCTCACTCTCTCTCTTTCCTAATAAATGAATAAATAAAATCTTTAAAAAAAAAAAAGAATGGAGAAACTGAGAGCCTTTTACTCTCTCATTCTTGCAGGAGATTTTCACTGGGCATTGAATTATAAGTTGACGTGTATTTTTTCTCAGCAAATTGAAGCTATAATTCAATTCTCTTCTAGATTCTGTTGAGAAATAAGCTGTCGATCTAACTGCTCTTCCCTTGAAGATGATTTCTTTTCCCACCCTCTTTAGCTGCTTTTAAGATTTTCTCCCTTTCTTTGTTGTTCAGCAATTTCACATTAGTAGGTTTAGTGTGGAGATGGTCTTATACTGCTTGATATGCTTCGGGCTTCTTAAAATTGGAGATTCAAATATTCTGAAATATTCCCTGTTACCACATCTTTAATACTGCCTCTTCCCCATTCCCTCTATTTTCTCCTTTTTAGAAGTCTGATGCAAAGTATGTCCATCACACTTCTTATCCTAACTCCCTCTTATATCCAGATCTCTTTCTCCTGTTTTTCGTCTTTTTGTTTCTTTAGACTTCGTTCAGGATAACGTTTTATATCTGTCTCCCGGTTCATTGATTCTACTGAGTCAAATCTGCTGGTAAATCTATGTAGCCAGCTTTTAAACTTAATTTATCATATATTCTTTTTTCTAAAATTATTATTTTTCAAATCTGCCCATTCTTTGGTCATATTTTCAAGATTTTCTTTTATTTTTAAAACTTATTAATCATGCTTATTTCATGACTGTTTAACAAATCTAGTATCTGACATCTCCGCTGGGCCATCACTACTGTCTTGTGTCTTGCTGATTCCCATTCAGGGTGCCCAGTACCCTTGTCTATTTTGTGATTTGGACTATGAACTACTCATTTACCTTGTGGTTTTGACTATGGAATGATTTGAGGCTTTGACGGAGGCTGGTATTTCCAGAGAGGATTTACACTGGCTTCTGCTAGACTCCCCTGGGAGGGTGCTCTAGAATGGGGACCACCCTGGATTAAGGCCTTAAGCTGGTGGTCTTATAGACACAGAGCGAGAATTCAGGCTGAAACCCACAAGAGGTCTGACTTCTGGTTTTAAATTTTGAGGGTAGAGCAGTTTCCCCTCTATCATGCAGGGCTTGATAAAAGAGAATTTCCTACTGTCCTTTTCAGCACTGGAAGATGTGGTATATATATAAGAGCTTTGTTGAGATATCATTCACATGCCATAAAAGTCATCACTTTAGACCATATTTAATTCATCGATTTTCTAGCATACTGACAGAGTTATGCAGCCATCACCACTGTCTAATTTTAGAACATTTTCATCACCCCCAAAAGAAACCCCAGTCCCTCTAGCAATCACCCTCTCACCTTTCCTCCCCCCAGCCCCTGACAACCACTAATCTACTTTCAGTCTCTGTGCATTTGCCTATTCTGGGCATTCCATAGAAATGGAATCATATAGTATGTGGCCTTGTGTAAATGGTTTCTTTCACTTAACATATTAATGTTTTCAAGGTTATTCGTGGCAACTTTCATATTTCATTGACTCTCACAATGCAGGGTGCAGCCCTTGACTTTTTAATTTGACCTGACTGGGGCCATTGGCATGTGAGCAGAAGTAACTTCTAGGTCATTTTAAAAACAGAAGTTGCTTGCCCACTCTCTCCTCTTTTCCATCCGCATGGACCGGCACAAGGTCTTGGTGATGGTGAGTTGGCTAAAACTCTGTAGAAAGTATAATTCTTCAAATGAAAAGAGCAAGGAAGTGGAGACCGCAGTCCCCTGCTCATTTGGTGGTACACAGCCACAAGGGTTGGTAGCTCTGGAAGCCTGAAATTTACTGAAATGAACATCTTTGTTTAGATAGGTCTTTTGATAGCAGTTTAGCCGATGCTAACATAATTAGAATATAGCATCATTTATCTTATCATTTGCCTAGTGGATTTTATTTCAATATTTAATAGTAATAATGTTGTCACCAACATATCTATTTTTGGCTTCTTCTCCAATTATTTCCATATAACACATTTTGAGAAGTGTGGTTGCTAATTATAGGGTGTGGATATTATGAAGCCTCTTGATATATACTGGCAAATTTCCATTTAGAAAGACGTTTTACTCTTGATATCAGTGCAGAAGAGTGCTTTTTGCTCAGTTTCAAAAACTTAAAAAATAACCTAAAAGGTGTTTGTTTCATAACTTGCTTAAGGTAAATAAGTAGTAAGTAATCGATAGTGAAACCTCATTTTATTGTTTGTATAAGTTCTGATGCTAAGAAAACAACACATATCTCTTTGAGGGACTTAAGCACGCAAGCATTCCTCTGCCCTTCAACTGGGAAACAATGGTAAAAATTGTATTATGTTTGCAATATAATTATCTTTAAGTACATTAAAAAATGCTAACATTTTCAGCATATGTTTAACTTATTTTGGGTTTCTGACTTGCATTTCCTGAGCTATAATTATGATGTTATTTTTCCTATTTCAGCTCAATATTTTCTCATTTATATTGTGGTTCTGTAACAGAAAATGGTTTTCTGTTTTCACAAACATCAGCAATTATGTGAAAAATATGTAAGTGGAGATTTAAGACAAAATGAGGAGCTAATCCAATAGCCCATCTCTTCTAAAGCAGCTTAATATTTCAACTGGTTTAACCTAAATGATGAGGACAACTGCATCCCTAATTTTTGTTGTCTCATGTTGGTAGCCTTTACTCTGTGAAAATAATAAAGATACACTGGATAATTTAATAATAGTCCAAAACAAATGTACTTTAAAACCAAAAAGAAAAGCTAATGGCTACATGTTATGTGCCAGTTACGGTAAACACGGACATACACAGACACATAATGAAAACCAGCCACGACTCAACCCACACACTCCATCCATTTGAATATAAAAGCTATTGTTTTCATTAAATCTACTTCAAAATGCGTTTTCTTCAGGGCTGTGGGAGTCAGCTTGCAAGATGTCCCCCCTGTGATCCCACCTCCTAGGATTCATGACCTTGTGTAGCTCCCACTGAATGGGGTTAACCTATGTAACTCTTATAGCGGAATGATGAAGTATGACCTCCAAAAGTGAGTTAATGTAAGCTATTATGACTTCTGCCTGCTTTTCTCTTGGACCACTTGTACTGGGGACAGCCAGCTGCCATTATCACAAAGACAATCAAGCAGCCCGACAGAGAGCTCCACATTTAGAAGAACTGAGGCCTGACTGACAACAACCAGTATTAGTTCGCCAGGCACATGAGGGAACCACCTTGGAAGCAGATCCTCCAGCTCCAGTCAAGCCTTCGGATGACATTGATGCTGAGTCAAAACCTCTCAGCTAAGAGGTTTCTAGATTGCTGCCCCTAGAAACTGTATAGCATGATGAATATTTATCGTTTGAAGCTGCTAAGTTTTGAGGTTGTTTTGTAGCAACAGCTTACTAATAAAGGGCCTCTGAATATTCGATGAAAATCATTAACTTGAATAAGAAACTGAAAGCAAAAGAAGACACCTTAATAGTAAATTAACTGGGTGATGGACATTGGGGAGGGTATGTGTTGTAATGAGCGCTGGGCATTATGTAAGACTGAAGAATCACAGACCTGTACCCCTAAAACAAATAATACATTCTATGTTAAATCTATATTCCCAAGTCACTTTCCAATTCATCAAAAATGTATAATACACGTTTTACATATAAAAAGAGCCCTTTAACTTTTTCTAACTGTAAAGCCAGTGCTGCTTTCCTGAATAGGCCTTCTAGCCTCCTTGCTAGGCACGCACGGACTCCTCCCAGGACTGCTCCGGGCTAGTGCTGGGGCACAGGAGAGGCTCATGGGACATATCACCTCTATTCCACGCTTTCCTAAGCTTTCAGGACACTTCCCACGACCTCTGTAGAATCGTAAAGATCTCTCACACTCCTGTAAGTACTAAATAGAGCTCAAAATACTTAATGAATGGTTCCTCAAATAAGTCAGGTAATGAAATAAAGGCATTAAAAAAACAACTAAGATTAGCTAGCAGCTAGGTCAAAAAGATTGGAAAAATCAAGGTTATAGATTGGTCTGTTCAACTAGGAGCAATTTAAAAGGTGAAGAATGAATGTCATCAAAATGCAGCAGCTGAGTGTTTTTTAAAGTAAGGCCTATTATACACAAACATGCTCAGAGAGAAAGAGGGATAAAACCTTCCCACTACCCAACTCTGACAATTGAGTAGGGTTGGTTAGATCATGAGTTCACAAGGACTCAGAAAGAAACTTGGTAGAACTTTCCACTCACTGGTTGAGAGAGAATCAAACTTATAACAGCATAAATTATAACCTGTCAGAATCCTTTGAATAAGAATTTGCCGCTGATCCATCCACACTGGAGCAGCTGATAGGTACAAAATACATAGTGAAGACTGATGCCCAGCTTTCTCTGAAATTCCATGAAAACCAGTATCGGCTGAAAAAGCTTATATATAGTATGTGCCATGTTATTTCGTTGGTCCTATTCCAATCTTAGCTCGTGGGAAAATCAGGGCCACTCTAAAACTGCCATTGAGCTTCCCAAACCAGCCATACATCTTCAGATTCTTGGGATTTCTGTAGAAAGGTAATCGGTAATTTGAATGAAAACTGTAAGCACAATAAACATTAGTGGCTCAAATCTCTTCTGAGAATGCTGGAAGTAGGAGTGCAGCTTTAGGCTGAGAGATTCGGCAGGGCTATTTCTAAGAAGAAGCTTGCAGGAACTGAGGCTGCGGAGGGTAGTGGGCTCATAAACAGTGGCCGAACCCCCACAGGTGACGGCGATCCGATTGACAGGGCTGACGTGTCACCTCATCTAATTTCCCCTGACATAAATGTAAGACTCAAAATTGGTAGTATTCCATTTTAAGACGGTTTAAAAAGTCATGCAATTGCATAAAAAGATTATTAAAGCAGGAAAACTCATCAAAGGTACCAGGGCTGAGAGAAACAAGATTTAATCTGGGGTCAGCGGAGTTATTTTCTTGTCCTAGACCCAGCTACTAATTACTTGGTTTTGTGAGCTTTAGCCAATCAGTTTAAATGCCTGGGATTCAGTTGCTTCATCTGTATAATGAAAGGACTGGGCCAGAATCTAGGATTTCCTACTTTGTGCAAAAATCAGTATTATGCTGAGGAAGGTTTTCAGGCCACTTGGAGACCTGTGAGGATAGGAGATGGTAATCAATTAATAATGTCTGTCAGGGAGAGTCTTGGTAGAGGAATGACAGAAGTGCACAGTTGCTATCCTTGGACTCAATGTTTTGTTTTAAAGATTTATTTGTTTATTTTAGAGACAGAGAGAGAGTGTGAGACAAGAGAGAGCACTAGCAGGGGGAGGGGTAGAGGGACAAGCAGACACAATGCTGAGCCGGGAGCCCTGATACAGGGTTCGATCCCAGGACCTGGAGATCATGACCTGAGCTTAACCGACTGAGCCACCCAGATGCCCCTGGACTCAATCATCTTAAAGGGCACTTGCAACTATAACATCCTATCATTTCTCATTAAACACAGCTAACCAGAAAACCCACTGAGATGGGGTATTTCAACAAAACTACACATTTAGGAAATATAAAGAGCTAAAATTTAAATAAAAATTTAAATAAAAATTCTTTATTGTTAAAGGATGTCAATTTGAATAGGTAACAATGCCTATATTCAATTAAAAAATACTGTACATTTAATGGTAGGCAGTAAGTCGCAGAGCTAAAACTCCCAGATCATGATGAGAAGATGGCTTTGCATTTCAGAGGCCTGAAGCAATATTAACTGTCACAGATATAATACCAAGTTCTTCATTAAAACTCCTTGTATTTTGCCTGTCACATCATTGTGAAATTCTAAACAGCTAGAGCAGCATTTGAAAAACCACTGTAGGCTTTACAACTTAAATTTAAAAAGAAAATGCAGTAAGAAATAGAGCTAGCAATTGGCATATTTTTAATCAGAAGCATTGCTGCTGTTACTGGACTGATCATTAACATATTTCTCAGCTCCTATGAATTAACAAAGACTTAAGTTTAAAATGTACATTAAGCAAATAAATTAGAAATGACTTAAATAATGTTGGTCTAGAAGGATTTACACACGAACCAAAAATACTTTAAAATACTTTCCAATGAAACTAAATAATATAAGAGAAACTACAGAAATTGATGAATTCATTCGCATTTTCTCCCATGAGGCTTGGCCCTGAGCTCTCTGACCACAGTGACTGATTATCCTTGGATCAAGGGTATGGTGAAGTCTAGCCGCAAGAGAATATGTTAACGATACATTTCAGTATCACTGACATTTTCAAGGTAGTAAAACCTGCTTAAGTTCATAAGTAGAGCTCAGAGGGACACAAGAAAACTTGTGTGTTGGTATAAACTCAGGTTGAAATAATAGACACTGTCTGTGTGTCCTGTGACTAGATATGCATATATAGACACCCAGGGACACATATGACAACCTGTTTACAGCTCTATCCTGAGAATGTCTAACCAAAGGTCAAATATTGTGTCAGTTTCAGATTTTTCATTGTACACTGAATAACCTATGAATGTCTAATTAGAGAAAAAACAAAAATGTGTCCCAGGACAATAAAGCCCACTAGAAGGGCAATTCAACAGGCATGGAGTCATCCAAGATAATGACATTTGAAAAGAAACCTCACTCTAGGAATTTTCCATGAGGCCCCTGGGATATGAGGAGGACAGAAATTTCTAAATATATCTGTAATAATGTTCGGAAAAGAGGAGTAAGGTGCAGGTACCCGTGGACAGTCATCTAAAGAACAGGGCACAGGACAGCCACTCTAAGTGTCCTTTTAAGGGCCCAGCCTACAGGCTGGGGACGCCATGCAGTACCTAATGGAGGCAAATGGAAAAAAAAAAAAAAATCTCTGGAAGGACAAGCTGTTAACTCCGGTTCTACAGGACTGCCACAGATAGGAACACATGAGGGAACAATCTACTGATTGTGATCAATCCCCAGTAGGTAACAGGAGACAACAAACGGCAGAATTACAGCAGCCAAAAGTGTAGACTGTAAAACTTATTTAGAAGCAAAACCGACAAACCAACAAACCGGGCATGATTAAGTGGTTTCAAGGAGCTATCTAAATTATGAAAAAATAAAACACTATAAAATACTCAGATATGAAAAAGAATCAAACTTCTTAAAAAAAAATTACGGTCACAGAAAAAAATCCTTCACCAGATACGCTAACGAGCCGATGAGACCTCAGCGGAGAAAATGAGAGAACTGCATGAATGATCTGAGAAAATTCCTCAGGACGTGGAACCGGGAAAGAAAGGAAATTAGAGAAAGGGTAGCATGGGACAGCCAACGTGCATTTTAGGAGAATTCCAGGACAGGAAAGAGAGAATTTGGGGGGATGATACTTAACACATTTTTTCATAACTAAAGAAAAATAATTCAGAAAGAACAGTGGCCCCTTAGCAAGGTAAATAAAGTTAAATTCACATCAAGGCCCATCCTCGTGACTATGACACTAAAGACGAAGACAAGGGCTTAAGCATCCAAAGAAAGCAAAGACCACTTAGAAAGGAATAACTAGCCTGGCAGTGGTTTGCTCAGCCCACTGGACTCTCATTTCCAAAGCACTGAAAGAAAAGGACCGTGCGTCTAGACCTCCGCGGTCAGCTGACCATCGTGAGTGAAGGGAAAACAAGAAAAATTTCAAACAAAGCTTGGGAGAGTCTACTACTAATCCTCTTGAAGAAAAATCTTCTAAAGGATATGGAAGAGGAAGAAGAAATAGAAATAAAACAACTGCTGTGTCTGTGAGTAAATATAAACAAGCTGTGACCTGCCGAGAGGACAGTGGTTAGAACGGTGGAAAAATGCTACACGGGGGAGACCCACGCCTGTAAACGGACGGACGCAGACGGCTCAAGTATTTATGAAACAAGTATTAACCAGAAAGCTGGCAAAACTACACAATAAGGAACACAATGGATTTTAAGGCAAGATAGTTATCAAGGATCAATGATTTATACATAATAAAAAGTTCACTTCAGCAAAAAAAAAAAAATGTAATAGTTCTAATCTTGTAAACACTTGATTAAATATACTGCCAAGCTAAGTAAGGCAAGCCCGCATGACCATCATGCTATGTAAGGCAACACCTTCAAATTCGTGAAGTTAGAACTAAACATTCGGAAACTGCTAGGTTACTACTACTACTACTACTATTACTACTACTACTACTACATACTCATCTGCCAAAAGCCATTTATTTACCCCACTCGTGTTATGCTTATTTTTTTTTAAGATTTTATTTATTTATTTGACAGAGAGAGAGAGATCACAAGTAGGCAGAGAGGCAGGCAGAGAGAGAGGGGGAGCAGGCTCCCCGGTGAGCAGAGAGCCCAATGCGGGGCTCGATCCCAGGATCCTGAGATCATGACCTAAGCCGAAGACAGAGGCTTTAACCCACTGAGCTGCCCCGGAGCCCCTCGTGTTATGCTTATTAAATAGCTTTACTACTTCCCGATTCCTCTGTTCTTAGCTTCTCTGTCACTTTTGATAATGCTGCATGAAGCCGCGGGGACGAAGATTGGTTAATTAATTAGTTTCCTCTACAAATATTTACTACCTGACTCCCAGGCTCCGGGCTCTGCTGTAGCCTGGAGTGCCACAGTCCACGACACCAAAGGGCTCTGCTCTCATGGAACTTGCATTCTACATGGGCACAAATGAAACGGATAAACGTACAAAGATGTTTACGTCACATGTTACATATAAACGTATTGTAAATACTAAAAAGAAAAATAAAGCAGAATGAGTAGGACAAAGAGTCAGGCATGGGCAGTTTGTTACGTTCACAGGGCTTTCTGGTAAGGGCCCCAGGCTGGGGGAGGACAGAGCGGAGAAAGAAGTGAGCATTCCCTGCAGGAATCAGAAGGAGAGCCTTCCAGACAAGTGCTAGTGCCCAGGATGGAAGCCTGCTGGGGGGTTGGGAGAACAGAAGCTGCCCGGGGTGAGCAAGGAGGCAACCCAGGGAGGGCGGGTTAGAGGTGCGTAGGACTTTGAGGGCACGGTTTCATTGGAAGTGACGTGATGTGGGGAGCCCTCAGGAGTCCTGAACAGAGGAGCAGTGTGATCTGGCTTCTAATTCTAAAGGGTCACTGTGGGGAGGGCCCAGGAGCCAGGGCTGAAGCAGGGGGACAGGTTCGCATGCCTCTGTCGTAATCCCGGGGAGAGAAACCAAGGCCGGACGACGCGCAGTCAGAGAAGGGGGCGTGAAGAGGTGGGATTCTGTCCATGGTGGAGAGGGCCCACAGGATACATGAGTCTTTACAGGTGGCAGCCGCCACCCCACCCGTTATACCCTTTCTTGAGGGTTCCTAATGCCTCGGGTTTGTCTTTCTTTTCAGAGTCCTTAACTCTCATGGGCTATTGATCTGAAACAACTATATTTAAAAACTGATCTATTGCAATGTACTTAAAAAATAACTCTCAAGTTGAAAATACTGCTGAGAGCTCTCTTTAAAAAAAAACACCCCACAACATTCTGCATAAATAAACTGTTCACCAAGAGACAAAGGGAAGTGAAGGGGGTTGAGGGTGGGAGCGGCATCTCCTCAGTTACTCAGGCACCAAGGAAGCCGGCGCTGAGGGGCAAGGCCGAGTCAAGGTCTTAGATGACAGAGAAAGAGGGTTCACGGGCGTTTCTCCATTCTTGTTTGCTGAACGGAAAAAGAAAGGATGGCTATTTTCAAAACACGGGCAGAGAGCAGAAAGCTGTGGGCACGATTTGCCTAGTTTCAAGGGAACTGGATGAACCAGCAAGAGTCAACTAATGGCTGGTGTCTTCATCAAACACTTTCCTCACCACCCAGCCGCTCCCCTGCAATGTTTACCGCCGTCTTTCTGATATTCACCGCGGTCTCAGAGAGCTTAGCCCACCCAGTCTTAGCTACAGCAGAACGGACTCGTCAGAATCACAAATCCACTCACGTATAAACGTGTGACAGTTGCACAGGGGCTCTCGAGAATGATCTCACAAATTAAAAATTAAGAAAAACATTGCTGGTAAGTTCACATTTCAGAGTTGACTCCTTGATCTTGCCTGAAACCTCTGAAGCTGAAAAACCAGACCAAAAGCTTTCAATCCACTTGAAAAAGGAATGAAGGATATGTTAGAACTTAACCTTTGCCCAATGAGCTCTAAGGTCCTGGGAGGGGGCATATCTCAGTGACTCCAGGTGCCTGATGAATGACCCTTTCCTAGGAGAAAATAGTATTCTGTCCCTTCTTCTAAATGCTGCTGGAGACATTCTCCCCTAGGCTCTCCTTAGAAGCTACCCAGGATGCTGATTGCATTTATCATTACCTGCAAATTAAAAGAGGTCCACAAAAAGGCATGTTCTCAGTTGTGGTAAAATCTAATCCAATATAGACTCAGGTGATAAGACAATGAAACTCCAATGAAAAGATGTAATTTCTTCAAGCAAACTTTCTTAAACAGACTCAGGGAAAAAAAAAGTTAACTTAAGGTTCTCTAGATACTATACAAAAAGTTAGTATTTTAATATTTGAGAATTCTCCAAAGTGCTTAAATTATATATGGGAAACAATTTAACTGTTACTAAGCTTTATCATGCAGTAATAAAATCAAGATGTTTGGAAATATTTTTTGAAAGTTAAAACTGGAGACAACCCAGATGTCCTTCAATAGGTGAATGGTTAAACAGTGGGACATTCAATACTATGTGATACTAGTCAGCCTTAAATAAAAAGGAACAAACTATTGATACATCAACATGAATCTCCAGAATTACGTAGAGAAAAAAACCCAATCTCTAATGGTTATCTATTGTAGAATTCTATTTATTAAGTGTTCCTGAAATGACAAAATTACTGAAACGGAAAACATCTTGGTGGTTGTCAGGGGTTAAGGGAAGGGGTGGAGTGGTTTCAGGGAAGTGGGATGAGAGAAGGACGCTGCGGTTGAGACCCAGCAACGTCAGGAATCATTGAGGTGATGGAAGTGAGTCCAGACTGTGCTGGTGGGTACATAATGTGGGATCGTAGTACGGTGATGTAAGATGTTATCGAAACTGAGCAACGAGTACACGGGATCTCATTATTTCTTAAAACTGCATATAAATCTAGAATTATTTTAAAACAAAAAATTTAATTAAAAAAAGTAAAGGGTGCTAGAAGACTTGGTAAGTGTATGAGCTTGGCTCCTTGTTCACTTTCAAAGATGAACTGATGAAACTTTTCAGAATTTGGCTTTTAATACCAGTACCAAGAGAATCTTGTGGTGGCTAACGGTATCACCAAATGATGCCTGCTAAAAACAGAATTATTTTGCCCTTTGAAAATAGCTAGAAAAATATAATTTTATATGTCAGCAGTAATTCTTAGAAGTCAAGCAATCTAGAAATTCAAATATCTATTGATGCATAATATACATAATAAAAACATTTAGAATATGTAAATCAATGAGTTTTGAGAATGCACAGACCCATACCACCACTACAAACAAAATATGATATATTTCCATAACTCAAAAATTTCATAAATATACAGCTCTCATCAATAACTGATCTCGTTGTGGTCACCAGTGATTAGTTATGCTTTTTGAGAATTTCACATAAAGATACCTTTATAGTATATGTGCTGTTGTTTCTAGATTCTGCTTAGTGTGTTTCTGAAATTGTATCAGGTTAGTGGACCTGATTCAAAAAGTCATTCATTTTGTTCATTTTTGGGTGGTATTTAACTATATGTTAATTGGTTTACTCACTATTGAAGTACCATTTGGAGTTTTCAGTTTTATCTCTTGGAAATAAGGCGGCTACTAATAAATGCTTGTAATTCTTTGTTAGACGCCTGTTTCATTTCTCCTGAGTAAATATGTACTAAGTTGCTGGGTTGTACAGAAAATGTACAAGAAGTTTTATAAGAAACTTTAAAACTGGTTTCTAAATTGGACCAATTTCCATTCCCAACATCATGCTTCACAACCTCACTAACACGGCATTTGTGTTTTCCTTTTAGCTATTCCAGTGGGAATACTAGGGCATATCACTGTGATTTTTATTTGCATCTCTCTGATGACTAACGATGTTGAACATCTCTTTATGTGCTTATTTGCCATCTCTGTATTATGTTTTATTAAGTGTCTGTTCAAATCTTTTTTCCTGTTTCTCTTTTGGGGGGCAGGGGTAGGGAATAAGATGTTGCCCCATTTACTGTTCAGTTGTAAAAATTCTTTATTCATAAGATACTTTGTTAGATATATGTACTGCAAATACATATATCTTCTGGTCTACAAATATTTACTTCTACTCTGAAGGCTTTTCATTCTCTTACAATGTTTTTCAAAGAGTAGATGATTTTAATTTTGAGGAACTCCAATATATCCATTTTTTCTTTTATTTTTTGTGCTTTCTGAGTCTTACCTAAAACTTATTTGCTCTACCCTGAAGTCACAAAGAATTCCTTCTATGTTTTCTTACAGAAGTTTTATGATTTTAGCTTTTACATTTAGGTCTATGATCCCTTTTAAGTTATCTTTTGTTTATGGAGTGAGATAAGGATTGTGGTCCATTTCCCCCTCACGAAGACAGCCAATTGTTCTAGCACTATTTGTGGAAAAGAATATCCTTTCTCATTGAATTAACTTTGCATTTTTGTTAAAAATCAATTGTCCCTATCTGTATGGATCTATTTGTGGACTCTGTTCTGTCTCATTAGGTATATGTCCACTCTGGCAATACCACACTGTCTTGATTACTGTAACTTTATAGAAATTATTTAAGTCAAATCTTCCTTGTTTTTCTTTTTAAAAAATGTTCTGGCCACTCCAGCTCTTTCACATTTCCATATATATATGTTTTCCCTAAAAAGATATATTTATTTATTTGAGAGACAGAGACCATGAACACACACAGGAAGAGGGGCAGAGGGTGAGAATCTCAAGCAGACTCCCCACTGAGCTTGGAGCCCAAAGCAGGGCTCAATCTCATGACCCCTGAGATCATGACCTGAGCTGAAATCAAGAATCGGATGCTTAACCAACTGAGCCACCCAGGTGCCCCATATCTTTCCATGTACATCTGAGAACCAGCTTGCCATTTTTTTTTTTAACAGAATAACTTACTAGGATTTTGACTGGGATTATTTGAATATATAGATCGATTTGGAGAAAACTGACATCTTGAGTATTCTAATTCATTAGTTTGGTATACCTATCTATTTAGTTGTATCTTCAATTTTATTCACAGGAATATTTTAGTGTTTAGTGATTTTAATATTTCTTGTTAAACTGATCTTTAAGAATTTATAAGTATTGATGTTATTATTAGTAGCTTTGTCATTTTCCAATTGTTAAATAATAGAAATAATTTTTGTTCATTGATCTTTTTGGAGACCTTGCTAACTGCACTTAATTTTATCTGAAAATAGAGTACATCTTTTTTTCCAACCTGTTGGCCTTTTCTTGTCTTATTGCGCTGGCTAGCTTCTCCAGTAAAATACTGTACTGAAGTGAAAGAGTAGGCATTCTTACCTTATTCAAAGTCTTAGAGGGAAAATATTTAGTTTTTCACCCTTAAGTATGATGTTAGCTATAGACTTTTCCACAGATGTCCTTTATTAGGTTGAAGAAGTTTCCTTCCAGTACTAGCCTTTCAAGAATTTTTATATTAAATGGATGTTGAATTTTGTCAAAAATGGTTTCTGCATCTATTGAAATGATTGTATGGTTTTTCTCCTTTTTTCTGTTAATATAATGAGTTATATCAATTGATTTTAAATGTTAAATCAACCTTGCATTCTTTATATTGCTGGATTTGAGAATTTCTGTCTGTATATATGAAGGATAGTGGGATGTCAGTTTAAAATTTTTCTTTCTTGCAGTTTTTGTATGGTTTTGGTACCAAGATGGTACTAATCTTATGAACTGGAAAATTCCCCTCTCTGCTATTTTCTGAAAGGGTTTATATAGGATTGGCATTACTTCTTTCTTAAATATGTCATGTCCTTCACCAATGAAGCCACCTGGGTCTGGGGTTTCCTTGGTGGGGAGATTTTTAAATTTTGGTTTTAAAAATAGATATGGGATGATTTAGGTTTTCTATTTTTTGTGTGTCAGTTTTAGAAACTCTGTGTCTTCAAATATTTTTTCCATTTCATCTATGTCCTTACTTTTAATTCTAATAATGGTAAACTATGTTTACCTTTTTTCTTTCTTTTTTCCCCCTTAATGAGCCTAGGTATAACTTAATAAACTTTATTCATCTCTTTAAAAAAAAACTTCTGAATTTCAATTTCTATTTTATTGCTTTCTACTCTGAATATTGCTTTTCTTCTGCTTACTTTGGGTTTTATTATCTCTTCATTCTAGATTCACAAATGGAAGTTTAGATCATTGATTTTAGAACTTTTTTTCTAACATACTTCTCTTAAACTATACATTTGCACTGAGCATTATTTTCACTTTCAGCTGAGTTCTGACATTTCTGATATATTTTCATTTCCATTGGGTTCAAAATATTTCCCAAATCACCTTGTGACTTCTTAACACCACTGGTTACTTGGAAGTATGCTATTTAATTTCTAAATATATGGGAATTTTTGTGCAAGTTTTTAAAAATGGTTTTCCAAGTTATTTTTACCATGGTCAGACAACATAGTTTTCGTGAATTCAATTATTTAACATTTTTTGAGACTTGTCTTATAGTGCAGTATACTGGAGATCTGAGTAAGGTTCCATGTTCATTTTAAAAGAATATGTATTTTGTACTTGGTTGACAGTACTGTTCAAGTCTTCTGTGTCTTTACATTTTTGTTTGTACATTGTAGTTACTACATTGTAGTAACTCTATCAATTACTGAGAGAGTTGTGAAAAACTCTCCAATGATAATTGTGGATTTAGTTTTTGCTTTATTATTTTGAAGCTCTGTTATTAGAGAAATGCACATTTAAGAATTCATGTTTTAGGCATCCCAATTGGCAAAGAAGAAGTCAAACTCTCACTCTTTGCAGATGATATGATACTTTATGTGGAAAACCCAAAAGACTCCACTCCAAGACTGCTAGACCTCATACAGGAATTCAATCAAGTCTCAGGATATAAAATTAATGCACAGAAATCAGTTGCATTCCTATACACCAACAGCAAAACAGAAGAAAGAGAAATTAAGGAGTCGATTCCATTTACAATTGCACCCAAAACCATAAGATACCTAGGAATAAACCTAACCAAAGAGGCAAAGAATCTGTACTCAGAAAACTACAAAG
>CM052807.1:55264493-55380909 GCA_028533885.1 Nasua narica
TTTTTAGGAATATCACTTTGCAATCCTATTTTAGGTAATAAAGAGTTCAATGTTTGGTGAATAATTAAATAGGCAGATAAATGTAGATACTAAGTTTCATACACATTTTTCCTCAGAGGATAACTATAGTTTGAACACACAGACATAGAAAAGTTTCAGATGTTATTAACATATAGAATGTTGACTTTGCTCTGTCCATTTCTCTCATTCCTTAATTCTCCTGAGCGGAATTCTGATCACCTGTTTCCTTAGCCAAATAATTAAAAAATAACAATAAGCCTCCATAATCAAGAATTCCCTAAAAGTTCAGTGTTAAAACAAATAAGCTTATTTTCCATTACCAATCAATCAACCAGCCTGCACCCACAGGGAAAAAAACAGCAACACAAAAGTATAATTACATGAACAATAGTTTTGCATCCTTGATGTTTCAGAAGTTTTGATAGTTTGAGTGATTTAATAAATGAGTATCCATGCATCACACATCAATCTCATTTTTAAGCTTCCAATGAAATTTTTGTCCAGAAAAATGTTCCTTGAAACATTGTTCACAAGAACCAAGATATGGAGACAACTGAAGTGTCCATAGGTAGATGGATAAAACAGTATCGTGTGTGCACAATGGAATAGTATTTGGCCATAAAAAAGAAGTCATATGTGACACATAAAAAAGGTGTCACAAATGTCACCATTTGTGACAATGTGGATGAACCAGGAGGTCATTATGCTAAGTGAAATAAATCAGATGCAGAAAGACTGTGTGATCCCCATTACATGTGGAATCTAAACCAGCCAAGCTCCCAGGACCAGAGAGGAGAATGATAGTTGCCAGCGGCTGGGAGATGGGGAAATGAGAGCCTGATCAAAGGGCACAGACTTTCAGTTACGACATGAACCAATTCTGGGATGTCATGTACAGCATGGTGATTATAGTTAATAATACTGTACTGAATATTTGAAATTTGCTGAGAGTAAATCTTCTGTTTTCACCACACGTACAGTAACTACATGAGGTATCGGACCTGTTAATTTGATTGTGGTAAGTATTTTACAGTGCCTACATATATTAAATCATCATTGTTGTACATCTAAAAAAATCAGATGTACCCTCTCAATATATAGAATATTGTTATTCATACCTCAATAAAGCTGAAAAAGTTAATAAATTTGATGAGCTTTAAAAGCTCATAAAATAAACTGATTTGTAAGTGACTTTATAATTTGGACACTTTCTTCCTCAGTTACGTCATAGGCAAGTAAGCCTTTGTGACAGAAGGGATTCAACACTGTTTAAAGATATTTTCTAGGGGCGCCTGGGTGGCTTGGTGGGTTAAAGCCTCTGCCTTCAAAAAAAAAAAAAAAAAGCCTCTGCCCTTCAGCGCAGGTCATGATCTCAGGGTCCTGGGATCGAGCCCCACGTCGGGCTCTCTGCTCAGCGGGGAGCCTGCTTCCTCCTCTCTCTCTGCCTGGCTCTGCCTACTTGTGATCTATCTCTGTCAAATAAATAAATAAAATCTTTAAAAAATAAGTTAAAAAAAATAAAAATATTTTCTAAGGTAGGAACACATAATTTTGCAAATATCTACAGTTCATATTTTATATCTGAAATACTCTGTCCTACAGTTTGCCACAAACTTTTATTCTTTGAGCCTTCCATTAATTGGGATTCCCAAAAGCTATGGCTGATTTTTTTAAATGTTGCACATTCTAAAATTTATTTTCATAAACCTTTTCTTCTAAATTTCCTTGACCCTAGACAGTATACTTGGCAAATTTTTTTTTATGTATTTGTAAAACAACAGTAATTTCTTTACAGTAACTTTAAAATACACTTGTATAAATGTTGCTATCTGTCCTAGATTATAAATCTTGAGGTAATATCTGTGTATATTTTTAATATATTTCTAATAGCATGTAGCAAAATACCAAATATTAGTGTTACAAAATGAATGCACAAAAAGCCTCTGGATTTAAAGCCCCTGTATTTCTAGCTATAGGTTTCATACCAATGTGAGTTAAATTTAAATTCTGTTAAAAAATTCAACACAATAATTAAGTGGAAGAATATTAATATTTATGGGTTTGTTCATACAGAACAGGTCTACATCCAAAACTCATATATCAAATACACAACAGAAGGTTAAAATATGCCTTTTGGTTGTATTTCCTAGAGAGTTCCAGGGCACATGCACCTCTGAAATGCCAAGTTGGCTAACACTTGGGACTCCTTATTTTTAAAATAGCATTCTTAGATAAAATAAGACAGCACTTGTCATAAGAGGACAAGTGATAATACAATCAAGGGTGTTACAGTGAACTCTTCCTGGAAATCCCAGGACACAGCAACTACGTTTCAACAGTTTTCAAGCTGCCACTCTGGCGCTGTTTCCAAATGATAACAACGTGGTTGTTACCGTATAAATGGTACGCACTGTAAACCCAGACTTAAGGGGTTAAATTATTTTGTTTATTTTTTTTTTTAAAGCTATCACTGAAACCACGGGAGTAGGAAGGACCTAAATGATGGGGGTACTGAGGCACTGGGTCTTTGACTGGAACAAGCAGAGTTTAGGTTCACACATACTCTCTAGCAAGAGACTTTGAGAGTATTTGGATTTCGAATACTGTTCTTTCTGTATCCACAGCAACATGTATAATCTTTCTTTTAAATGGCTTTATTAAAATATATAAGAACATCTTATTTTATTTTTTTTAAGATTTATTTGAGAGAGCGAGTGAAAAGAGAGAGTGAGCGAGCGGGCACACGTGCAGGGAGGAGGGCAGACAGAGAGGGAGAGAGAATCTCCAGCAGACTCCCCTCGGAGCGCAGAGCTGGACCCATGAGATCATAACCTGAGCCAAAATCAAGAGTTTGACCGACTGTACCCCCAGGTGCCCTGTAATCTGTTAAAATGCAGATCCCAACCATCCGCATCCCTTATATTAATACATTTCCAAATGCCTTGCCTTACCTGCCTTCCACCTCTTCTTTTAAAAATTCTTCCTTCTTTTTTTTGATCAGGATTTTATCTTTTAAACCCAAAGCCATTCACATCAGTCCCTACTTAAAAAAATCTTAACAGTCCTCTACCTCAATAGTAGGATTCCCTAAACTAAGGCATTGAATTACCCTCTTTGTGACTGTTTACCATGTCTTTTGTTTTCCTGTATGGTTTATAAAAATGAGCCTCCTTTTAAAACCGATATAAAGAAAATCTGTGCCTCTTCCACAGTGGAATATAACTTATCTTGCTTTTTTAGTCAGGAGACAAGAGGTTATTAAGCAGAGTTAACAAAAGAGCCCCAAATCCTGTGCCATGATGGGGCTACAACGTCATATGCTGCAGACAGGTCCGTGTGAGGTCAGTTAAGAGTTCTACTCCACATTTTCTTTACTCTGTGACCAAAGCTAATGGACACCTTCCATTCTGGGACATCGCCAAGTTCACTCCAGAAGAAAAAGAGGACCCGACAAATCCTTTAAGGGAAGGTTCAGATTAGAAGTGGCATGGGTTGGTTCCACTCTCATTACGTTGGCCAGAGCAAGTCATGTGGATAAGACTGATGGGTCAGAAAAACCCAATCTTTCCCTAGCTAGTGTGGCAGATATTTTGAACAATAATACAATCAACCACACTTGCCAAGAACAGAAGACAGTTATGTAAAGAAAACACAATGCTATTAATTCCTAGTTAGATAATGTTTCCTGCCAAGTGTTAAAATCACACTAGTGCCAAATGATTTTCTTTCTTTTCTTTTCTCTTTTTTTCCCTTCCTCTCTCCCTCCCTTCCTTCCTCCCTCCCTTCCTTTCTTTCCTTTCCTTTCCTTCCTTTCCTTTCCTTCCTTCCTTCCTTCCTTCCTTCCTTCCTTCCTTCCTTCCTTCCTTCCTTCCTTCCTTCCTTCCTTCCACCTTTAGAGACTGGGTTTATTACACTCAACATAATTCACTTTGATTTTCTCAATATATTAGGAATATGTGGAATAGAACTGTATCTCATTCCGTGATACCATGTCTTATCCACAACCAGGTATCACATAAAGTCATTCACCTAAAATCATTGCCAGTATGCTCTCCATAGCTATAAAATGTACCTGCCAATATCAAATTAAAATTCTTAAATAAGGCTGACAGTTGGATTCAAACTCACATTTCCAGTATCAGTTCCAGTCATGCATTTTCCTTCCTCTTGTTCCCATTGTTCCCTCAACCCCCTTTTGACAAATCTCAACCTCCCCAGACTCTCTCTGCAGAAACACATCTTCTGCTTAAATGCACCATTATTTGAGGAACCGAGACTTGGCCCTGTTATGTTTACCAAGCACATCCAATTCAAGCCTTGGCCCTGTCCTTACCCTACAAGTCTCACAGACTCCTTTAGTATTTTTTAGTGAGAAATAACTGACAGACTCCTTTTCAAATGAAATACGACTGAAGAATAATTTTAAAAACAAAAGGAGTAAGGCCTGGACTAGAAATGTAGAGTTGGGGCCAAGATGAAGTGTAGTCAAACACATTATGAGTATTACTACTTGGATAAAACTGTGAAAATGTGTTTATTATTACAATTAAATGTCAACTAAGAAATTGGACAAATTAACATGGAGGAGGGAGATAAATTTTTCAGAAATGTTTTGCTTTTCTGATTTGTATATTTTGTAACACAAACAGCATCATTCTGTAATCAAGTCATTAAAGCCAAGAGAGGCTAAGTTTCTGGGCTTGAAAAAAGAAGAATCCAGAGGCATGTGGATTATGTATTGATAGATGAAACTTACAAATACATACATAGAGCTATAGATCTTACAGGGGGTATCAGCATAATGACTTCTATTCAAATAAAAACATGAAGGAAAGTGTAATTTAAAAAGCAAAATGAATTAAAATATTCTATATTAGGCTCTCTACTTCTTTGTTTAAAATGTATGCTAGGAAAAATTAATTTTGAATTATATTAATTTATAAGCATAGCTTGAGGATTTTAAATTCTTAATATGAATAACTAATAAAAACATCAATCCTATAAGTGAATATATTAAGATATTGACATAGTTTGTAAATTATAAAATAAATTTTTTTCTAAATACGAAATGGATATATACCTTTTAAAAAAAAGTGATAAAGGGAAAATCCCGTTTTTAGCTATTTGGCCTGGTTTCATAATATACTTAATCTTATACTGTCACCATAAATACATTGCTTCCCTTGTATACCAGTGAATATTCTGAGGACGTGTGCTGAATATTTCTTCCAATAATTTTTAAAAAGTACTTTTCATATATCATGACTACACGCAATATATAGCATGCATATACTTGAAGGACATGGTTAAGTTTTATTTTTTAAGCCTTTTTAGTGTGTTATTTAGTAGTAGGTAAATATTTAGCCATTGTTAATTAAAACTGCATCACTCTCATTTTTCTTTTAGAGATTCTCTTTCCTGGAAATAAGGATGAATGTAGAAGATTTCACTAAGGTTGGAACACCTCACACTTGGAATTGCAGTACATTCAAACCCTTATTTTCCAGTGATGGCAGCCTTTCCACTTTGTCATTTAACAGTTACTGTGGAATGTCTGAATGTACAAGGCACCAAGGGCTTAAAAATTGCATGAGGGCACCTGGGTGGTTCAGTCCCTTAAGTGCCTGTCTTTGGGTCAGGTCATGATCTCAGGCTCCCTGCTCAGTGGAGAGTCTGCTTCTCCCTTTCCCTTTACTCTCCCCACCCTCACTTGTGCTCATGTGTGCGCGTGCGCGCTCTCTCTCAAATAAATTATCTTTTTAAAAAGTGCATGATACAGACATTGGAATTTATAATCTAGAAGCAAAGATACACCCAAATCTAAATCACTATCCTAGAAGACAGTATAATTATCATATAAGTTAGCATGGATGTGCTAAAGGGCAAGCAAGGGCTATAACAAGGATTATTTCTTGGGACTAATCAGAGAGACTGCAAAGAAAAAGTGACATTTGATCTGGGCAGAAAATAATGGTTAAAAGTCAGGCAGAAGAGGGAGAAGAAGGGTGAATTCTAAGCAGAAAGCACAGCGTGAGGCAAGGTGTAGAGGTAGGAAATCACGACGGGTATCAGGGTGATAGCAAGGGATTTAGGCTGACAGGACTCCTGTGTGGGACAGGAGTGGGAAGCAGTGAAGATAGTGTGTGTGTTGTATCAGAGTGCAGCTTTGAGAAAAATCTCTCTGCTGAATGAATACAATAAACCAGGCATTCAGCTTGAGTTAGAACAATGAACTGCCAAATAGGGCCTCTATCTAGCTATTTTAGTGTGCTAATTACAGAGCGAAAATGTTGTTATTATAGGAAACAAATACTGAATCAGCACATTAAGAAAGTTTGCCTCATTAGCAATACTTTTAAAGAGTCAGGATGTTTGAAGCTCCAGAATAGATTATTTATGGTTTTGTGTGTATAGAAAGCCAGGAGACAGGGAGGTGGATTAGGAGGCACACAACTAAATAGGAAGGGTTTTAATGCGCTCACCTGCTAGGAAGTTCTTATTTTAATCTAAAAAATGTGTTGTTGACCAATCTAAGAAAAAAAGTAGTACAGGATATTTACCACTAATATTTACACAAGGTATTACATTTAAAAGTATCTTTGGATACACTCTTATATCATCTTCATAAAAACCATATTGCTCAATACAACAAGTGTATTATTCCCATTGTATAGATGAGAAGTGGGGCTCAGGGAGACCCAGATGGTGCAGGTGCCATTTCCAAACAAGGTGAATGATAATCAAGGCTGAAATTTGAATCTACCTGACTCAAAGATGCCTATCTCCCTACTCCACAACTGTTGCTTCCCTAAAAGGGGTGGACTTACTGGCCTTTGACGTGGAGAGCATCACCGAGACCCTCTACACATCACTGTCTTCATCTGTATAATGGGAATGAAAATTATGCTTCACAAGATGCCGAGGCGGTTTCAGAAAGGTTTTTTTTTTTTCCTAGAAAGCTGTCCATTTCATCGGTTTTCTAATGCACTGGATATTATTCATAGTGCTCTCATGATTCTTTGATTTTTTACTGTCTGTTGTTATATGCCCTTTTTATTCATTCTACTTATCGTTTATCTTTTCTGTCTCCTCAACCAGCAATGCCAGAGATTTCTCCATTATATTGGTCTTCTCTAAGAATCAACTTTGGATTTTTGGTCTTTTCTAGTATTTCTTTGTTTTCCATTATTTTCTTTCTCTTATCTTTACATCCTATGTCTACTCTACAGGCTAATTCTCTGCTCCAGTTCTAACTACTTGCAAATTTTTTCATTTATTACTTTTACTGTCCTATTTTACATTATGAAGAAATTGCTATGATTTCTTCTTAACCCATTAATTAACTTTAAGGTAAATTTTTTAAAGTTTCCAAACTAAAGTACAGGGGTAATAAATATCTTTAAATATCTTTAAATGCAGTATTACTGTATTTTGTTTAGAAAAGATATTTTGCATATCAATTATCTAGATTTACTCAAGAATTTATCAGAATATATATTCATTTATACAAATTCATTGAGTTTATTCTTTGTGGTTAAATATGGTAAATCTTTGTAAGTATTCAATGTCTGCTTGGAAATAATTAAATTCTCTATAAATAAGGTTCATAATTTCACTTACATCAAGCTTATAAGTTTTCCAAATTCTCTAATCTCTATTTTTTGTCTTCTTGACTTAGCACTCACCTAGTTTTTTCCACTATATTTCCAACCCTTCTGTGATTATCTCTTGTAAACAACATTACAACTGCATTTAAAAGAAATCCAGTGTGAGGATATTTGTCTTTAGTAGGTATATTTAATAGGTTTATTTTTACTGTAATAATTGCATTTAAATTTCATTTTGATTTTTTATTGATTTCTCTTAACCACAGTTTCTTCCATAGTTTTCCCCTTTTCCTGCCTTACTTGTTTGATTCTCTTATTTTTTTCCCTCCACTAGCACATATTTTTAAGAGATTACATTTACATTTTTTGAAGATTTATTTATTGTATTTTGGGGGCAGGGTGCACATGCCTGTGAGTGGGGGGAGAGGCAGAGGGAGATAATCTTCAAGCAGATACTCCCCGAATGTGAAGCCCAATGTGGGGCTTGATCCCACAACTCTGAGATCATGACCTGAGCCAAAACCAAGAAAGAGAAGCTTAACTGACTGAGCTACCCAGATGCACTACACTCACATTTTTAGCACCTATAATTAACAAGTTGAAAAACTAATTATTATCTCCCATATCCTTCTGGAAAAAAACAAAGGAACGTACGGGGCTTTTACCTAAAAGTTCTCATACCCCTTCCATGTTATTTATCAAGAATTTTAGCTTTTGAAGGTTTATTTTTAGCAAAATTCGCTTAAGTGTAACATTTGTTATGCATGTGTGTACATACACAGATTCATGCACATATACACACACTGCTCAAATCATAAGTGTACAACTTTCAATTATAATTGACAAAATTATACTATATCCTTTATTTCTCCAAATACATTTTAAAGTCTCTTTCATATCTTTTTTGCAATGGGAGGTTCGTAGGTAATTGATTCCTCACTCTGTCATACTTGTGGCTTCCTTCTCTCATTAATTGATGTAGTTTATAATTTCTGACTGTCCTCTCACATTTACCGAGTTGCCTTCTGTGGAAGTCTCACATGTCTTGGGTTCTGACAACTACATTTTTATTTCTGAAGTGGCTCTGTGGATTATCTCCAGTTTGGGACACACTTTTTTTTAGTGTTCACATTTCTCAATTTATGGTTCCCATGTCACAAAGGCACTGTGACATTAGACCCCGTATGTCCCCATAGTAATGGTTTCTGGCTTTCCTTTCCTATGTGTGATACTATTTCTACTCAAGGTTGTAAGTGGGCAACAGAAAAGTTAACAGCTTTCCCAGCCCAACCCAACGGTTTTTCGTGCCCCTATTCAGAGCCCACAGGGCACTGCACAGCTCCAGAGAGAAAGCCTGGAGCTCTGTCTCCCTCAGCACTTAAAAGACTACCTTCTCCCTTCCTTCTCCTAATGTCCTCCATGCTGTTCCTTATGTTCCACAAATAAGTGAAACCATATGATAATTAACTTTCTCTGCTTGACTTATTTCACTGTATATATACCACATTTTCTTTATCCACACTTCTGTCAATTCACACTTGGGGTGCTTCCATCTTTTGGCTATTATGAATAATGCTGCCATGACCACAGGCATTCAAATACTTCTTCAGAACCTTGCCTTCAAGTCTTCAGGATATATACTCAGAAACACAATTGTTTGATTCTATTGTAGACTTTTGTGAAACCGCCACACTCCTTCCCATAGTGGATAAAACCACCTTCCATTTCTGTCAACAGTGCACACAGTTTCCAATTTCTCCACATCCTCCACAATAGCTGTTATAAAAATATTTTTAATAGTGGCCAGTCTAATGGGTATGAGGTGGTATCTCATTATAATTTTGATTTGCATTTCCCTAATGATTAGTGATGTGCAGTTTTTCATGTGCTTGTTGGCCAACTGTGCATCTTCTTTAGAGAACTGATTTTTAGAAAAAAACTTTTCACTGAAATTTAACAACACAGATATTAGAAAAGCATGCCAATTGACTTAACGTTTCACTTCCAACTTATTATAGTTGATTATGTAAGCAAGTAGTTTTCATCATTTTATCGCCATGATGACTGGTATGACCATTCCACCTCGTGTCTTTTCAGGAAACAGCTATAGTGACAGATCAGGATACATGGCTCTGAATTTCCCCAAAACTTGACCCTGAAATATCTATAAACAGTGTATCTCGGATGTGAGTACAAAGTAATAGTAGATTTTGCCCTGAGAATTCTACTCCAAGTAACTGTATAAAACCTATCAAGCAACAAAAATATAGTGAATGCTAGTTTACCTGTAAGTGGAAAATTTGTTGTAGAAATTTTTCATGGCAAACATATTCTGCTTTTCTTTCTTTTTTTTTTTTTTTGCTTTCTTTCTAGCACAGATTGAAGCAATCAACCACAGGCTAAGCTAGAGGAGGCCTGTTATTCGGCACAGAGAAGAGCGAGAAAAACTGTCTTTTTTTGAAGGGGAGTGGTGAAGAGCTTGAAATTACTCTAAGGATATTCTACAAACATAAAAGTCCTCTGTGTATTTTGTTTAGTTCTTTGTGCTTTTCCCTAGGTATTATCTGTGCCTCACTGTCCTCTAGCAGTGAGCACACTTAAGGAAAATGCTCTAAACATATAAATAAAATGTAAGAATAAGTTAACATAAAAAAGTAATATACATTTCTATTAAAAAGTTGTACTATGTTATTTACAAAGAGTAAGATCAAAACGCCTAATTTTAGTGTTCCCTTATCATTAGTATACATTTCTAATATGTTTTTAAGTTAATTCTGTGAAGTACAGGAAACTACATGTACAGACATCATGACATGTTCATAATTCTAGACAAGGAAACTTTCAGTTTTTATCTATTGAAAAATAGAACCATAAGCATTAAAACTGTAAAGCATTACATCCGGAAATATTTAATCAATTAACTCACTAATGAACCTTGGCTGATGAAAATTATACACTGGGTATTTTTAAAAGAAGCTCTTTCGAATTTTCATTTTAAGTAGTAACTGCACTTTTTTACATATTTCTTTGTAAGTGTGTATTTAAAATGTAGTTTGGATTTTCAGTCGAATACCATATAATTTATCTCTACTTCTTTGTAGTAATTCCCTAATAAAATGATTAATGACAACAGCATAATGACTAATAATGAATGATAAATTATACTTTATATCTTCTAGGAGATACAAGTAATTAACAGATTTCCATTGCCTTCATCAGTTCTATGAGGCAGACAGAATGAGAGAATATTATTCTTTTTATGGGAATTTAGAATACATAGGAGGTTAAGGCCATATCAAATAATATTTACATATTTCCTGTGTCCAGGATATGAACAGGAGTTCATAAATGTGGGGAATATTTATTCTACACAATATTTCATTTATGTGCCTACTACAAACCAATGTAATCCGTCAAAAAGAGAAAAGTTTATAGCTTCCCGACTGGTTATATGCCAACCATCATCAACTTTAATCATTACGTTGCTTAATTGCACTAAACTCCAGGAATATACTCAAAGAAAACAATAGTTGCATGAAAGAATTTAAAGTGATATTAATTTATTTTGACTTGAAAATTTTCTTTTACTTAAGTTTCTGAATTTGAAAATTACCAGTTAAACCATATACAATGGGAGAATTGCCTTGGAAATATGTAGAAACTTCTTTTTCAAGAGCCAACCTTCTATAGTTTAGGACAGGATTGGGTCTGGATCTGAATTTCCTAAAGACTAGGCTTGAGTGCTTTCTTCCTCAAGTTTGTGAAACATACTATTGCAATATTTTGTGCCGCCTTTATCAGTATATGCTGCAAAGTAATATAGCTGTGAAAATCGGTTTAAAAGAACTGCAGCCATTGATTATAAATGCATTCACTCTGTAAGTTTAAAAATAAAACTTATTTTTTTGCTCTGCAAAAGCTTATTATTTTTATGTAAGTCCCAATAGCTTATTTTTGCTTTTGTTTCCCTTGCTTGAGGAGACATATCCATAAATTTTGCTAAGGCTGATGTCGGATTATAGCCTATGGTTTCTTCTAGTTATTTTATGGCTGTAGGTCTCACATTTAGGTCTGTAATCCATTTGGAATTTGTTTTTGTGTGTGGTGTATGAAAGTGGTCCAGTTTCATGTTTTTCCATGTAGTTCTCCAGTTTTTCCAACACTACTCATTGAAGAGACTCCTTTCCCCATTGTATATTCTTGCCTCCGTTGTCATACATTAATCAACCATAAAAACATGGTGTTATTTCTGGACTCTATTCTGTTCCAGTGATCTATGTGTCTATTTTTGTGCCACAATGTTTTGATTACTAAAGCTTTGTAATATACCTTGAAATCTGGGATTGTGATACCTCCACCTATGTTCCTTTTTCTCAAGATTGCTTTGATTCTTAGAAGTCTTTTGTGATTCCATACAAATTTTAGGATTATTTGTCTAGTTCTGTGAAAAATGCAACTGGTATTTTAATAGGGATTGCAATGAATCTGTAGATTGCTTTGGATAGTATCGAAAGTTTAATGATATTAATTCTTTCAATCCATAAGCATAATATAACTTACCATTTGTCTATGTCCTCTTTGATGTATTTCATCATTGTCTCAGTTTTCAGAGTACAGGTCTTTCATCTCCTTGTTTAAATTTATTTTAAGGTTTTTAACTTTTTTTTTTGGATGGAACTGTAAATAGAACTATTTTCTTCTCTTTCTGCTACTTTGCTATTAGTGTATAAAAATGCAAGAGATTTCAGTATATTAATTTTATATGCTGCAACTTTACTGAATTCATTTATCAGTTTTAATAGCTTTTTTGGTGGAGTCTTTAGGGTTTCTATATATAGTATCACGTCACCTACAAATGATGGCAGTTTTCTTCCTCACCAATTTGGATGTCTTTTATTTTTTTCTTGTCTGACTGCAATTAGGATTTCTAGTACTGTGTTGAATAAAAGTAGTGAGAGTGGACATCCTTGTCTTGCTCCTCATCTTAGAGAAAAAGCTTTCAGTTTTCACCACTGAGTATGATGTTATCTCCGGGTTTTTCACATGTAGACTTTATTACTTTGAGATATGCTCCCTCTAAACCCACTTTGTCTAAAGTTTTTCTTATGAACAAATGCATTTGTCAAATATTTTTTTCTGCATCTACTGAAATAATCATACGGTTTTTATCCTTCCTCTTGTTAATGTGAGGTAGCACAATGAATGGTTTATGAATACTGAACCATGCTTGCATCCCTGGGGTAAAAGGTTTTCCACAGCAAAGGAAACCATCAACAAAACAAAAAGGCAATCTAGTGAAAGGGGGCAGATATCTGTAAATGATATACCCAATAAAGGGTTAACATCTAAGATATATAAAGAACTTACACAACTCAATACCAAAAACTAATCTGAAGTTAAAAAAAAAATGGGCCGAGCACCTAAACAGACATTTTTTCAAAGAAGAAATCCAGATGGCCAGCAGACACATGAAAAGATGCTTAGTATCAATAATCACCAGGGACGACCCCAGAAAAATATACACTAACCAGATCAGAAGAGACCCAAAACTGGGATGAGAAGAAAGGAGGAAAAAAAAATCATCAGGGAAATGCAAATCCAACCCACAATGAGATAGTACCTCACACCTGTCAGATGGCTAGTATGAAAAAAATAAGATATAGCAAGTACTGATGAAGACGTGGAGAAAACAGAACCATCGTGCACTGTTTGTGGGAACGTAAATTGGTATAGCCCACTACAAAAAGCATGGAGTTTCCTCAAAAAACGAAAATAGTTGATCTAGTTATTCCAGTTATTCCTCTATGAGGTAATTACCCAAAGAAAACAAAAACACTAATTCGAAAAGATAGATATACGTGCCCATTTGTCTACTGCAGCATTATTTACAATAGTCAAGATATGGAAGCAACCCTAGTGTCCCAAATAGCTGACTGGATGAAGATATGGCATACAGACAACAGTGGAATACTCCTCAGACATAAAAAAATGATATCTTGCCATTTGTGACAACATGGGGGGGACCTCATGGGTTATTATACTAAGTGATCGGAGTCAGAGAAAGACAAATACCATATGATTTCACTTACATGTAGAATCTAAAAACCAGCCAACGAACAAACTAATAAAAAAACCAGACTCTCAAACACAGAGAACAAACTGGTGGTTGCCTGAGGGAGGTTGGCTGGGGGATGGAGGAAATAGGTAAATAGAAGGTTAAATAGGTTAAAAGGTATGAACTTCCAGTTAGAGAATAAATAAGTCACACAGATGAAATGTATAGGCATGGGAAATATAGTCAATAATAAAACAAGGTCTCGTTCTGAAATTCTATTTTACATTCTTATGGTATGTAAGGGATGACATACCTGCCCCAGGCTGCCTCGTTTGTAGATGCTTTATTAACTGGAACACAGGAGGAGTCAATGACAGTTGATTTGTTCGTCTTGTAGCAGAAACCACAGTCAGGATCCAACATACATTCGTTACAGTAACTGTAAAAATAAAAAGGGTTACGTCATGTTAGAGACAACTGGTGTTCTTCCACGTTTTCCACTGTACTTGGCTGGAAGCTTGGGGCCGCGGCACTCACGTCGGCCATGGCGAAGGCACATGTGCTGAGGCTGCTGGGAGCTGGCAGGTCTCCCCCACCTGCCCCTCCCCCGGCTACAGCAACAGCAGAAGTTGCTCTGAGATGGACGGAGGCTTGGATCTGAGACACTGGCTGTAAAAGACCCCCAGCTGTCACTCAGCAAATCAACATTTGCTTTTCCAAGCCACTGAGATTTGTGACCAAAGCATGGACTGGCCCATTGTGACCCAGCACAGTGGTTCCAAATTGTTCCACAGCATTCATTTCTCTTAACTGTCTCCATTATGTACCCTCTCTTTTAAAACTGGAAAATATATTTCCCAATATATATAGACTGAAATAGAAAATTCAAAGAATGAGAAACATTACACCTGAAGAAAGAAGTTAAAAACAAAAGTACCACCACTCTAATAATGGTCATTGTTAACCTCTTGGTAGGGCATCTGTACTCTTAACGAATCTACACTGAATATCAACTATATGCTATGTTTAATTTAAATTAAGTTAGTATAGGAAAAAAGGCTAACTTTTCTCTAAGTTAATTATATCTACTGGCTGGATCATAGAGCCATAATCAATTAATCATTGCTCACATAACAGCAGTGTCCTAACTGCAGAAAATTCTAAAGAGGCAAACTCCTTTAGAGGGCAAGGTTTTCCAACTGAAGTCTACAAAGTACTTGTAAATGTGTTTTCGTGCTGTCAAACTCATTTGCCAGACAATTCTGGAGTACCTCAAACATGGCAGGCGCAAACAGGGCATTGCAGACACGAAGATGAACAGGACAAAGTCCCTGCTCTTGGACAGGAACAGATACACAAATAAATAATGGCAGTGTGGGCGCCTGGGTGGCTCAGTTGGTTGAGCAACTGCCTTCGGCTCAGGTCATGATCCCGGAGTCCCGCGATCGAGTCCCATATCGGACTCCCGGCTCTGCGGGAAGTCTGCTTCTCCCTCTGACCTACTCCCCTCTCATTCTCAGTCTCTCGCTCTGTAATAAATAAATTAAAAAAATCTTTAAAATAACGGCAGTGTAACAGAAATTAGTGTGAACTACTCTAAGGAACAGAGGCCTGGTCATTTGCCTGGAAGAGCTGGGGATAGTTTTTTTTTTTTAAAGATTTTATTTATTTATTTATGAGGAAAGAGAGAGAGTGAGAGAGAGAAGGTCAGAGCGAGAAGCAGACTCCCCACGGAGCTGGGAGCCCGATGTGGGACTCGATCCCGGGACTCCGGGATCATGACCTGAGCCGAAGGCAGTCGCTCAACCAACTGCGCCACCCAGGGGCCCTGGGGATAGTTTTGGAGGAGATATTTGACATAGATCACAAAAGACATTTACCAGGCAAAGAGGTAGAGGGCAGGGCATTTCAGGAGACTGTGTATTCCAAAAGTAAAGATCAGTCAGCACAGACCTATTATTGACTGTGTGCAAGTAATTACACAATGGGGTGTGGGGGAGAAACGGGGTAAGTACTACTGCCAGGCATCCAAAAAAGAGGCGAATCCTCAAAATCAAAATACTTCTTTGATTAATTTAGCTAAATGAGAAAACACTGGCATTGTTGAAAAACAAGATGGTCATTTCAGCCTCCTTCCGTAAACTTTCCCTCTGCAAACAGCCATTCTTAATTTTAAATGAGACTTCAGACCTCTTGAGGCATAGCTTGGAGATACTGCAGATTTGGTTCTAGACTGCTGCAATGAAGCAAATATCATAATAAATGAATTTTTGGGTTTTCTGGTGCATATAAAAGTCATGTTTACTCTACACTGTGGTCTACTGTGGGTGCAACAGCATTATATCTAAAAACACCCAATGTCTGTATCTTAATTTAAAAAATTAAACGCTACCATCACCTGAGCTTTCAGCAAGTTATAATCACTGATCACAGATCACCATAACAAACAGTAATGAAAAAGTTTGAAATCTTGTGAGATTTACCCAAACATGACAGATACAAAGTGAGCAAATGCTGCTCGAAAAATAGTGCTGACAGAGTTGTTTGATGTGCAGTCACTGCAAAACTTCAAAATTTGTAAAAAACACAATATTCTGTGAAATGCAGTAAAGTGAAGCACAGGAAAACAAGGTATGCCTATACTAAAAGCAAAAGAGAGGCCTTTGACTGCCTACTGAAAGGTCAATATACTTCAGAGAGGTGATACAGCACTGTAAATATAAAAAGGTCCACACCTGTGATAAGCAAAATGCACAGAACAACAAGAAGCATTGGAAGTACTTTGCTGGTTTCTTCTACCCATGTGAGGTAGAACCTAACAATCCTGATTTTTCGAACGGCTTTAAAGGATACTTATTTGGGAACGGTAAACTCATCCAACAGTAGAGAAATGACTCTACTTCTTTAAAAATAACAGGCCAAGAGGGGCGCCTGGGCGGCTCAGTTGTTAAGCAGCTGCCTTCAGCTTGGGCTGTGATCCCAGGGTCCTGGGATCAAGCCCCGCATCAGGCTCCCTGCTTGGCGGGAGGCCTGCTTCTTCCTCTCCCACTCCCCCTGCTTGTGTTCCCTCTCGCGCGCTCTCTCTCTCTCGCTCCATCAAATCAATAAATAAAATCTTAAAAAAAAAAATAACAGGCCAAGAAAAAGTAATGGTGAAGGCTAACTGTTACCAAGGACCTACCACTCGTCTGTGTCAGACATCATGAGGTGGTGTTGATGATGCCTTCCCTCCTCCATCACTCATTCAATCATCTGACTCTGACCACAACCTCCCGTTCTTCCGGCTTGCTTATAAATGAACCCAGCTCTGCCCTGGTGATTTGTTCAATAAAGTATTTTCCACTTACCATGTGCCAGGCGCTATTCTGGGGGTTGGGCCACATTAGTAAGCAGAACAGATTCCCCGCCCTCGTGGAGCTGTCTCTGAGACCTCCTGGTCACTCTGGTTCCCTGACTCCTCTACTTGCTTCCTATTCATTAGCTTTTTACTTTCTTTAGTTCCATCCTTATCTAGCTTATGGACCATGGCCTGTCATTTCAACATCCTAAATTTGCTTGCCCATTTATCTTTCCATCTCACCCGATTAGCAAAAGTCCTAGCCATGTGTGAGCGTAAACATTTGCCTTTTCTAGGCCTTCCCCACACACCCGAATGCAGCTGAGGGATCACACAACAGGGCAGCTCAGTAGTTCTCTCTAATACACCGCTACCACCTCCAAAGGATCCCCCATGGCCTGACCCTAATAATTTTCTCCAGTCAACTCCATGCAAGGACTTTCAACCACATTGTACAGGGACTATTCTTCAAATCTCTAATACTCTTTTTAGTCACTTCATATCCAGCTTCACCTCACAAAGAAAACAGATGAAAGTAGTAAAGATGGTAACTTCATACTTTCATTGCAAACACACAATCATACTTTCTTCTGCTCCAGTTACAAAGAGAAATTGTTCTTCTTCTCTATCTGGGCTTTCATTCCATTCCATCTCCTTAGCCCATGTCAGACCCTTTTGATTACTGTTCCTTTTCTTACATGTCTACTGTCTTAAGGTGGAAGATTAGCTTTTTGATTTGATATCTTTCTTCCTTTTTATTGTAGGAAGTTGTGGTTATAAATTTCCGTCTGAATACTGCTCTACTTGCATTCCACATATGGAATGTTTGGACTTCATTTTCATTCATCTCAAAGAATTCTCTAATTTTCCTTGTGAACTCCTTTGACTCCCTGGATTAAAAAGCATTATTTAATTTCCACATATTCATGGATTTCCCAAATTTTTTTCTGCTAGTGATTTCCAGTTTTACTTCATTGTTAGTGGAAAACACATACTTATTAGTCTGATTTCAGACCTTTCAAAATTTATTGAGGCTTGTTTTGTGGGCTGGCATATGATCTATCCTGGAGAATGCTCCTCGTGCACGTAAGGAACGTATATTCTGTTGGTAGTGCAGTATTCTCAAAATGTCTGTTAGATCTGGATGTAGTTGATACACTATTTTTTGGGGGGGGGATGTTTTAGACCCTCTCTTCTTTTGTTTAATTTGAACTTTAGTTAACATACTGTGCAATATTGGTTTCAAGAGTAGAATTCAGTAATTCATCACTGACATACAATACCAAGTGCTCATCACATGTGCCTCCTTAATACTCATCACCCACCTAGCCCATCCCTCACTCACCTCCCTCCATCAACCCTTAGTTTGTTCTCTATTTTTAATAGTTTCTTATGGTTTGTTTCCCTCCCCCGCAATATGTTCATCAATTTTATTTAAAAAAAATATTTAATGAATTTATTTAGGGAGACAGCACAAATGGGAAGGGCAGAGGGAGAGAGAGAATCTCAAGCAGACTCCATGCTGAGCATGGAATAGGGCTCGATCCTAGGACCCCTGAGATCATGACCTGAGCTGCAACCAAGAATCAGATGTTTAACAGCTGCACCCCATCTATTTTCTTTCTCAAATTCCACACGAGTGAGATCATATGGTATTTGTCTTTCTCTTACTTATTTCACTTAGCATAATACATTCTAGCTCCATCCACATCATTGTGAATGGTAAGATTTCATTCTTTTTGATGGCTTAGTAATATTCCATTACATATATATGTATGTATAGATATATATATATATCTATACATATGTATAGATATATATATAGATATACACATATCTACACACACACACACACACACACCATCTCCACATGTTTATCCATTCATCAGTAGATGCACATTAGGGATCTCTCCACAGTTTCACTATTGTTGATAATACTGCTATAAACATCGGGGTGCATATACCCCTGGAATCTGTATTTTTGTATCCTTTGGGTAAATACCTAATAGTGTAATTACTGAATCAAAAGGTAATTCTATTTTTAACTTTTTGAGGACCCTCCGTACTGTTTTCTACAGTGGCTGCACAAATTTGCATTCTTACCGACAGTGTAAGAGGGTTCCCCTTTCTCCTCATCCTTGCCAACATCTATCGTTTCCTGTGTTGTTAATTTTATCCATTCTGACAGATATAAGCTGGTACCTCATCATGGTTTTGATTTGTATTTCCCTGATGATGAGTGATGTTGAACATCATTTCATGTATCTGTTAGCCATCTGGATGTCTTCTTCGGGAAAAGTGTCTATTCATGTGTTTTGTCCATTTCTTAACTGGATTATTTGTCTCTTCGGTGTTGAGTTTGATAAGTTCTTTATAGATTTTGGACACTAACCCTTTAATTGATATGTTGTTTGCAAATATGTTCTGCCATCCATAGGCTGCCTTTTAGTTTTGATTGTTTTCTTCTCTGTCCAGAAACTTTTTATCTTGATTTAGTCCCAATAGTTCATTTTTGCTTTTGTTTCCCTTGCCTGTGGTAATGTGTCTAGTAAGAAGATACTATGGCTGAGGTCAAAGAAGTTATTGCCTCTGTTTTCCTCTAGGATTCTGATGGTTTTCTGTCTCACATTTAGATCTTTCATCCATTTTGAATTTATTCTTGTGTATGGTGTGTGGCCCAGTTTCATTCTTCTGCATGCTGCTGTCCAGTTTTCCCAACACCATTTGCTGAAGAGACTATCTTTTTTCCATTGGATATTCTTTGCCACTTTGTCAAAGATTAGTTGACCATATGGTTGTGGGTCTTGCTACACTAATCTTAAAGCATCCTAGCCCCGTTTTCTAAAAGTCTATGCACTTCCACTTAACTTCGTCATATCCTGGAAACTGTTGTAATCTAGAACAAGGGTCAGCAAACTGTAGCCCTTGAGACAAATCAGACCACCATCTGTTTTTGCAAATAAGTTTTACTGGAACACAGCCATGCCCATTTGTTTACTTGCTGTCTATGATGGCTCTCAAGCTTCAATGGCAGAGCCAAGAAGTTTTAACAGGAATCCATATGGCCTGCAAAGCCACAAATATTTACTATCTAGTCCTTTACAGGAAGTTTGCTGATCCTTTATCTAGAACACACACCCTGATCCTATATCAATATTTCTCACTCCTTCCCTTAAAGATCTCACTTCCTTACTCCTTAGGACAACTGCTTTTCTACCTCAGAGACCTTTCACATCCTTTCTTCTTGATCTTCAGTCACTACATGGCTTTTCATCCTTCTCTGTCAAACTTTCATGGTGAAATCTCCTTAACCACTCTCACCAGACCCTCCAAATCTTTGTATTTTGGTACTTCTATATGTCATTTATAAACTTTTATGTTTGACACTTTCCAACCATCTTTCTTCTTTTCTTTCTACATCTAGGTTGCTCTGTACTGGTGGAGAATTAACACAACCAGGCACAATGATAAAAGTACACATTCACAGTATTCAACCACGGCTGGATCCTCATTAATTAGGGCACTTTTACCTGTCCCTGGTCAGTGCCTTTCCCCAACCCACACCTGATATCCCAAACACCTACAACTCTCCTCTAATCCAATCCCATTCCCCCCCACATCAAAGATGGCATTGTCTCGCTTATGGTGAAAACTGAAGGGACTAAGTAGGAACATTCTCAGCTTTAAACTCAGACATGAACAAAGATCTCAGTAGCCAGGTCTATCGTCACTTCTTTTCTTCCAGGCTCTGCAAAAAATCGTCTCTCTACTAGGGCTTTTAATCTTGATTCCTCTGGTCTTCACCTGCACCAAAACCTTGTCCCATTGGTTATTTTCTTCTCTTTCTACTGTCCAACCTCCCCTAGAATATACCACCGAAAATGTGCAGGCTCAAGCCTTTCCCTTATTGAAAAAACTTGAGAAGTTGTCCTCTCTGCTACTCCATACTTGTCCTCCGTACTGGTTCATGTGGGTCACTCAGTAAAAAGAGGCCAAGTATAAAACAGTATTGCATTTCCTTGCCACCACAGAGAGTCATTTGGACTTAGAGTCACTCAGGCTTCCAGAAGCAAGATAAAATTTCCTACCACATTCTTGATCTGAAATTCTTTTCATCATATAGACTACTTTATGACAAAATTCTCCCAAATGTAACAATATATCTAACTTCAACTTGACATTTAGAAGGTAACACAAAATTTTAAATATCCTGGGGAATCTGCTAATTGACCTTTTACAGAGAGCATGTATCATAAGTGTGGCTCTAACAAGTGGCCTGAAAAATGAATAACATCTAGAAACAGCTATTTTTTATTCATAATTTACTCTTAAGGCTTTCTTGAACGTGACCTGATAAATTCATGTCACATTTTATACATATAAAGGCTGAGAACTTAAATATAGTGACACTAGATCGATGCTCATAAGGATATTCTAACCACAGATGAAAATATTTTTGTGTGAAAGCAAACTGGCAAATTAGGTTGTATGTATCCTCTCTCACACTGTGACCTGGGGTGAGTTCTAAATTCTGGACTTCAAGTTTTCCATTTCAAGAACACATGATCTCTAAGAAAGTACCCAGTTGCAAGATTCTACATGAAGAAAAAAAAAAAAAAGAAATACATTTATGCTCTTAATTCTTACAAACGTCAACAGTGTAAAACATATTATAATGCTGTGACACCTTACAAATATTTACTTTTGCATGCCGATTTCAAGGGCAGAAATTTTAAGTGTGCTCTACTTTAAGAAACTAAATTTATAAAAGAAATGAATTCGAAGGATTGCTGAACGAAACAAAATGAGGATACTTTCCTATTGATACAAAATATTTTAAATTTCGGACAAATCAGTATGTAGTAGAGTTGATGGAGATGGCCCTCCTCTTTGTTTTGTGTGTACCTAACCCCAATGTTCTTTACTGACTGGTCTGCAAAACTGCCCTGGAGGACTATCCCAAGAGAAAAGACCATGTTTATCAACTGTTATCTGCAACACCCCATTGTAGGCTGGTTCCTTAAAATATATTTATGGAACGAATCAAAGCATGGCAGCTCCATAAATCAAGGCATTACTGTAGGTTCATTAGCTTGTTCTGCCCAAGATTTTTATTTTATTTATTTACTTTATTTATGGAAAATAATTTCAGGGGGTAGGTGGGTTGAAGTGAATATCTGAGTCATTTTTTGAAGAAATAGAAAGAAGGTCAATCTGATTGCCAGAGGGTTCCTTAATCTGAACTCAGTTGTTAAATTGCTAGAGGCTATCGTGGACAATTTGCAAACATTCAGTCAACAACCCAAATGAAATTGGTTAATAATTTTGATAACTCACTTTCAGAAACACCAGCTAGAAGGGCTAACTTCCTTGAAGCCTGAAGAAAAAAAGCTGCAGTAAGCGAGGGCCCTCTTTTAAATCACATCCTGTGAAATTTCCTAGTAATAGGACATTATGATATTTAGAGAGAATTTGTGGTAAATAAGTGTGCCCAGAATTTATGCTATTGTTTATGATTGTGGATACTTTCACTTGGGGAGATTATATGATAGCCGACGATGCTGCTCTTCTAGAAATTGCTAGGGAAACTGAATGCAGAGCATCCTAGACACTCTAACGAAACAGAGGAGAAAATATATAATCTAGATAATCATTACCATTAGAACCAAACAATTCATTTCTTGCTAGTTGAAGGGAAGGAAGATTTAAGTTTCCAATCTCTGACCTTTTTAGAAAGGGAGAAAAGTAAGTGTTCATATATTTAGAAAACTGGTCCTGAAACTTGAAAATGTTTCCAATTAAAGTAAAAAAGAGCGGAATAAGAGGCAGCTTCGTGCCTAAGGGAGAGAAAGGAAGGCCTATTTTCATTTAATCAATTGTTTACATGTTTCACAAGGTGCCAGGGGCTTAACCGAAGGTGCCCTCTTCTCTCTCCTCAGCAAATCTTTAAAAAATTGATTTGGGTTAATTTAGAACATTTTTAGTTTCTACTCTGTGAAGTCAAGTGTGAACTCAGCCCTCTAGAAAATGGTCCATTTGTTTTTAAGTATGTATCATTAAACCCAATGAGTTGGAGCATTAAGAACAGTGTTTGGTCTCTGGCAGGGCCTAGCTGGCAGACAATCCGCCGTCGGGAGGCAAATGGCGGCCGGGAGGGCGAGCCACTGGCTCAGGCCCACTTCCATCCTCTGTGAGGAACTGTGTTCACTTGCTCGTTCCTCGTGCATGAATTTCATACCCTACTTTGCGCAATAATGTCACTGTGTCCCATGACAGCTACTCTAAACTTCCCCCCTACCACCCCCTCCTCACTCCTAACTGCCCTGCTGCTTTCGGCAGGTGACATGGAACCAAACTGACCAGAGACCATCCCGTGGGGGCAGGAGGCGGGGGGCGGGTGGTTTGTGAGGATGACAGCCCGCCTTGCTTGGAGCCCTCTGTAGGACTGGGTCTCTCCATGAGTACTACAAACAGAACTCCAGGACACCTGCCTTCTTCCTTGGCCAGAGTTGGATGTCAGGTGACCCCTCTCCCTTATTTGGACTGTGTTAAGTAGGGAACTTGTGAGAATTTAAAAAAACAAAATTCTGGGGGACTTAAGTAATGGCTTGGAAAGTATTTTAAAAATCTGGGGAGCTACTGGCACTGACTTCAGGAAGCAAGTCATGCCTCACCGCTCCACGGAAGCTGCTCTGGGAGACTGTGAGGGGTCTTCTCACTGTTAACTCTGGGCACTTTTCTAATCTCAATTTACTGTTCTGTGATAAATTTTCCTATAATGCTTCCCTTGTTCCTGGCACTTCCTTACCGCTTAACACTACTCCCTTTATGTTTCTTTCTTTCCTCAGACTGCTGCTTCTTAGTCTTTTCTTTCTCCTCTTGATCTTTTCTGCTTTGCTTCTGTTCTTGGTAGTGCTCCTTCACTCTGTATACTTTCGCTGGGAAGCATCACCCTTATGTGACCTTTACTATCACCGACACACTGAGACTCCATGACCTGTTTCTCCAGTTTGTTTCCCTTCCCTAGGTGCCAGGCCTGTATTTCCAACTGCCCAATTTTCTGGATGTTTCGTAAGTACCTCAAACTCAACAACCCTAGAGCTCAATCGTTGGGTTTCCTGTCACACCTACTATTCTTTTGTGTCTCACAACTTAAAAACCTGAGTGTGATCCAGAACACCCACATTTAAATAGCTGTAAGTCCCTCAAGTCTTTCCCCAAAGTCTAAGTTCCTCTGCACCCCATCCTTACCACCTGTCATCTCAGCACGTCCGACTGTCTTCTAAGACGTCCTTAGACAAGTTCCACTCCATCTTCTCTCCTGCCTTAAATCTCACCTGATCAGTTCTCTCCCTATTTAAACCCTGTAGTAGTGTCCCACTATCTGTGTGATGAAGAGCAAACTCCTTGCTACGGCACAACCTACCCCTCTTATCATGGGAATCGCTCCTTGCTCTTTCTCCCCAGGTGCCATGGGCTCCAGCCCGGCCATATGAACTGCAGGAGTCAGGGGAGGACATGCTCTTAGGCTTTTCCCTTTTGTCTTCTCTGTCTGGACTACTACTTTCCACCTTTATTTTCCCCACACATTTCCTTCAAGACTCACATTTGGCATCACCTCCTCTGTAAAACTTCTTGACCCTAGCAAAATTAGATATATCACCATGCTGTCAGAGGCTCACAAAAGTCTATTACTGTCCATCACATTATATCTCTAAGGGTTTATGACATGTTTGCCTTCTCTTACTGCACTGTGACCTTCTCAAGGGAGAGATATTTGTCTTGTACATCTTTTATTCGTAGTGATTTCCATTTTACCTGACAGACAAGTGTTCAAGAGATACCTGCTGAGTTAGGAAACTGAAGAATGAATGTTGCTTATACTGACAGCAGATTTACTAGTTCTCTCTGCAGTTCTGTTACACAAGTGACACCTTGTTCCTCATGTGTTGGTCCATGAGATCACAGGATCGAGGCTTGAATCAAGCTGTGAATTGTTCCTTATAATTCATGGCTTTCTGATCAAATCCATACACAAATGGATTTTGAAGCACAGTCTTATTTCCAGATACCTGGAATGTAGTCCTATTTCTCATCTCTTCCCCTTAGAAAGTGAGGCTAAGGATACGATGGATTCCTGAGTTAGAGGCAAAGATTCACAGCAGGAAGGCCTGCAGATTAAAAGCAATCACAAGCTCTTGATTTTTGGTATACTATTAAAGGGCGTGAATTTAACCTATTTCTCAGAGCAGGTTTCTTTCCTTCCATTCTGTCTGTTCCTTTTTAACATTTACTCGTACTTTGGGCTCTAATTTCTTGTAACTGTCTAATCTGTTATGAATTCTTAGGCTAGTTCTCCCATTTTACCTCAGGAAAGTTCATAATAAACTCTCTAAAGGGGAGGTAAAAAGAAGAGAGCTGTATCTGCCAAGCCTGTCTCCTTCAATAGGGCTAAGTATTTTCCTATTATATTACATGAACCTTTGGTTAACATAGTTAAAAACACAAATTTCAACTTCAACTCTGCAACTATAAAATGGCATGTATTTGCACATGTCTGTATATGTACGTGTGTGTATTACATAAACAAACACACATTTATATGCATTTTTTTCAGTTAATAAATTGAGATTAAGTACACAGTTTTATCTGTTACTTTATCATCTTTACCATTTGAAAACGCTTTTATATGAGCCTATTTTATGCCTTTGTGATTGTATAAACACTGATTTGTCCCTAAAAAGTTCTATGACACATACTCCTGTTATGCATTTCACTAGGCACACCTATGTGATAGGAGCTGCTGATTTCTGCATGGTGCTCCTAACATTACCTCTTTTATTTATTGAAAACTTGCTGATATTTCAAGGCATAGGGTGGTTAGAGGGTTTCTCATTAATGTCACAATTGGATCACAGTGATAACTATAAGAACATTACACAGAGGGATATTTTCTTTGATTAGCATTGTACTATTTTTAAATATAATGGTAAATTCTTAATAGTGAGCACCTCACAAATATCTTTCCATTCACAGAAACCATAATCATAAATGTTGTCTCTTCTGAAACTTTCTAAAATTAGAAAATAAAAGTTTAAAAGCAAGTCAGGATATCCTTTTTAGAAGATACAACATTCTTTGATTTCTCTTTCTGCTGCTTCATTACTGGTTATAGAAATGCAACAGATTTCTCTACATTGATTTTGTATCCTGCTACTCAAAGCAATCTACATATTCAAAGCAAGCCCAATCAAAATACCACCAGCATTTTTCACATACCTAGAATAAAAAATCCTAAAATTTGTATGGAACCACAAAAGATCCCAAATAGCCAAAGCAATCTTGAAAAGGAAAAACAAAGCTGGAGGCATCACTATTCTAGACTTCAGGCTATATTACAAAGCTATAGTCACCAAGACAGTATGGTACTGGCACAAAAACAGACACACAGATCAATGAAATAGAATAAAAAACCCAGAAATGGATCCTTAACTATATGGTCAACTAATTTTTGACAAAACAGGAAAGAATATCCAGTATAAAAGAGTTTCTTCAACAAATGGTGTTGGGAAAACTGGACAGCAACATGCAAAAGAACAAAACTGAACCACTTTCTTATACCTTCTACAAAAATAAATCCAAAATGGATGAAAGACCTAAATGTGAGACAGGAAACCATCAAAACCCTAGAAAAGAACACAGGTATCTTCCTCTTCAACATCGGCCTTAGCAACTTCTTAACAGATACATCTCCAGAGGCAAAGGAAACAAAAGTGAAAATGAACTGCTGGGACTTTGTTAAGTTAAAAATCTTCTGCACAGCGAAGGAAACAATCAACAAAACTAAAAGGCAACCATTGGAATGGGAGAAGATATTTGCTAATAACATATCTGACAATGGGTTAGTTTCTAAAATCTATAAAGAATTTATCAAACTCAACACCCAAAAGACAAATAATCCAGTTAAGAAATGGGCAAAACACAAGAACAGACACTTTTCCGAAGAAGACATCCAGATGGCTAACAGACATTAGCCCCCATTAGACATTGATGTAAGTGGGATATTAAAGTCCCCTAATATTAGTGTATTATTATCAATTTCTCCCTTTATGTCTGCTAATTATTTGTGTTATACATTTAGGTGCTCCTATGTTGGGTGCATAGTAACAAATGTTAATCTTCTTAGATTAATCCTTTTATCATTACGTACTGCCCTTCGTTTTTCTTATAGTCCTTGTTTTAGAGTCTGTTTTGTCTAATACGACTATTGCTACTTAAGCTTTCTTTTCATTTCCACATGCATGGGATATTTTTTTTTCCAGCCCTTCACTTTCAGTCTGTGTCTTTGGATCTGAACTGAATCTCTAATAGGCAACATATAAATGGATGTTGTTTTGGGGTTTTTTGTTTTGTTTTTTAAATCCATTCAGCCACTCTGTCTTTTGACTGCAGCATTTAGTCCAATTTATATTTAAAATAATTGTTGACAGGTATGTATTTATTGCCATTTTGTTGTTTTCTGGTTGTTTTTGTAGTTCTTCTTTGTTCTTTTCTTTTTCTTTTGCTCTCTGTCCCTGCGTTTTTGTTGTTTTTAATTGTAACGTTTGGACTCCTCTTCATTTTTTGCATATCTAGTGTTGGTTTATCTTTGTTGTTACCATAAGATTCACACACACATATATATAATAGATACATATATACATATATGTGTATATGTGTGTGTGTGTGTATACATATAAAAAAACCAATCTATTTTAAGCTGATAGTTGTGCAACTTCAAATGCATTCTAAAAGCACTACACTACAGGGCACCTGGCTAGCTCAGCAGGCAGAACCCCTATCTCTTGATCTCAGGGTCAAAAGTTCAAGCCCCACACTGGGCATGGAGCCAACTTAAAAAAAAATAAAATCACTACACTTCTACTCTTCCCCACCACATTTTATGTTTTTGATGTCATATTTTAGATCTTTTATTTTGGGTATCAATTATTTATTGCAGTTACAGCTGATTTTATTACTTTTGTCTTTTAACCTTAATTCTAGCTTAAGTGACTAATCCACTGCTTTTACTATATATTGGCCTTTACCAGTGAGATTTCTTTCTTTCATACATTTTCTTATTTCTAGTTACGTCCTTTTCTCTTCCACTTAATGAAAACCCTTTAACATTTCTTGTAAGGCTGGTTTAGTGATGATAAACTCCTTTAGGGTTTGCTTGTCTGAAAAAGTATCTCCTTCAATTCTGAATGATAACCTTGCTGGAAAAATATTCTTGGTTTTGAGTTTTTTCCTGTCAGTACTTTAAATATATCCTGCTACTTCTTCTGACCTACAAAGTTCTTGCTGAAATGTCAGCTGATAGCTTATAGCATTTTCCCTCTATGTGACTATTTGTTTTTCTTTTGCAGCCATTAAGATTCTCTAACTTTTGCCGTTTTAATTATAATATGTTTTGGTGTGGATTTCTTTGGGTTCCCCTTGTTTGGGACTCTCTGGAATTCCTGAACCTGGATGTCTGTTTCCTTCCTAGGCTAGGTTCAGCCATTATTTCCTCACATAAATTTTCTGCCCCTTTCTCTTCTCTTTCAGGGACCCCTATAATATGAATGTTATTATGCTTGATGTTGTTCCAGAGTTCTTTAACGTATCCTACTTTTTAAAATTTTTTCTTTGTGCTATTTTGAATGGGTGACTTCCATTACTCTGTCTTCCAGATCCCTGATCCATTCTTCTATATCATAAATCTGCTGTTTCCTCTAGTGTATTTTTCATTTATTATATTCTTCAGCTCTGACTGGTTCTTATATTTTCTAATACTTTATTGAAGTTCTCACTGTGCTTTTCCAAAGCTTGGTGAGCATCTTTGTGACTAGTACTTTGAATTCTTTGTCAGGTATATTACTTATTTCCATTTCATCAGAGTTTTTCCCCCTCCCCTGGGGTTTTACCTTGTTCTTTTGTTTGGAATACATTCCTCTGTCTCCTCATTTTGTTTGACTTTGTGTTCCTATGAGGCAGAACAGTTACCTCTTCCAGTCTTGGAAAACGTCTGGTGTGGAGTGTTCCTTGTGTAGACTGTATGTGGTCTGGCAGCTTTGGCAGACTGGCTGGAGCTGAAATTAGCAAGAGCTGGGTATCCTGGGGCATGCCATGCTGGGACTGCCTTGATGTCAAGGGGAACTGGAGGAGGGGTAGGGTATCCTGGGATGCACTTCACCCGAGCTGCCTTGGTGGGACAGCTGGGACTGCAGTAGGTTACCAACCAAGGGTGGGTCCTGAAGTAAGCCATCTGGGGCCATCTTGGTGGGATGGCTGGATCAAGTGAGGGCCAGGGGGCATGCCAAAGTATACAATACAGGGTCTGCCTTGGTGGGATGATGAGTTGGTGTGCACTAGGGGTCTGGGGTGTGATGGGGAACCCTAGCAGTTTGGCTAGTGGGTCTGGACCCTACTGCAAGCTCTTCAAGGTGGGAAAAAAAAAAAAAAAAAAAAACAGCTTTCACTAGCACCTCCGACCCCAGAGAGAGTTCCAGCACTTCCCCACCCATTTAGTGAAGCCATAGGGTTAGTACATGGATTATCTTCACTTATAATATAATTGCCTTTAAACCACTGTTTTTTGTTTTTTTTGCTATGCTCCAAGGCAGGTATAAGTGTACACACGGGCCACTCAGTGATAGTCCTCTCCGTTAGAGTTTCTAGTGTTGGAGTGGAGTTCCTGTCGTTACTGTGTCTTCACCTCTCCTTCATTTCTTCATATGGCCCTCTATCATTTGCTGTGTAGAACTGGTGAATCAGCCCTGAGTTCTTCAGAAGGAACCACTTTACATGTAGGTGTAGATTTGGTTTGTCTATAGAGGAGGTGAGTTCAAGGTCTTCCTATCCTACCATCTTGGATGGATTTCCAACAATGCTGATTTTTCATATACAACTACAAAAATTCATGACTTTTAAAATTAAAAAGAAAAATTCAACCATCGTACCTGGTAAATAGCTACAAATGATTTCTAGATTACATGTTTAGAAAAGGGAATCAATTTTTATTCTGAACGAATTAACTTTTATTAAGTTTTATTAAGTATCACAAAATGAAACTGCAGTATAAAGTATCTGCATTCTTTGTGAATGCATGATCAAACTGACTTTAATGTTTTCTTTTTACGAACACACAAAAAAATAGGTTGTTTTATACTGAGCATTTAGGTTTTTTTGTTCTTGTTGTCTTAATCTATCTGTGGAAACACTTCTTAAAATGTCATCTCTTTGGGGGACACATTTTTGCTTCATCTGTTGGCTTTGATAATTGATTGTTCTATGTTTAAATACTGCCCGAGTTATCTTTTTTTTGTGCCAAGAAAGAAACATGGTAACTAAGTCTGTTTTATATTTTTCATCAACTATTACAACACCTGGCACTATGCTTATCATATTATAACTGCTTCATACAGGGACAACAAAATCAAAAGGATAAGTAAATTTTGGCTTATATGGATTTGCTTATCAGTTCTTCCATGGTTACTTGGGAGCACTTTCTTATTTTATAGGAAATGATATGTTTGAATGTCAAGGACAATGTGAGTTTTGCTTGCAGCGTGAGAGAAACAATCAGCTCCTGGAGCCCCAGAATTGATGTTTGATTTGAAAGCTGTACTGTGTGACAGAGATGAAATGAGATAGCCCAGAAGTCATCTCCCTGGATATCATCATGTCTTCTGATTTCTACAACTCCATTTAGGGTAGAGCCTGGCACACTGACAGAAGTTCACAAAATTATAAAGAAGTAAAGTTTGATATAACTCATAGTTATCAGTAAGGTGATGGTGTTAAGGGGTAAAAATACTAATATCAGCATATAATGATTCTTCATGTTAAGAAAAATATTCAGGTCCTCTTGTGTAATTCATTTCCATAACTAGATGGAGAAGCAAGGAAGAGAACGGCTTTCGTGGTCTTCATTTTCTCATCTGAGTGTACAGATACAGTCTAATTTGCCTAAAGGGTATTTTTTTGTAAGTGTATTTCATCTATATTTCCTTCTAAATTACTTTCTCCATATTCATCTATTTGTATCAAAGAAGCTTAAAAACAACAAAACACCCAAACAAACAAAATAAAAACTACAATTTAACTTGGATCAGATACATTTAAAACTTGGTAGTTCAGATCATTCTGCAGCTCTAAGGGAACCCAAGGTGGTAAATTGTTTAAAATATTTTAGAATTATTTTACTTTATCTTAAGCACTTGCTTGTATATCAAAGATGTTTTATGATGATCCTTAAAAGAGTAGAAAAAGAATTTTCTGAGCTGAATAAATACAGGTAAATGAAATAAACGAGCAAAATTAAAAAAAAAAAAACTTCCCTAAGTCCCAAATAGACTACAACTCACAAAAAAAGATTTCTCAGAAGTATCTCAATTTCAGTGAATGAGTAAAAACCCAGCAATTTTTAGACCTACTGGTCTTTGATCATAAGGGATTATTACTCACTTTCCAAAGTGAACTTTCCAGACACCCTCTCTGGGCAGTAGCATTCTACTGCTTAATTGGTAAATTTCAGAATGAAGAAAGTAATGGTGAAGAGCTGTGTTCTTAAAGCTGTGTTCTTGAGTGTCTGCTAAGCCATATGATCTTCTAACATTCACTTAAATTTTTTAAGCCTCAGTGTCATTGGTAAAATGGGGGAAATAATAGCATCTGCCTCCATTTTGCTAAAGGATAGAAAAGAGATTCCATGTAAAGCTCTTAGCACGGTGGTCAGCACAGTGATGACTACATAGTAAACAGTAGCTACCATGACTACTGCTTTGGATAAATGAGCAAAATACTTACTCCAATCACTCATTTTGAACAACATGACAAAGGGCAGCTATTTCACTGGCTTATGAGGCCAAAGAAACAAAACAAATGATAGATTTTAATGAATCTCTCTTGCAAAGTTGGAGGTAAATTACTGAAGAGGGCCATATTTCTTGACACCTGCAAAGTTGACCTTAAGATTTCTAATCATTATAAAGAGAACTAAACCATGAAAATGGATAGAGCCTTATTTGGTTAATCAACCCATCCTTTTTGCTGTCAAACAGAACCACTCATAAATATGATGTCTCTCTCTACTGCTATATCAAAAACTGCTAGTAGTCTATCCCTATATCCATTCTTTGCTTCCTCCTTTGTAAGAGAATCTGATTCTTAACTGGGAACACTGTGGTCCCCCTTCCTCTGCCAACTGCTGAATAAAAGAATTCATTTCCCAGTCTCCATTACAAATAGAGATGGCCAGGGACTAATTATGGCCTGTGAGAAATACTATGTAGGACTTTCAGGAAGACTTCAAAGGAAGCTGATTCAGCTGGGAAGCATTATTCAATCTACATTTTCTCCTTCTGGCCTGTTTCAGACATGATGGTGGAGCTCCTGCAGCCATCCTAGACCATCCTTGTGGACTTGGGAAGAATACTTGTGTGGATGAAGCAAAAACACAGGAACCTGGATCCCTGATGATTCTAGGTCTAGTACATTTTTTCCAAACTCCCTACATTTGAATATATTTTACACAAGAGTAAAAGAAACTTCTCTCTTGTTTAAGCCAGTAATTTTGGGTTCTTCTGTTATATATAGACAAGTACAATTCCTAATGTTACGAGAGTATTTTTTTCAGTGCTTAAATGTAAATTTTTACTCACTTCTAAATATACTCTGAAATATCAGCTTCTGGTCAAGTACCAACATCTCTCTAAAAGCGTGAAACCTGACTATGTGTTCAAAGTGTAAATAAAAGCCAACCTAAGATATTGCCAACTCCTGACAAGGGGCTTTGTTTCCTTAAGAGCTGGCATAACTGGTAAATGGTTAGTATTCAGCAATGTAGGCCCAATGAAAACAAAATGTGGGAAAGAGTGTGTGTGTGCGTATGACAGCAAGTTGGTAATGCCGATTTCCCTCACCATCTCAATTAATGTCTAGTCTGAGTAGGGCATTTAGTAAGCAAGTTGATTCTTTTCAAGCTACTTGAACACTACAAAAGGTGACCTAAAAAGTCTGAGAGTTGATGCCTCACTCCATTAAGCTTGCCTACCTAAGATTGGCTGAGGTGCCACGGCTGGGCACAACTCTTACGTGTGAGGTTTGAGCTTGGTAAAGACCATGACGGTGAGTGCTCTAGCCTGTCAAGGTTATTTTTCTTTGTGATTCTGTTTTTTTGAGGTGCTCATGACTATCTATCTTACCTTAGCACTTCTCTGGCTGAGGTGATAAATTGTTCCTTTGTGATTCTTCCTTACAGGGTAAGTGAGCAGTTGAACTTCTTTTTTTAGCGCTTCAATTTCTGTTGCTCCAATTTCTCCCTGACAGGATAATTACTAAGTTTGTCTCTCTTGGAGTCTTAGAGAGTCATGTTTATTTGAGTTTCACTTATGGGTAAATTTCTTAGCTTTTTCTCATATATGTTCCATTTGCTGCTTTCTGTCTTTTAAGACTTTAATCTTCAAAGATTTTATAGATTTTAAGTTACTTTTGGAATTGCATAGCCATTCTCTTTGTCTTCTTGGATAGATTTCAAGTGTCTGCTGATTTGGGGGGAAAAAAGTCTCTCAGAGGAGTATTTTTTCTTCTCTTTTTGTTATTAGCACATATGATATTACTTTACTCTTGCAATTTAAAATCTTTAGATACCTGTGTCTTTCCATATCTTCCTTGATAATTCAGTTCAAACTGAGTTTATCAGAACAAAACAGATGAGTGCTGAAAGCCAAATGCAAGCATCTAATCAAATGCAAATGAAGGTTTATCAGTATATATCCAGGCTTGAAGAGCAGTTGTAGCATACTACAAAGAACTTGTTTCAGAACCTCCAATTTGCTGAGATAGGCATAAGATTGACAGGAAAAATCTCTTACTGTATTTCCAAATCAGTTTATGTACTTAGCGTAGTTATAGAGGAAAACATGCAACTTAACCCCACAGTCATGCAGGCATCAGGTCTCACTACTCCGTCAGATCAGTAAACAAGTACTTTATGATGTTAGTTGCAAGGTATTTTTTTATATCATATCATATCATATCATATCATATCATATCATATTATATTATATTATATTTATTTGAGAGAGAAATAGAGATAGCAACAGAGAGCACAAGCTGGGGAGGAGAGGGAGAACCAGGCTCCCTGGTCAACTTGGGGCTCGATCCCAGGACCCTGAGATTATGACCTGAGCTGAAGGCAGACGGTTAACTGACTGAGCCACCCAGGCGTCCCATTGCAAGGTTATTTTTAAGAAAGGAAGCAAACTGTGGGAGAAAAAGAGAAAAAACATAATTTCTGCTTTCAAGTTACAAATTTCTAGTTGGGAAGGCAAGACATAAAAACTGAGCACTTAAACTGCTTTAACAAATAACATTACAAGTCATCCCAGTCACCAAGACCTGACAGTATTTCATCCCTTCACTTTAGGTCTTAATTTAGACTCTTAAAAGGTTTGTTCTTTTGCCATTTCTACTGTGCCGCCAGGAAGATCTTTATAAAATAAAAATCTGGTAACATTCTTATTAATGTAGCTCCAAGTATTGTATTTTTCTTTTTTAAAAAAAGATTTTTATTTATTTATTTTAGAGAGAGCAGGGGGGAGGGAGAGGGTGAGGGAGAATTTCAAGCAGACTCCATGCTAAGTATGGAACCTAACATGGGGCTCAATCCCATGACCATGAGCTCACGACCTGAGTCGAAACCAAGAGTCAGATGCTAAACTGACTGTGTCTTCCAAGTGCCCCCACATATTTCTTTTTTTATGTGGGAGTTCAAAATCTTTATTTCCGGTACATATGACTTCTTATAATTTAAGTTCCCAACAGGCTTGTCAGGTTTATTTCCCACCATCTCCTACTTTTGTTTAGAGTCACTCTACAGAATTATAGGCATCATCTATTTTCTGAAAGTGTGCCTGAAATTCAATGCCTGAAAGGGCGAGAGACATCTACTAACAGAGGAACTACCACAGGAGCCTTCCCTGGGATCCAGGGGCCCTAACGGTGTCTTCTTTCCAGAGGAAAGGAACTGGAAAGATGACTGGAAAACTGCAACTCTTTAAATTTCTGAACTAGCCCAGGACAGACACCTGAAACAGGACTATGGGAAGGGCACTGGGGGTTGGGGGGTAGGGTGGGGAGAGTCACTATCTTCCCCAGACACCACAGCAAAAGCCACCCCGCAGGGGCAGGGCCTTAGCTGCTCTCCTCCACAAACTCAGGTGACTCCTGGTGAAGCTGGCCATGTGTTATCTGTCTAATGGAAGCAGGGGATGGGAAGGCGATTGGGTCAGGCATGGCAAAGGATGCTCACTGATGATGTTGACCCTGATTTTCAAGCAAGCCCCCTCTGCCTGAAAAAGGGAGAAAGGAAAGAAGACAGGGCAGGAGACAGTTTTAGACCATCAGAATTGGAGAACCGGTACAACTCTGCTAAGCACAGCATAAGCCTGTTAAGAACTCTCAGGCCCCCCTTCCATGGCCCATACTTTTTTCATGCCAGTGCCCTGCCCATCATGACAGAGCTTAAAATTACTGCTCCTTGGGTCCCCTCCAAAAAATTAGGTATATTTTTTAAATTAGGTATATGAATTAGGTATAATTTATTAGGTATATGAATACATAATATAAAATTAGGTATATGAGGCACATAGCTTAATGAAAGAAAAAACTGGATTCTGTGAAAGTGAACATCAGAAACTAGAAAATATCCTGTACTTGTAGCTCCTAGAAAAAATATTAAGCTTTCCCTTGTTTCTGCACACATGCTACTCCTTTTATCTGGAACGCCGTCTGCCCAGCTTTGGGAAGCCTTCCATACTACCCTAAAAGTCAATGGATTTGGCAATGGGCAGTGACTGGAACCAAAAAAGAGTTACTATTATAAAACATAAATTATATTAATGGCTCTTTAAAATACCGAGCTTCTCTACTGTACAGATACATTTTTCAACAATATGGGTTTTAAGTAAAATAAGGTAGCTTAGAGATATTAACAGAATAGATATAGAACAAGTACAATACTAACTCCTGTAATTCTCCTGCAGTTGACTGATGGACACTGTCAGTTCACATAAGAATAAAAGACCACTTTGGTATACACACTAGCATTCCAAGCACAAAAAGCAGGAATATTAATTTAGCATGTTTAGATTTCTGCTTTTTTCTTATCCTATATAGTAAATCAACACCCACACCCAATATGAGAGAAGAAAAGAACAGTAACAAAGAATTATATCTGTGTCAACATTAGTATATGCTAATTGCTAGGAATTTATACATTCATTGAATTTTAAGTCTTTGCTGACCCACAGCACAATACATAATTGTAATAACATATGAAATGAGGATAATACACATTCTTGCCAAATTTGATTACATTAACCAATATTTGTTGTTTGGATTATTATCTTCAATTTTAAATGTTTATTATCTTACACTAAACTTTTGTGAAGATATGTATGACAGTCACATATTAATCATACAAAGATAAAAATGAGAAGTCAGTAGAGTTAAATATTCAGGCCCCACAAAGTTAAGTGTTCTTATAATTACTAATCAATTAGCGTAAAAATTTCCTTTGCTTTCAAAATAGATAAAATTAGAAAATGCTCATTAGTTCTCTGAAACAACTTTTGTTCCTGATTTGACTAATCAGCATGGATTTAGCATATAAAAGTTAAAAGCAAACAAAAGATAACAAGCTTAAAAAAGTTAAATTCTGACTCTCAACTAGGCTACTGCTACTGAGTTTATGACCCTGATGAATTATGAAAATGAGCAGTGCATTTTTTAAACCTCTCTGGAGGTTTGAGACTTCATTAATCTACCAACAAGCTGGTCCTAATGTACAACATCACTTCAAAAAAATCTGTTCTAAGATGAAATTACCACAGAATTGACATAATCAACAATACTAAGGCCAAAGAGTAGAGGTTTCTACAAAATGGGTAACTATGCAATATGGATGCATGGGGAGAAATACAGCTACACTAGATGTATCAAGCAAAAAGCAGGGGAATGAAAAGTAGATTTGTATCATCAGTTACCTAATAATATGGAATACTCAAGACATGCTGAGCTTTGAGTTTATCATTGCAAATTAAGTACTCCTACACAGTTTATGGTAAATTTTCAGAGCTTACCTTCCAAAAGTGATGGAATTATTTATTTCACTAGGCTGAAGAACCGAAAAGAATGATATTCTTTACTCTTGTGTTAAAAAATAGATTATAGGCAATTGTGTAAAAGCATCTTTTCTACAAACCCAAAATTTAAGAAATAAATATTTCCATTAAATAACATTCCATTGGGAAGAAATAATCATGAATCAGTTTCTGGAACTGTTCTGGAATATTCTGGTCAAATTTCGCTTTATGGGCTGAAAGCTCTGTTAACATGGCAGTACAGTGACTATAAGCGATTGCTCCTGAGTAAGACAAAATTCACATGTACTTTCTACAGTGCAACAGAATTTAAAATGCTACACAATTCCTGTGAGAAATTTCTGTCAAGAAGTTATCGTCCTGCTCTATGTTTCAGTGCTGTTTTAGAGAAAAAAGGGGACTTGTCCATTGAATGACCCTCGAAAAAGGTAAGAGACCTATGGCTGACCACCACCACCATTGCCAATCACTTTCTAGTACGAGGTAATAAGAAGGGTCAGACTATCTTGCCCACCTGAAGCAAATGCCTACTTGTACACACAAAGAATTGAATTGAATTACAAGCAACTGACTCTCTGTCTCCTGTGCTCCCTCTGTGGGGGCCCAGACCCAAACATATTTTTGGGAAAATAGAGAAATTTTACCTCATCAGAAGAAGGCTGAACCAGGGTAGGGGATATCTAAATGTTGTTTGACATTCTTTTGGAAAGAGAACAGTGTTTACAATACACGGTCTCTATGACTGGTTAATTGGTCAGTTCCCCAAAATTTCTAACCTCTGTCTTTTTAAAAAGAATCAAAATCAAGTTTAGGAGAATGAAGGGAATCATCTCTAATTCTGATAAGGTCTTAAGGCAGGGACTTATAAACCTACTCCTTAACGCTTCTAAGCTGGGCATCATTTTCTTTCCATAAATGATTCTCCTACAAGTCAGTAAGGGCTTTGTTCTGGCCATGAGAGCGTGGTATTTTTTTAAGGTACCTCTTATTTTGCTAGGATCAGAGTTGCTGAAAAGGTGAAATGACTGGCAGTGATTTTAAAGAGTTCTAATGCTAGTTCAATTAAATGACACCCTTAGTGAGGACAAAATTTAATTAGGTTGCCTCTGGTTTTAACAATTCTCATAACTTGATACTTGTTTTCAGGGAAGTACTTTGTTAAGTAAAAACTTAGTATTTAGTACCTACCTGGCACTTAATGCGCAGAACCTAAAACCCCTCCCTGTGCTTCTTGGATAATAGGTACCTAACAGTGTCTTTAGAATACTCATGGATTTGGGTAGTACTGACACCTATTTAAAGAAAGGCCATTAGTTTGACTAACGGGAGTGGTGGAGAAACAAGGTGGCTCTGTAATTTACCAGGTTCCATCACTCTCAGTAAGCTAAATAAACTCTCCGAGCCTTATTTTCTTACCCATAAAATTAAATAATGATAGCAACTGCCACCTAGGGAAACTTTAGGGTAATATGAGATTATATTCAAAAAGAATGACACCCACATACAGTAAGAATTAAAAGAAACTATTATTATTTTAAAATAAAAAAGCACACCTGCAATTATGGTCCATCTAGCTTCCTAGGCATATCACCTGGGTTCGCTTAACTTGCATTGAATAGCCACAGAATCAAATGACCTAAACACAGTTTCTTTCCCTCTGACCAGTCTATTCCCAATCATATCTCCAAAGACACCTTTGTCCTCAAGCTCACCCCCATGCAGTAACGTCAGACTCCTGTTATTTGTTTCTGGAGGTCTCTGTCCTTTCCTCTCAGTATGTCCCCTAAAATGCAAGCAGAACACTCTTTCTAAAGCTCAGATTTGATCGTGTCACTTCCTTGCCCTATGCTGTTGGATGCTTTTCATCTACTACACATTTTGACTTATATAAAGCCCTACTCTTCCTTCCACCTCATCTCACGATTGAGATGTCCCTTTCTCAAGTCCCCTTCTCCAACGTTATCAAACTTCAGAATTCCTTGAAGAGCGAATCTGTTGGACACATGTCCTGGGGGCCGTCTCCGCTTTCACTGGTCTGAGAAACTCTTACTCTGGAGGAATTAGATCAGGCTCACTCCTATGTGATGACTTAAATACAGGGCCTATACACCGGATAGGCCTCTTTCATTGGCCTTTTACTAAAATTTGTCATCTCCTTCAGTTATGAATGTAGGCAATAAACTACTGACAAGAGAAATCACATATATGTCCATAACCTGTTACACTAGTTGTAGAAATCTCCAAAACCACTTAAATTCACTGTGGTTTTGAAACTGCTTAGCCATGCAACTAGATCTATTACTCAATGTTAGTGACTAACTATATACATTATGATATAACAGGTTTATTTAATATTTGGCAGTCATATTTCAATATAATTGATTTCCCTTGTATTCATATAATTTATTTTCTGCAGCTGAAAACATCCCTCTCTGAAGGCATCGAGAATAATGTTAAGGTTGCGAATCCTCCTGTGTGAGGCCTTCTGGGATGGCCCCAAGGGAAGTGAGTTATGCCAGGGCCTGCTCAGAGACCTCTGTCAGCCTTGATCACACTACTTTGCAGTTATTTATTTGCATCTTCCTCCCTCCTAGCTGTGAATGTGGAGTAAGGCTTCCTCTTTTTCCTTTAATCTCAGTATCCGCTGACCCACTGTCACTCTCAAAAATGTTTACTGAACAATGAACTGACTACAAATGCATATAAATATTTTTCCTGAAGTTCTCTATTCTTTGACGTGCCGAAGTGTGTAGAATCGTACCATAACCATTGCTGGACGTCTGCTTCTAAAGCCAGGCTGTTCTAGATACGTGATTTATTTCATTTTTCCCGTCTTCTAATTTATTCACCATACAACCTAGATGTTATAGTCCAAGAGGCATGTGTCATAGTATCTTGTTTTGCTATTTGCTCATTAATACAAGGAAAGCATTCTGGTTGTTACTACCAAGCAGCAACCTGAAAAATTCACTGAAGCATTACCCGCACAGTGTGTGACTCGCCGCGCGCCCAGAGACCTTCCCACCTAAACCACTGGAACTGCCGAGAGTCCGTTAGCGGGCCTACAAAATGAATCACTCTTCGTGCTGTAGACATGACTGGAGGTAAAGCCAAGCACCTTGAAGAAACCAAGGTTTGTAAGCTCCCTACACTGACAACTATTTATAGCAAAGTGTTGCCCAATTTTCTAGCAAATATACCTAACTTCCAGGACTAGGAAATTATACTGAAAACTTCCTTCCATCAGGACATCACCTGCCTTCTCTCAGCTCTAGCCAGCCAGCCTGTCACATCCACCCACCCACCCAGACAACAAGGATAGTTTCCAAAGTGATATTCACTAAAGAGAGTCTTTTAACCACATTACTATGTTCTGTATTAAAAAAGGGATTTTTTTTTAAAAAAGGGTTTGCCCTACACCAATAGGTAGGGCAAACATAGTGGGGGCTCTGTAACATGCTTTTACATTGTGATGTAAATGCTTCAATTTAAGGGGCTCCTGGGTGGCTCAGTTGGTTAAGCAACTGCCTTCGGCTCAGGTCATGATCCCGGAGCCCTGGAATGGAGTCCCACACTGGGCTCTCAGCTCCGCAGGGAGTCTATTTCTCCCTCTGATCTTCTCCCCTCTCATGCTCTCTCTCTCTCTCTCTCAAATAAATAAAATCTTTAAAAAAAAATAAATGCTTCAATTTAATAAACCAGAATATGTTTAAGAGTTAATACCTAAACTGTTTTCATCACTTGTTTGAGATAGTAACTTATAAGAATCTATCTTATAGATCTATAATCTATAATCTATCTTATTTTCTTTAGATTTAGAGAAAAGTTGTTTAGAAACTCCCTTTAGGGGCACCAGGGTGGCTCAGTTGGTTAAGCGTCTGCCTTTAGCTCAGGTCGTGATCCCAGGGTCCTGGGATCGAGCCCCATGTCGGGCTCCCTCCTCAGCAGGGAGTCTGCTTCTCCCTCTCCCTCTGCTCTTCCCCACTGCTTGTGCTCTCTCTCTCTCACAAATGAATAATAAAGTCTCAAAAAACAAACAAACTCCATTTAGTACTCATTGTATCTGTAGTTTCCTTGGCCCGTATTGTAAGGAAACACCCCAGTGGTTACGCTGCAGTCGATTGCTGTCACAGTACTGGATTGTGAATTCTTTTTGTTTACACAGAACAAAGCAGGGATGATATTCTAAAGTGGGTTGGCTTGAAATGTGAACAGAACTCCTCCAGGTTGATTTTATTTATTCATTACAATGACCAGAGCTCTTGAATGAGACAACAGGTCCTTACGGATTATGACAGATACGTGTGTTTTTCCCGTAGCTTTTTTGTGTTACTTCAAAGCTAAATCATCAAATTCCTTAAGAGCTCTTCTCAGTCTTCTGAGGTCCGAAAGGAATGAAACTGATGTTTCAAATAAGAATATAAGTGACAGTAAATACTAAGTACTGTTCTTATTATGTGACTATTATCTTTAATTGGAAAGCCAGGGAAAGAGTCTGCAGACTTTTGACCCTGGAAGAGTGTTTCTGAGAAGTGGACAACATGAAGTTTCAGATCTCAGGGCTCCCCTCGCCTGAGTACGAATCTAACCCTGCCGAAAGCATCTGTCCCCGTATGTCACCCACTCGATCACCCAGCCAGCCCTTCCAAACTACTGAGTCTCTGTGTCTCCATGGCCAATGTCCATGTTGCATTACTTCCTTCCTAGGTTCCTGAACTCTCTCCCTGTAGCGCCCTTTGTTGTCCCTCTATCAGTTCTCCACTCTGCAGCCAGAGTGATCTTTTATTTTTTTAAATTAAATCTTTTTTCCGAGTCATTTTTTAAGAACACAAATCTGATTATGTCATCTCATCACCCTCTAAAGGCTTCTTAGTAATCTAAGATGATGTCCTGAATTATCATGGTTTATGAGGTCCTGGCATGGTCTGTCATCCAGTTTATCCCTGTGGCGTTCTCCTGCTTGCCCACTGTGACCCAGCCTCACTCACACACTTCTTGAAGAAGCCGTGCTCCCCGTGTAGGGCCTGTCTACAGGATGCGTCTTCCACCTGGGATGTTCTTTCCCTACTCTGCACAGCTAAGCTGAGTCCTCCTTTTTGCCTTTCTGGCTTCCCAAGAAGCACTTCTTGACAGTGGAAAACCCAAGTTTGAATGGGGGTTTCTGCTATTGTGGGGTCTTTGCAGGTCCCTGGCCAAATGCCAACGCATGAAGATAAAAAGGTCAAGAAGAAAATGAAAATGTCCATAAAGTACCCAACGTCCTCCAAGAATCTGTTCCACAATTCTATCATCCAGGCATCAAATTCAGGCCTGGGTATTTAAATGCTAGCCAAAGACACGCCTAACTATTTGGAGATAAGGGTACATAATGAGGTCAGGTGGGCTTTTTGTTTCAACTCTTACTTTCCCTTTATGTACATTTATCTTCATCTGAAGTAGGTCTATGGATATTATTCAACAGACATATTTTCCTCTGTAACCTCAAAGCATATTAGCCTATACAACCAGGCCAAAAAAATTTAAAATAAGCTAATTTTACTTTTTTTTTAAAAAAAATATTATATATATTTATTTGAGAGTGAGAATGAGAGAGAGAGAGAGAATGAGAGGGGGGAAGGTCAGAGGGAGAAACAGGGAGCCCGATGTAGGACTCAATCCTGGAATTCCAGGATCATGCCCTGAGCTGAAGGCAGTGGCTTAACCAACTGAACTACCCAGGTGCCCCAAACCAGTTAATTTTAATAGAAATAACTAGATAGAAGACGAAATCTGACAAAAACAGAAAGTTGCAATTCATAGTATAATGCTATATTCATTTTCAAGTTGCAAAGAATTACTGGATACAAAACACATCATCACCAGGATGCCAAATACTGGAAAAAAAATTAGGGGCTAAAAGAGTTTCTGCATATTCTAAGTTTTATAACTGAATCTAACAGTTTTATAGTGTCATGCCAACAATGTGTGCTAAATCACACAAGGTTGGCAAAAGGAGAAGGGAAGTACAGTGATCGCAAAAATATTTTTACTGTAACCAAAGTTTGAGGAGCTAATTAGTTAGGTATCTATAGTTTCTCAAAACTAGCGTCATCACCATAGGGAGGTCTCTACTGAAGCAACGGTTTGGACATTTCAATGCTTGTAAACTTCATCTGGAGAGGAAAACATGAAAACATTACTCAACGGGTAAAGAACCACACTGATTATTTTTGTATTCTTGCTTTAACAATGTTCAAGGGAAAAAAGAAGAAGAAATGAAAGCTGGCCATTAAAATTTTTTTTTCCATAAAGGAAGTATTACGGCATGTAGTTCTTAATAGAAGATATACTGGAATTACCCGAGGGGGTGTTTTGAACATACCCCCCACTGTTCTGCTCTGCTGAGGCAGAGCCATGGGAATGAGGGATGGGTGGCTTTCCACACTTCCTCAGACGACTCTAAGTAAGACCCTCACTGGAGAAATTTTAAAAGGGAAAATAAAAATTAATCGGAGAAACAGTCCCTTTGGTCAATTTCTACTAAAATAGAGTGATTGCCTCACCCAATAACTGCGTTTTGTTTTCATGATCTCTTCTACCTGGTTGCTCATAATAAATCAGTTACTTATTTTTCATCCTTGTTGATTTTTCTCTCCTAAATCTATTTAGAATTTGTCTACCTGTTTACTTTCAATTTCGCCACCATAGTCCAGGCAATTATCTCTTTCAAGCAGAACTCTAATAACCCATCTCCTTACATCAGCATCTGCCTTCTGTGCACCCCATGCCCAGAGAGAACATTTAGACTTGAAAAATCTGGTCAAGCCACTACCTTACTTGAAACTTCTCAAGGGGTTCAAGTTGGAGACTGAAGATCAGAACTGTTCATGGGACCTCTGAGGTCCTGCATGAATCTGGCTCCGCCTACCTTGCCCGTGTTCTCTTATGACGCTCTAATTGCGGCAGCATTCTTTCAGTTCCTTGCACTTGCCAAGTTCCCTGTACCTTGCATGGCCTTTGCATCTGCTGTTTCTTCTGCCTGGCATGCTCCTCTCTTCCTTTCAGAGTTCAGTTCAAACATCCAATGCTCAGGGTAATCTTCTCTGAAAGACTATGCAGCGTCCCAAGCTTGTCTCCTATTATAAGCTTTCCCAAGTATAACAATGGCTCCAATATTTACTGAATGCTTATTATGTGGGAGGCACTGGTTTCTTATATTAATTTATCCTTAACTATAATCCTGTAAGTAGGTGTCCCATAAATATTTTAACTACATGCATGAACACATGAATGAAGGAATGAGATGAGACTAAAACCCTGAAATTGCACATATATTTTAGGAAATATCTGCCTACTTTGTGAAGGGTTTTATGACAGCGATTTGCATATACTGAGATCACTCAAAAATAATAAAATGTCAAAAATTTGAGGGAAGTGTTACTTAGGAAAGGTATGAATCCTTAAAGCTTTGATAGCTTTCATAAGAAACTATATTTAATCGGATAAAGGATTCTTGACTGTAATTGGAATGAATATAGATGCATCGCTACAGTCTACACATTTCTTCAAGTGGAAGTGCTGAGTCGGTAGGCGTAGGCATTTAACTCTTATTAGGCAGAACTCTATTCCTTCCAAAATGGAGAAAAATTTACAATCTCATCAACAGTATACCACATTTTTAAGATAGATATTAAGTCAATTTCCCTTTTAAATCTGTTTTATTTGCTCAATTTTCCTATATGGATCATTCCATGAGGAAAGCACAGTACCTACATTTACAGCCTAAATATTACTCATCCTAAGGTATTGTAGTGCAAACACGACTTCATGTTTATCTTAGAGAAAGGGAAAATGTATATACATAATTTTAACAAAAATAAGAATACAATCAGGAGACTGGAACAAAATCAGTATGGGAAACACAGGCCTATTTTATAAAATCACTCAGAATATACGTGTATACTCTCAATTTCCCACAAAGCCCAATACGTTACTCTGAAAAACGGCACAAAATATGTAACTGTTTTTTATATTCACTGACTCCCAAAGGACATCTAAAATTTGGTTCTGTTTCAAAAACTGCTGCCCATTTTTGTGATGGGAATAAAATTAAGCTGTACCACTTCTCCTCCTCCATTATACTTTGATATTGATATATTAGGCAGATGACAACTTAGAATTATCAGAAGGATTAACAGGTTGATAATCACCAACTGCTAGGCAAACTATACTAGGGCAATAATAGGGAAATTTAAATATTTTTATTTAAATTTAAAAAGTTGATGTCAAGAAAACTACTTTATTATGCCAATCATTCAAAAGTGTGTCATTCTTTTCCTATATCAGAAGTTCATAAAACTTTTTTCATACTCTGGCTAACTTTCTGCCTTTAGGTGCCCTGACCATATGTGTTATTAGTCTTATTCTGAATCTAAATTACTCCATCTAAATCAGGCATCACATATTGGAGTTATTGCTCAAACGACAGTAATATATTTTTTTAAGATCTTATGTATTTATTTGTCAGAGAGAGAGAGAGAGAGGAAGGGAGAGCACAAGCAGGGGGAGTGGCAGGCAGAGCAGGGAGAGGGAGATTCTAGGACCCTGGGACCATGACCTGAGTCAAAGGCAGACGCTTAACTGACTGAGCCACCCAGGTGTCCCAACAACAGTAATATTTTAAATAATTTATAAGAAGTAACAATGTTAAAAACATTTTACTTAAAATATCTATCAAGAAAAACCAAAAGCAGAGCATGGAGAATTCTGGTAATGGCTCTATCATCTAGCAGTTGAAGTGGGATGTTCAAAGAAAGTAAACATGACTACATCTAGGAATAGTCTATTCTAAAGTTAACTTCTTTTATCAAGACATCTTTAAGTCTTCTTCAGAACAAGACTATTAAAAAAAACAGTAGGCCAATATATAAATAAACTTATTAGTAAGAGGAAGAAGGAATATAACCATTTACTTCTAAAGGCAAGTGAGGATTAGAATTTGGGACCTGGAAGGTATTACAATACATATCCTCTCACTGTTGTAAGGAGAAGCCATTGTAAATACAACAGCCACTCGATATGAAGTTCCAAGTGGATTCCAAGTGGAATAGTGTATCAATGCAATGTTTTAATTTCATAGAGGAATATATGACTAAAAGTTAATAAATTAATAAATCATTTATCCATTGACTTGAGACTTGTGACCATGCAGCTGAGGATGAAGGACTGTCATTTTTTGTTTTTAAAAAGCTAGGTTGTGGGGTGCCGGGTGGCTTAGTCAGTTAAGTGTCTGGCTTTTGATTTCACAACTCGGGTCGTGATCTCGGGTAGTGAGACTGAGCCCTGGGTCGAGCTCCACACTCGGTGTGTGGAGCATGCTTAAGATTCCTTCCTCCCTCTCGTTCTGCCCCTTCCTGACACCTGCATGTGCGTGTGCTTGCTCACTCTAGATAGATAGATAGATAGATAGATCGATCGATCGATAGATAGATCGATCAGGCAATCAAGCAAGCTAGGTCTTATTCTATCCATGTATTTTAAATGGGATGGTAGCCTTTTAAACCACTAAAATGAAGTTATAACCTTTGAAACTGCTGCCAGATACACTAATTGATCTGTTCATTCAATCTCTAATTCATTTGTGCATTCTTTAGTTCATCTGTTGTCCATCCATCCATTTCTCCAACCATCTAATCACATAGTGTGTATACCATTAGACTTAGCACTCCTATACCTGCAACTGGCCATCAGACTGAATTTCATTCTCTTCTACCATCTCTTTCCACTCTTTAATGCTCTGGAAGAACCCCAGCAATGAAAGAAAACTTCCTTTTCTGTTTACATGAATGAGAGGATACTTGAAGAACTCTGGGAGGACAGTTAGAATACACAGATGATAATCTCCTCTGTCAGACACGTACATCACGGAAAAGTTTAACTACTGATTAAAGTTATTCATTTTCCCTGGAATGTAGATGCCACTGAGTCATACACATATGATCTAAAATGGTTTCACAGTACTCCTGCTTAGATTCCATATCAATCCCAACTTTTAATTTCCAGAAAAATGTCAGTATCATGTCTGATACTCACTTTTCCTTAAGCTCTTTTATCCTCGTGTCTTTGCACATGCTGTTCCTCCTCCTAGTGATCCTTCCCACCACCTTTCCCATCATCTTACCTTCCTTCATAAGCAAGCTCCTACTCATCTCTCAAATTTTAGAAAAGTTAAAAGTAACCAAAAAAGTTACCAGAGTAAGGTGAAGGCGGGGGACCATTACGGAATCTCACCTGTATCGTGTGCAAGTACTGTTCTGTCCAGATGGAGCGACGGGTTTAAAAGTGATGCGTGGGGAAACCTGCGCGGACAGCAGAAATCCCAGGGCAAGAACAAGGAGTGCTACAGTGGTACCTGAAAAAATAAAAATAAAAAAATAAATAGAAGAAGTTTTACATCAGAGAATAGCTGGCAACATTCTTTCAAAGCAGACTGGGTTTGGAAAGACATAGCTCTGAAAAAAGTATCTTTACCTTCATTGGATTATTAAAAAAAAAGTGTTCCTAATATATATACAGATTATCAGAAAAAACTCACTAGCACATTCACCGTGGAACACGACAAGAGTGAAATTCAAAGCAAATATATTTGCTAGCCAAGCAGGAGATTGGTAATGATTTTCTTAAAAAACAAATTACAAAAAAACCACAAAAAACAAACAAACAAACAAACAAACAAACAAAAAACCCCAAAACAACAACACAAAAAAACCCAGGGATGCCTGGGTGGCTCAGTCGGTTAAGCATCTGTCTTCAGCTCAGGTCATGATCCCAGGGTCCTGGGATTGAGTCCCGCATCGGCTCCCTGCCCAGTGGGAAGTGCCTGCCACTTCCCCTGCTTGTGCTCCCTCTCTCTCTCTCTCTGACAAATAAATAAAATCTTTAAAAAAAAAACCCAAAAAACAAAAAACCTTGGTTTGCTGACAGTCTCACAACCAACTCACGAAACCAGCATGACTGAGAGCCCAAGTTGTCAGAAGTATGAAAGGCGACAGACTCACACCAAGTGTCGCTCATGCTGCCAAGAAAACTGTTCTAACGGCATTCATTGTTTAAGGTCCCAAATCAGTAAACTAAAAACAAGCCAAACATTTCAAAAGCAGCTGACAGAACATTTCTTGTTAAAGAGGAATAGCTTTCCTTCCTCATGACATGAAGGTGCCAGAAAGGATCTAGCACATGTATTCACCTCTTTCCTGCTGGTGTCTGGAAGTACAATCTTTCAATTACAGAAACAATGATTAAGTATATCACTTGAAAGGCTCACTTTTGAGTCCCTGAGAGACATCCCGACAGTAGAAAAGAAAGTTTTCCAATTTCTGACTATTGTTCCAGCCACCAAGAGGATACACAAAAACAGTTACAGGAAGAAAGAAGAAACAAAGTATGATTGTAGTAATTTGTACCATTAATCTGAATGGGGCAATGTGTTTAAAATAGGGAATTTAGGGAGGGCATTTACATAGGAGCAAAGTTTGTACTGATTAAACTGGGAGGTAAATTTAAGCTATGACCAGAAATATTATTAAATGAACGGATAAAGAGGAACTATGGGAAGCACTGTGGAAGTGCAGTGGGATTATGTAATGGCTGAGGTGTATGTCTTTAAGATGCAGGGGATGTGTCCAGTTAAATGCTGTGGTTAAGTTCCAATTCTGCCATTTCTTGACTTCTGTTGTCTTGGACAAGGCATGGGACCTTTCCAAAGTTCAATTTGTCTTCCGTAAAATGGGGCTTAGTGAAAATATTCACCTTGTAGAACTGCAGTGACTTTTATTATTTATTTTTTTTAAAGATTTTATTTATTTATCTGACAGAGAGAGAGAGAGAGAGAACAAGCAGGGGGAGGAGCAGAGGGAGAGGGAGAAGCAGGCTCCTCGCTGAGCAGGGAGCCTGATGTGGGGCTCAATCCCAGGACCCCAGGATCGTGACCTGAGCCGAAGGCAGATGCTTAATGACAGAGCCACCCAGGTGCCCTTGAATTTTAAATAACCTAATGTATTTAAAGGATTTTGGTAATGCTATAAAATGCTATTGTATTATCATAGTCATAAGCAGCAGCAGCAGCGTACTTTTAAAATTGTAGAAAAAGGTTAAAAGAAGGGGAGGGCTGAAGGGGAGATAAGAAGTCTATTTTTGCCATAATTGGTCAAAAAAGCCATGAACCTAAAATCACAGCTTGCTGGCTTACAATTCAAACTAGGAATAGTTTGAGGCATTTCTCTTCTGAAAGATTATCAGATCCCCGAACTGGGAAACTGAAAAGAGGCCTTTTAGAAAGAGAGGAGATATATTAGGTCTATTATGAAAATCATCCCTCTCTCTTCAAACAAAACAAACCTTGAATTTTACCGTAAATCTGTCTATCAAACAACCTGGGTCCTTATGTTTTTTCCCCCAAATTACTTCCATGGCACATTGTTGTGGGACAGGAAAATTTTTTTCAATCTGGAAATTTTGATACTTTAAGATATGTAAAGAAACATGATATGTTTTTTCGTAGGGCTTATTAAATAACCTGCTTCCCTGATAAAATACAAACTCTAAGATGGAATGCCTAGTACATACTCACAGATGTCCAGTTCTAATGCCTGTTGTACAGCAGATCCCTAGCAGTACGGGTTGCATTAATGAATGGACCACAGTGCCATAGATTTTTGTAATATTGAATTTTTTTTTATAAAAATCTTAAGACTATACAACTGAGGTCACAGGGTAAATATGGTACATAGTCTAGCCTAGAGTTCTGCAGTACATACAATGTATCTCTTGCATCCATCTCTAAAAAGGTCCAACTTACCTGCAGAATATGGTAAACTGACCATTCTGGATACACAAAATTCCTAAAGCAGATGACTTAACCCTTCTTAAGCACAAATTTTATTTTATTTTAAGGCATTTTGGATGATAATCCTTTAAAAAGTCAGTATCACACCTTTACATTCCTTATTATATATTGCAGTGTTTCTCAGTCCTGATTTTCTATTGGAAGGAAATGCTTGGAATGTACATAAACCTCTGAATCAGAGTCTACAGAAGTAAACAGGGATCAGATATCTGAGTTTTTAACAGCTCTCCAGGTTACTGGGCATCACATATGCCTGGGCATAACTTGTTTTATACATACACGCGCGCGCGCACACACACACACACACACACACACACACACACGTAATTCGTAAAATAAACTTTTTAAAAAAGATTTATTTATTATTTGAGAGAGTGAGAGAGGACACATGGTAGAGGGAGTAAGGGCAGAGGAAGAGTTGAGTCTTAAGCAATTTCCTCGCTGAGCACGGAGCCCGATGTCGGGCTCCATCTCACGACCCCAAGATCACAACCTGAGCCGAAACTAAGAGTTGGATGCTAAACTGACTGTCCCACCCAGGTGCCCCAATATAACTTGTAAAACAGACTTTTTATAAGATGATAAACTCCTTAAGGGAAAGGAACGGTATCTTAAATGACTGTATTTATGGAATACATTTTAAAATGATCACCTTGTCCTGTCATATAATCATATACCTTTAAAGCTTAAAACTATTTGAATTACTTATTTCCTTTAACGAATGACAAATGTTTGGTCCACCTGGGTGGCTTAGTCGTTAAGCAAGCCTCTGCTTTCAGCTCAGGTCACAATCTCAGGGTCCTGGGATCGAGCCCCGCATCAGGCTCCCTGCTCAGCGGGAAGCCTGCTTCTCCCTCTCCCTCTGTCCGCTGCTCCCTCTGTTTGTGTTCCCTCTCTCACTGCCTGTCAAATAAATAAATAAAATATTTTTAAAAAAAGTTACAGATGTTTTATCAGCCACTTGTTAGTACTCAAAATATCACAGTTAAAAGGGGGATAAACTGGATCAAAGGCTTTTAAGAAATTTTAAGTAGAATGGTATCTCATACTTATAGCACTATCATAATATTGATACCTACACAAAAACAAAAATGGTTTTTTATTTTTTATATTTATATAAATATATTTTTATATAATTTTATTATATTTATAAGTAAATCTATTATACTTCTAAATTATTACATTTATAAATATATTCTTATAAATAAAATTTATTTATATTCATAAACATGATTTATAAATAAATGTATATTTATAAACAAATATATAAATTTATATATTTATAAATATATCTGTATATATTTATAAGCAAACAAACAAACAAATAAATAAAAGCCCAGAATCAATTGACATCAGAAAGTGAAATGAACATCTCCTGGGAGGGTAATACTAATCCAGTGTTGAACACTATGTTTTCTACTGAATGTGCAAACTTCCTTTGGTCATCATCGGTCTACTGGGACCTTTAAATCAGTTAAAAACCAGAAATGCATAAAGGGCTCTATTTACACCACCATGTACACGTAGAAGAGGAGACCTGTGGCAAGAAACTAGGCTTTCCCCCTCCTAAGCCACTCTAATAGCTACATCATCACTTTAACTGGCCACATAACAAGGAACTCAGGTATCTACACGATGGAAGATCTCTTCATGCCAGAGCAATCAACGCATGGCTTTAGCAGGGTGCACAACTGGGGCATTGGTGGTTTGGGCTGAAAAGAAAACAAGGCAGGAGAGAAAAGTGCCTCCAGATGCTCACAAAAAGCAGTCCCTGAACTCTCTGGGTACCGTCCTCCCAGGTAATTGTCTTAATACTTTCTCTTAATAGCCAGAGAGGGGCTCTGGAAATCCTGGGAGCAGAGCACCTACACTGAGAGGTGAAACACGACATTGGCTGGAAGAGTTCAGGGAAGTTCCCAGATTCCGGGGATGCAAGCTGATTTCACATTAGGGTTAAAACGACAAAGAACCACTCTGTCACTAATAATGCTGGGGGAGCTAAGATGCTCTGGGCACCTTATTATTGGTGTCAGGAAGAGGTTTTTTTTTTTTTTTTTAAGTATTTTATTTATTTATTTATTAGGAAAGAGAGAGAGTGAGAGAGAGCATGAGAAGGGAGGTCAGAGTGAGAAGCAGACTCCCCATGGAGCTGGGAGCCCGATGTGGGACTCGATCTCAGGACTCCGGGATCATGACCTGAGCCGAAGGCAGTTGCTTAACCAACTGAGCCACCCAGGCGCCCAGGAAGAGTTTTAAATAAAGCTCTCTGTGTATAAATGTGTTTGGTCCTTTTTATAACCCTATGACATGCAGACTAGAATGAACTGCTTTTTACTAATGAGAAAATGGAAACTTGCCTGAAGTCAGAAAATTCAAACCCAAACGCAGTATGTATGGCTCTAGATCTGCAATGTCTTAAAAACCTTCAGAACTGATGAGAAAGTGTCTCTTGGAATACAACAAATAAAAGGACTAGACTACTAGAGAAAAAAATGTTTTCCTCAGATCTCAAAAACCAAATCCCAAATTTAAGGAGACCTGAAATTCTATTTAAAAAATAAGACCTCTTAAGGGAGCAATATATGGAGGCCCTGTTCAAAAGGAAGGGTAGGTATCCATTTAAAGCAGCTCTTCTTAGGACTGACCTGAACCTCAGGAATCAATTTCTAGCCAACTATAGGAATTTATTTTTGGTACATCACAACCTGATGGTCATCTACCCTTTTGTTGAGAGTTTACCATCCTAATAAGGCAGCCCAATTCACTATTGGATAGTTCTAATTATTATTAAGATTATATTCCACATATTAAGTAAAAATTATGCCCTTCTAACATCTATCATGTGCTAGAATAAGGCATCTACTGGGTAGCCCTTTATTCTTTTTTTTCAGACTAAACACTTCTGGTTTCTTCAACAAGTTTATGAATGAATGGTTTTTAGCCTCCTTGTCCCTCACCTTTCCTTATTTACCCTCCTGCTTCCCTGTGTACCTTGGGTATTGCAATTACCTTTGCTTCTTAATCAAGACAATCTCTGCTCACCTTTCCCTCAGTTCAACCTGCATTATCAGACTCAAGTCCTTCCACTGCTTAGGCAAAAACACAGGGTGGAAGCATTCCACTCTTCCTTCGGGAGGGAGAGGTGGGGGAGACTATGTGTTCCAAGTAACTGAGTTTGGAAATACATTGAGAATGTATTTTCTCATTAAAATCTGGGACAAGTGCCGGAAGCACTGCTATTAGATCAGGGTTTTAAGGTATAATTTGGTTAAAATAGAATTTAGTTCATGCCAGTCTGGAAACTTTACATTTTAATGGAAAAATGTATTCTTATTCTAATTAAACTTATAAAGGAGCTATTAGAAGACAGTTAATTGATAATTAGGAATCTATGTATGAAAAAGACAAAATTATATGGAGCAACATGTGAAGACAATGGCAAATGTGGGTCTCTCTCATTCTGTCAAGCAAAACAGAGAAATTAATAATGAAAGGTTAGAATCTAAAGAGAAAATATACTTGAAAATGAGAAAAGTCTTGTCTTATTTAGCTATTACAGAAAACACACTTAACTAACAGGAATTTGCCTTAGAATTTGAGACTGGTTCAAATGCGAAAAGAGTCTCTTGCTCCTTTGTGGAGAAATTATATAGTACTAACATTCTACTGTTGAAAGAGCTTTGAAAAAAACATGTTCCAAATTTACTTAAAAACAAAGACAAAAAACTTAAAAATAAAACATGCTAAACAGTAAGTTTATGAATATCAAATTTCTCAAAGAAGAACAAAAACCAATTATTCTTTTCACTTTTGTACCTTTGAGCAGAAATAAGATAGTAGCTTCAAATTGTTCTTATAATTCCAGTTGCTAGTCACATTCTAGTTACATATCATAACATTCAGTTCTTTCTAAAAAATGTTTTGTCTAGAAGAACTCTATTATTTGGCTAAGAGAACAACATCATAAGTGGTACTGGTACTGTATTTTAGAAGGTGAACTTGTCATCATTAGAGAAAAGTTTATAATTGACTTCTTCATCCAGTCGCCTACCTGCTAAGCTGCCAAAGGTAAGCTTCCTGCGGCCCACTTTCTCGACAAGCCAGACCCCCACGAGCGTGAATATGAAATTTGTGAAGGCTGTCACTGAAGCCAGCCATATTGCAAGTCTGTCATCTTCAACACCAGACATCTGTAGAATGGTGGCACTGTAGTACCTGTGAGCAAAGAATCAAACAATTGTTGCTGATAGTTATTTAAAGAAAAAGAATTGTTCATGTAGAAAAATACAGTAAACCTAAAAAGACCATGAGTAGCTACAGTAATAGCATCAAGTTAGCATGGGAATTCATGCAAAGTGTTCAAAGGATCACCATACAGAGATTCTGTTCAGATAAATCTATTTTGAATTTTGTATAATCAAGAAAAGACACTCAAGCAAGTGGATAGAGGGCTGAAGGCTTTAGAAGTGAAAGATAAAGCGAGGGACAGTGGCAGCTGGTTGTTTCACTACTATAGTATACTATACTACTACATATAGCGTACTAGTTTACTATACTAATATAGCACACTATACTACTATACTAATCAAGGATAAGCTCCAAGTCCATGGAATGAATTGGAAGTCATCACACATTGTAAGTTTATGTGCTTAAAAGAATAAATGGATGCTGCCGATAATAAGGAAAGTGTGATATAATGGCAGAAATCCAGTAGAAGGAAGTAAGAATGTGACATTTGGCATTTTGTAAGGAGATGAGAAACTGGCCTGATGTACATGAGAATGGTTTTGTGTTTTCTAGAAAACTATAATCTTTGGAGAGGTAAGTCTCTACCACAAGGTACATGATTAGGCTCTATAGACTCATTTTTGCTCTAAACGAATTCACTGAGACTAGCTCTAAAAAACCGTAATGCCAGTTTGTTGATGCACAATGGGAGATACCTCTGATACATTTACAGAAGACAGGTTTCTTACAGGACATTTCTTTTCTGATGAAAATATCAGTAGCTAAATCAGAAGATTACCTTAAAGCTATCCTTAAAACAAAGAAAGCAAATACTCCTGGTGAATCACCTATGAAACCTGAGAGAATTCAAATCCGGAAGATGCATTCTGAACCATGGCTTTGCCTAGCTTCTGAGCCATTCCAAAACACCTTACCTTATCCAATCCAAATCAAAGAGTGGGCATCCATGCAATGTTCAACCAAGCTGCATATGTCTAGAGTTACAATCTACAGTTTCCAAATATTTATCAACATTTTCATAGTATTTCAAAAATAAAATCTGTTTTAAATACATTTACATTTCAATGATTTATCAATGGCCTCTATTTACTAAATCAATGATCTTCTTATGTAATGCAACAACACTGATGTACTCATTCATCTTAATAAACTGTTTTCCTTTTTGAAAGTAGTACACCAAACTTATAAATTATTACATAACATGAAGGATGTGTTTTCCTGATCACACTAAAGATTATGCCAACCATTTTAAGATTCTGAATTCTGACAGCAGTTGTAAAAAAGAGAAATTCCCAGTGGAATTACTCCCATCATCATGAAAATTGTGAACATTTTGCAGTCACAGTGTAAAGTGATAATAAAAGTTATGAAATTAATTCATTCCATCCAAACAGTGTTTACAGTATCCAAGTTCCACCACATACATTTTCAGTTTCATAAAGGGTCTGACCTTGTGCAGCAAGGTTAGACCCACATGTAACCACTGAGAAATAAACATCAGTAACAAATTTAAAGGCAGAAAATAGAAGTGCTGAGAGAAAAATTCAAATATTTAAAATCAAAGGAATTCGATGCTTGCCACGCTATTTGATTAATTTCAGTCTTTTCGATATTTTCATATTTAAATAAATGAATAAATAATAATACAGATCTATCACACAACATAATTCTTCTCAAAAATATTTTATTTATTTATTTATTTGAAAGAGCAAGTGCGAGGGGGGAGGAGAGGGACAAGCAGACTCTGTGCTGAGCATGGAATCCAATGCGGGAATCTATCCCAGGACCCTGAGATCATGACCTAAGCCGTAGGCAGATGCTTAACTGACTGAGCCACCCAGGTGCCCCAACGCATAACATAATTCTTGCAAACAGACCCATGGAAAAAAAAACCAAACAAGACAGAGAAACTATTTTCATGTTTTCATTTTGATACAATAAAATCATGAAATTCTAAGTGTTACATTAAGGGATTAAAAAAAGGGAGGAAATGTTATCAAACAAAGTAAGTTGGTCAGTGTCAAAATTTTATTTTAAATGCAAATGTTCCCTAGGTATTAAAAAAAGATTTTTTTTTTTTTTGGCAGAAATATAATGGAAGACTGGCCTGGGAATCCAAAATCTGCGTCCCAATGATATCTCTGTGGTAGGCTGGCCAGGTCAGGTAACATAATCGTTTTTTCACTTCATATTTATTTACTGAGTACCTACTGTATAAGCTATGTGAGTTACTAAGTTCCCACAAATATATTATTAGACCTACTTGCTATCTTCAAGAAACTCATAGAATGAAACAGAATGAAATGGAAATAATTTTAAAATCACAAAGTATACAAGTCATAATGTGGCATAAAGGACAGACCAAACAATTTTATTTGATGTGGTATGTTCCTTGATTTTCCAGGGAATTTCATGTTTCATTTGCATCTCAAAGAATTCATAGGTGTGAAGATCTGGGAGGACACTGCTGGTACAGAAAATGAAATGTAAGAGGAATAAAAGTGCAAAACACCAAGCCAGACTCACAGGACAGAAGAACTTTACCTTGGTTAACACAAGGTGCGTAAGAGAGGGAAGTATGACATAGGCTGCAGCAAAAGCTTCTGTTGTCGAGGGACCTTGACTGCCAAGCTGTATGTGTGGGCTTTATTCTCTAGACAATGGGAAATCATAAAATGGACTTTAAAGAGAAATAACATAATTAAATCTGTTCCATGAAAAGCTCACTCCAATAAGAGCCAAGTAGGCAGCCTGGAGGCTGACCAAAACAAAGGTATATTGTCTTGAAGTGTATTTCAGGTCATTATACTCCTGTAATTAGGCTCCTGTAAATCTTCTGCATTAATGGGAAGCAATGAGAGCAGGGTGCTGAAATTCACTGACAGGCTTTTATCTCCTTGTTGAAGCACTGCAACTTCAACATACACTAAATCTTTCACTAGATGGAATAACTTGAGTTTGTTCTTCATTTCTCCTTTCTTGGAAAATTGGTAAATGTACTAATTTTTATTGTGGCCATAACAAATGACCACAGGGTTAGTGGCTTTAAATCAACAAAAACAGGGGCACCTGGGTGGCTCAGTGGGTTAAAGCCTCTGCCTTTGGCTCAGGTCATGATCTCAGGGTCCTGGGATTGAGCCCTGCATCGGGCTCTCTGCTTGGCGGGGAGCCTGCTTCCCCCTGCCTCTCTGTCTACTTGTGATCCCTCTCTGTCAAATAAATAAATAAAATCTTTCAAAAAAATCAACAAAAATACACTGTCTAACAGTTCTGTAAGTCAGAAATCTGACATGAATTTCACTGGGTGTCAAAAATCAGAAGTGTGAGGAGGACCTTCCTTTCTGGAAGCTCAAGGGAAAACTGGTTTCTTTGTCTTTCCCAGGCTTTACAAGTCTTCACGTTCCCAGGCTCAAGGGTTGGGGCGGGGGGGGGGGGGGGTGCCGGGGGGGAAGGCTCCTCTACCTCAAAGCCAGGGAAAGGGGTCAAGTGTCTGTCATGTCACATCACTCTTCTACATTTAAGGACCTTTGTGAATACACTGGGGCAACTCAGAAAATCCAAGACAGTCTTCCCATATCAAGGTAAAATGATTAACAGATTTAATTCAATCTGCAACCTAATTTCCCTTTGCCACGTAATGTAAATATGCGTAGGTTGTGGGGATTAGGACGCGTACATCTCTGGTGTCACTGGGGGAGGGCATTATTCTGCATATCACACACAATAAAAGTGTTAATAAGCAGTAAGATAAGCAAAAGGACAAAAGTTAGAAAGAAAAGACAAGGACATTCAGTTAGTTAAAAGGGCAATCGGTTCCAGAAAACTTCAGGCAATAACTGTATTATCTCATAAGGCAGGGGATGACATATCCAGGGCAGAATAATTCATGAACCTAGTTTTTTAGTCAGGTCGTGGTGAAAAGATACATTGAATTTACATTTTAAAATGTGTGAATGCCAATCAATCAATCCATCAATAAATAAATTGATTAAAATCTGTGAATTCCAATGTTTTTATAAAGGATGCTATCGGCCCACCAGTAATAGACTACCGCTGTATTTACAACCTTCTAAGCCTTTATGTAGTAGTTTGAATGTTCAAGGGACTCAGTATTTGTTTAAAAGTTGCACAAAGCATAAGAGTCGTCTTCATAAAAGAACAATATGAACAGTCGAAAAAAAGGCTTTCTTTTCTTTTAGACTGAAGCAGGGATGCTTTCCCCTTTCAAAATCATTTTATAGTACCTATCAGACAAACTATCATCTTTTTCAAAGACTCCCTGGGCAACCTTTGGTCATCTCACACATGCCAGCTCGTCCCCAGAGTGAAGTTGAAAGGCCCGAGGGCAGTGTGTTCTCACAGAGGACCATCTTCACAGCTCTCTGTAGACATCTAAGAAGAGAAACGGCTGGACTGCATGTGCACTGTTATCTCAGAGATTATCCGAGACTCAGCTTCTAGCCCTGGATTTTAAATCTGAATAAAACAAAACAGCTCTAGAAAGCAACGAGGCTTTGATAATGGCAATCTATCCTGATGAGGACTTTAGCAATAAAAGAATAAACGTGCACCTCACATGCTTTAGCAAAATACATGTATTATTTTCCTTTACTCCATATTTGAACAAAGCATTTCCTAGGGATTTCTGAAAAAGGTTTTTTTTTTTTTTCAACTCCTTGAAGCCATACTTGTCTGTTTTACTACTGCCAGGTCAAAAGATTTAACTTAACGTAAGAAGTAAGTACTCAATAGTTGTTGAGTTTATTGCCTTTATCTACCACCAACTTTCAAAAAGGGATTAAGAATATTTATTATATTATATATTAATTAATATATTAGTTAAAACTATATATTATATTCATATATAATTAACATATTAGTAATATATTAAAACACATGATAGAATCCCTGAAACAAAACAACTGGTAAGAGAGTAGAAGATGAAGATCATTATATAAAAACTATGGCCATGTAGGAATGACAAGCTAGCCCCTAAGATTCCCAGAAGCCAAAGCAGAATAGTAAACAATAGTTTTAACTGTCTGAGGAAACAAAATGTATCCATTCATAATAAAGACAAAATTTTTTCTGGTATAAAACTATAAAGACTTCAACTTCCTGAATAAAACAGATATGGAATACACTCTTTCCAGCGTGTGTTAGCAGTGCTGCAGATAGCTTCCAAATTCGGTTACCTATGAACCTTGTCTTACTCAACACACTTGTGGGTTACTTTCATACTTGGGATAAAGACCAAGCTAAATAAGAAGATGGGAACTTATGGAGCATAGCTGATTGACTGTAGGCCCTGAAAGATTCCCATTACTTAAGGTGTATTGTTTGGTTTGGCTCTTTTAGTTTCTAGGATTCTATTTATTTGTATCATATGGCAATGTACACTGACTACAGAATTTAGAATGTCATTCTAATAAGGATATTCTTTTAACTGGAAAAATTTTATTTTCCTACTGGGATGGTATTTACGCAGTCAAAAACATGGATCACTATGGAAAACACATCGATAGCTTTAAGAAAAAAATGTTTCACTTAAATAAAAACATCTTAAAAACTGTTCAAAAATGATTAAGGTTTTCGAACCTATTTTATGTACTTTGTACAGTAAAAAATTAGCTTTCTTTACTATTAGGTATAAGCCATAAAGCAAAAAATAAATTTAGAAAAGTAGAAACTAAGATTTCACGTATACCATCCTATGTTTAAATCATACAGTAATCCAAAAATCATAATGACCCTCAGAAAGTGCAATTATTAATCACATTTAATATTTTACAAAACACTTTTCATAATTTAAATTATGTCATTAATATTTGGAGAAGAACAACGTAAAAGTGTGTCAAAGGAAGTTAAAGGGATTCTACAGGGACGCCTAACTGGCTCAGTCAGTTAAGTGTCTGCTTTCAGCTCAGGTCAGGATCCCAGGGTCCCGGGATGGAGTCCCGCACTGGGGTCCTTGCTCAGCAGGGATGCTTCTCCCTCTCCCTCTGCTGCTCCCCCTGCTCAGGCTCTCTCTGTCAAATAAATAAATATTTTTTAAAAGGGGGGGATTCTACAAACCCTCAGTGTTCCCACTGTGACCTACTTTCCCATCTCAGGTACCATCAATTCCTTCACCCTAACTTCAAATCTCTGGAAACCTCAGAAGAGATGTCCTCATGTCTCACCCACCCAACTCAGCCAGATCACTGACCTAACTCTAAGCAACACCAAGAATAATGATAGCAGCTCTCCATTCTGACTTGCAATTCACCAATTTACTAGATTAACCTATTCTTCCTATAAAGCATATGCCTACAGGAAAATGAACAGGTGGGACTTCATGCAAGCATGCATCTCCCATCTGTTGAACTGTATGTAAATCACATCAGGTGTGTTTTTTTCCCAATCCTGTTTATACCTATCATGATTATGTAATCAAATAATACAAAAAGAACATAAGATGCGTAAAAAGAGGTATTAAAAACAAAACTGTATGCTTTGGAAAAAGTGAATAATGGTGAGTTATTAAAAAAAAAAACCAACTGTGTGGGCAACACAATTGTAAACAGTCGGGACTAAAATGTAAACGTCTAGAAGATTATGCCCTTGGGTTTCTTCTCAAGTATCTTTCAGTTCTTGTTTTATGTAAAAGGACCTAAAGCTGGATTCCACAGGTAAAAATCTTAAGTGTAATTTATGTAAGAGAAACAATCTGAAGTTCAAGCAGTGGATATAAGTAAATACCATACAACTAAAAATAAAATGCTGAAGGTATATATGCATCATTTCCTCATAGCCGTCTTAGGTGACTAAACAAATGCCAACCCTCATTCCATCAGATGCCAGGCCTTGCACTTTGCTCCGTCATGTCTCACACACCTGCTTATTTCAGCAACAAGCAAGAGTCCAAGAGTTTCAGGTCACCCACTTCCACCTGGTCACTGACTTCCACACTAAGCTGTACATCCACTGATCTGCCTCAATCTTCCTTTCATCCCTGCCCTCCCATGGCTCTCCCTGTGCTGTATGAACTAAGACATGGGGCCACCACTTTCTTACAGCCTGGAAGTGGAGTCCTGGCTGTTTTTCTCTTGCATCCTATACACTTAAGGAGGTCCGAGGAGCTGGAGACAATGATGGGAGGAAAGAGGTGAGCCAGCCTATCCCCTAACCTTCCTTCTTTAAGGCTGCCTACTTTCCAGGACTTCTCACTCAATGGTGACTTCTGCACCTACCTGACAGTTTTCTCCTCCACTTCTACCTCTGGGTCATGATTCTTGGTAACAGTAGCGTCAACATGGAGCACCCGGACATCACCCGAGTCTCCTAACTGCTCTACTTCTGAAATCCTTCAAGTATCCTAAGTCTCTCACCAGCACTACCCACCCTTATGGCTCACTTGAATTCTTCCTTCATGGAGATGCTGAGCCACGCATACACGTTCCTCTTTTTAGTTATCCCTTATCACCCATTTCTGCTCTTTTCCCATAATTACAATTACTGCCTCCATCCACTTTGATTTCCTAAACCAGTGCTTCTCAGGTACAGATGTGCTATGGAATCACCTGGAGGGCCTGTTAAAACAGAGCACTGGACCCCATCCTGAGTTTCTGATTCAGTAGGTGTAGGACAAGAATTTGCATTTCCACCAAGTTTCCAAGTAATGCTGACACTGCCTTGATAATATAGCTCCCCAAACCATTATTACCATGTTCTTTTCACCATTTTCCACTTCTCTGGTCTGGAATTCCCCCTTTATCATATTCCTGCCATGAACACCAACTGTGCTTACTCACACCCAGTTATTCTTCTACTCTGCATATGTACCTAGCAGCTGAAAGGCTCCAAACACACAAATTGAACTCAATCTGTGAACTTGGGAATTCTCTAAGATGCACACAGTACAGCTCTGCAAAGGTTGACTTCATGGCACCTCCTTTTTTTTTTTTTTTTGAAAGGATGCAGGGGAGAGAGAGGGAGGGAGGGAGGGAGGGAGGGAGAGCACATGCAAGAGCAGGGGGAGGGAGAAGACGACTCCCCCGCGGACCAGGGAGCCTGAAGCGGGGGTTGATCCCAGGACACTGGGACCATGACCTAAGCCAAAAGAAGTCAGACGCTTAACCAACTGAGCCACCCAGGCGCCCCAACCTCCTTTCCTTCTAGTGTCCCAATCTATCCAGCCTTAGGTGAAATCTTGCCTAATATTCACTGAGAAAGAGGGAGCCATCAGAGAGCTACTTCACCACCATCAAATCTACCAACCTAACTGATCAATTCTACAATAATCCACAATAAATGGATTAGCATTCAAACATTTCTTTTCTAGATTCCTTCTTCAACACTGCTGCTAGAATTATCAATCTTCTGCTCTTCCTCAGCAATTTGTCAGCACTTCTCTTACAATACACACAACTTTCCTTCCATTAGCCTTACTTCAATATACATTTTACTTCCTCCATTATACCATAAACTGCCCCAAAAATAGTCTGCATGTGATTTAGTTTTGCAACTGACAAAGCCAGCTTATGAGTATTTCTTTTGACACTTAGTAAGTACTTATTTAAATGAAAGGAGAGTGGCCTTCTATTGTTTTTTCTTTTTTTCCTGATCTTATTTTTTGTTTTTTCTATTTTTTTAATTATGTTCAGTTGGCCAACATATAGTACCTCATTAGTTTTTGACGTAGTGTTCAACGATTCATTAGTTGCGAATAACACCCAGTGCTCATCACCACACATGCCCTCCTTAATATCTATCACCTGGTTATTCCATTCTCCCCACCCCGCTCCCTTCTGTAACCCTCAGTTTGGTTCCCAGAGTCCAGAATCTCTCATGGTTTGTCTCCCTCTCTGATTTCTTCACATTCAGTTTTCCCTCCCTTCTCCTGTGGTCCTCTGTGCTATTGCTTATTTTCCACATAAGAGAGAAACCATATGATAATTGTCCTTCACTGCTTGACTTATTTCACTTAGCATAATCCCCTCCAGTCCCATCCATGTTGATGCAAATGGTGGGCATTCATCCTTTCTAATGGCTGAGTAATATTCCATTGTATGTATAAAACACATCTTCTTTATCCATTCCTCTGTTGAAGGGCATCTCAGCTCCTTCCACAATTTGGATATTGTGGACATTGCTGCTATGAACATTGGGGTGCAGGTGCCCTCTCTTTTCATTATATCTATACCTTTGGGGTAAATACCTAATAGTGTAATTGCTGGGTCATATGGTAGCTCTATTTTTAACATCTCGAGGAATCTCCACACTGTTTTCCAGAGTGGCTGTACCAGCTTGCATTCCCACCAACAATGTAAGAGCATTCCCATTTTTCTATATCCTTGCCAACACTTGTTGTTTCCTGTCTTGTTAATTTTGGTCATTCTAATTGGTATAAGGTGGTACCTCATGGTGGTTTTAATTTAAAATTCATATAGAGATATAATTCACACACCAAAAAATGCAACCTTAAAAAAGCATATAATGCAGTGGTTTTAGTATTTCTATGACTAAATTTTAATCTCTTAAATAATTATAATAAATGTTCATAATAAGGTATTTAAAAAATCTAGAGAGTTTAAAGAAATAAAGTCCTTGGGGTAAGGTAAGAGGGAAGGGTAGAAGGTTGTGTCTTGAAGGGTTTAGTTTTAACATATTCCTCACGCTTTCTGGATTCAGCTACAATCCTTTCTACCTTACAGGCCAGTCCTGGGTCCCCAGGTACCCTCATGGCTGGGGAAGAGAACATTAAAAACTGACTGCATATGGCCTATGAGCTTTTTCAGTCAAACAATGAAACAGTGATACCAGTTAGTCTTTTTTCCCCATCATTTCTTATCTCTCTAGTTCCAAATTGTGTTCATCTAACACCTCATTAAAGCGACAAGAGGAGAAAAGGAAATAGTCTATTTAAAATTCCTCTCTGGAGGCTTAAGAGCCTGAATGTGAAAAAAGGGCAGGTCACAGGATTTACTTTATGAAAAACACTGCTCTTGACACTATCGAAAAGGAGTAAACCAGTACTTTATCTTCAGCAATAGAGTCTATTTGTTTGTAAGCAAAAGTTTGCAAAAACTTTTAATCTATATAACAGCAACATTTTAGAACATGGTCACACAAAACTGGGATTATGAAAAGATATGTAGTCTTATGTACATTATTTGTCATTCTGAATCTTTGGGGAATCAGACTGGAAAAACAGAGCAAGAGCATACAAGATGAAGTGAAAAAGCAAAATGGAGAATTATTTAGAGGGTAGAACTCAACTATTAAAATTAATCACAGAAAAATAAGACAAATGAATATACCAAAATGTTAAGACACTCTATATCTAGGTGGTGAGATTTCAGGTGACTTTTCTTCTTTATAAGTTTCCAATTTTCCATAGTAAGCACATGTTATTTAAAAGTTTTGTTTAAGGTGTTAAATTTTGGTATATTGTACACGTCCTACACTGTATTCAGGCACCATAAGCCTCCAACTCTGTGAACTAAACTCAATATTATTTTAAGTAAAGCAAATATGAAATAATAATCATGAGCAACTAATATATGTGTTTGTCTTCAGAGGAAGACACTTTTTTTCTTTGCCAAACTTAATATTTTCTGAAATGAAATAATCCATGTTTTTTTTACCTCTCGGTACCCAAAACAGTACAAATAATACACTGCTAATAAATACTTGACTTACTCTCTCAATTCGAAAAAATATTTAAACATGATAATAGTAATAGATGTTTTAATGAAAAATAAGTATGTAATGGCCAAATGTCTCAATTATATGCAGTTAAAACACATTTATTCAGGGCCTCTTATGTGCCAGACACAGTAGGAGCTAGAAATACCAGTAGTACCTGGGATGGTCTGGGGAGGGCAGCGTCTCTACTTCCATGGAAGGAAACCACCATCCCCATAACAATTACACCTCGATGGGCCACGTTAGTAGAGTAGTAAGGGTAAAGTGCTAATGGAACATAAAAGTAGTGATTAACTCCACTTACCAACCTAAATAATTAATGAGTGATCCCAATTACCCATATTACTACTGCCCATATTCCAGGATTGAAAAATTGGAAAGGGGCGAGGGCTTTCCGATGCTGGCCACCATAGATAAGGGTTTGTCAGGGACAGCATTCAAAACCAGCTCGAGGATCAGGCACAGAAAGAACTGGAAAGGACGTGAGGGACTGTAGGTCATAATCAGGATGAAAAATACCTGTTTGGTTCACTGGACTAGAAAAAACTGCAATGGCAGAGAGGGTTGTTATGGCCAGGAAGGCAAATCTAGACCTAGATTTCATAGAAGAGGGCAATGATTTGTGAGACATTCAGGTAAGCCTTGGATGCAGGGGCTCCGTGGTAAGTGGAAAACGAGCGCCATCCCCTGGCGCACATGAGGACAAAGACGTGAGTGGGCAACAGGCACACTGGAGGAACAAGATGTTGTGAATAGAGGTGCTCTGGCCTCAAAGACGAAGAACAACATGCAGAATGTTCGCTGACATTCCCTCATTACACTCACTCTTCGACTCTCTAGAAGATGATATCATCTCCTTGCAGAACAAGAGTAAGCAGGGAAGTAGAATGCAATACTATGAACAAGGTGCCAAAGTAATCCTGCTTGATTACATCATCTAACAGATAAGACGTGTAAAGATAATTCCTATTTCCTTCTCTCCCCTGCTGATGGTGGATGAAGCAATTACATCGCATGACTTAACTGCTGGAGATAGCAAAACCAACACCTATGAGTTTAGATGATTACAACAAACTTTCTATTTAACAGGAAACAGTAGACTAATATGGATGGATATTATATTACCACCAAAGCACCCAGAAGAGAAATTCTTGAGCTTCCCTAAGGCAATTGACTGGTTTCTATTTTAGGGACACAATCATGTAATAAGACATGTCTGCTTTCTTTTCTTTCTCTTCCTTCCTTCCTTCCTTCCTTCCTTCCTTCCTTCCTTCCTTCCTTTATGGCTGCTAAAACATTAAGAGCAACAGGATTCTCAAATTTTACTATGAGTAAGAATCATCAGGAGATGGTAAGGAATGCAAGATTCCCCCTTGTCCATGCTCTCTGCTCATCTCCACCCACTCAGCCCCATTAGCCGACCCCAGGCAGGATTCTGAGTCATTTCCAGTGATATTAATGTGGAGTGGTGGTGGTGGTGGTGGTTCCAAGACCAGTTTGAACAAGACAGGCTTTGTGACCTAGTTCACACAGACACTACTATACAGAAAGTTCTTGTGCAGGAATCATCTTATCTTTTCCTATTTTGCTCTACTGCCTAAATCACTAACTTTAAAGTTTACTGTATCTACTGTCTCTCTCTCTCTCTTCTGTTTAATGAAGCCCTCGAACTGTTTCTGCAGGAAGGAAGGACTCAAGTGAATGAAGTCTTCCGAAGTAGTGTGAATAAACCTTATTTTTCCTTTTCTAAATATCGGGGAAAGAAAGCTAATCAATTTTTTAACAGCAGAGGAACTAGTTGAGCTGTAACAGCCCCGAGCAAAAAAGACTACAAAGAGAGGCCTGGCACATCAACGTATTATTAACTAGTAAAGGAGGCTGCCGACTTGAGCAGGCACGGGGACATGTAATTTGATGTTCGAATGGAAAGCCCGAGAACAACACTTGTTTCCGGCGCATGTATGTAGCACCAGGACATACGGGCTCCATTTTGAGTGTAACTGCAGGACCTTTCACACACGACAAAGAAAAATTCTGCCTATGTATACGCATGAAATAGGACCCGAAGAAGGAAAGCAATTACAGTGAGTCAGCATATATTCATTGAGGGAATACTACATGAAAGACATCCCCGTTAATTCTCAGATATGACAGAGAAGCACCGAATCCTCTTGCTAATTCTGAAAAACCTCAATTAGGAAAGTATTTTGAGGTAAACATTTTTGTTGGAATTGATTGCCCCTGCCTTAGCTCCCTACTTTCCTTTATGCATGTGCAATTATATTCCCAAAATGCCCCTTTCACTTCTTGTTTCTTATGATGAAAACCTAAGGTGGCTTTATAAGAAAATAGAGAATGGAAAAACAACAAGAGTAATGGCTAACATTTATTGAACAGTTTCAGAGTCTGTGAAACTCAATTTGAAAGTTGGAATTGATGGCAAAACTCTCATCTCCTGATAAAAGAGGAACAGGAGAAATACCATCTATGGAGTAATTACTTTGCGCTAAGCAGCGTCCAGATAGGCTTTGCTTATGCTAATCATCAAAAACACCTTATGAAAATGCAAATCTGATTAAAAGTCAATGCTAAGCATTTTCAGAGTGTAATTAACTCAACATAAAAGCTCTATATTCCATTCTCACACATACTCAAAATAAGCCACTAGAGAAATTCTTATTTGGTGCATTCATTCTGCATACAGGGCAAAACACAAACCCTAACTCACATTTACCACACGACATTTTTTTTTCTCTGCATGAAAAATGTTTTCATTCTCCAAAGCTAAGGTCTTTTGTTTAGTGTAGCACTTTTGTTGCTAAGTAAGTTGCCACTGATGGTGAAATTCACAAAATATAAAAATCATATAACAGCATTTAGTTAGAAACAAACCTCCAGAGATGGGCTGAGGGAAAGGCAGCCAGCCTGTTCAGAGTGATATTTCAGAAGGGTGCTGTTCCCTAAAGGGGATACAGAGGACTAGCCTGTCTCAGAGGCTCAAAGCCAACTCAACTTTTGACTGAGAGCTCTAGAATGGATTAAAATAAATTTAAAGAGCAGACTCACAAGGGAATATGAATTACAAAAAGAGCACCTTTAGAAATTGTTGGTTTGCAACCTCCTCAGGGCTTCCTGGGTATAATTTGAAATGGGACCCCATTTGTGTAGGGCAGGATAGTCCAAAGAAAGAGGCAGACCATTCCAGGCTGGTAAGTTACAGTTGCAATGAGCAGGGGAACTTATGAGGCCAGTCTTGGGTGGCTGCAAGATGAGTAGTTTGCCACACCTAACTAAGTAGGTTCAGTAATGGACCCAGTCCAAACGGCCTCAACACCACACTTTTACCTCAAGGGTGTATCCTTGGGGCAGCTCCTGGGAGGGGGGAAGGCAAGTGGAATGCACTTTCCAAGCCCTGGAGAGGAGGTGGGGAGCCTCTAATTGCCAGGGTCTGGGCTCATGGGTCTACACTGGCTGTCTCATCTTGATGACCTCCTTCAACACTACAAGGGGTTGGGGTGGGGTCCTGGTCAGACATACCCCAGGCCTAGTCCATCTCATGCCTGACAGGGCTGTCTCTCCCAGGCAACATGTATAGTGTGCATGAGCTGGTCAAATTCCTAAAGCTGTTACATTTTAAGCTCAATTTTTTCTTTCTTTTTCAATTTCTAGAAGTTCGTTCTACTTGGCAAGAAGTGGTTTAGACAAAGACACACTGGTTCAGAGAGGAAAGAGCATAAATTTGGAGCCAGGAAATAGTTTTTGTTCTTGTTCCTGAGACCCTTCTTCTGCGCTCCTTCCTCTTACCAATTAAATAATGCAGAAGCTGGAAAGGAGTGGTATGAATAAATCGGCGATCAACAAGTCTATTCCTTCTAATTTCAGGAGCCTTCCCAAATTAGTTTACTCCTCTTTGTACTCTATCTCTGCCCCATTCTGTCTTGTGATAGAATGCTTAGAAGCTCTTTTGGCCTGATCTGGGGGTTCTCCAATGATGAACTGATTGGGCTGACATAGCAGAAACCCCTGGTGGACCCATGTTCTCTTGGGGAAGTGGCAATGCCATCCAGCCAGGCTGCCTCGAATCCCTAAGACCCGCTGCTTGCCTAGTTCATGGGAGAAAATGCTTATGTATTTAACCATTCTAGGTTTGTTGCTTCAAACATACAACTTACTAAAGTACTTACAATTCAGAATAACATGTACAACTTAATGCTTTTGAATATCTGCCCTTTGCCAGACAGCAGAGAACTGCCAGAGACCACTGAACTAACTAGGGGATCACTCTTCGCTCGTACTTAATAAATATGTTCACAGAACACCCCAGCACAGAAGTCAGTCACCATTGAGATCCTTTTGAAAATACAGTATTTTTCTTCTATTTAGAATTCTTAGAATCAAAATTTTATGATACTAATAACTGATGGGACTTAACTTTACTACCTAACTCTATGGTTATGATCTATTTATATCTGAAAAAAAAATTAAAATTGTTCCAGGATTTCAAATAGCCACAAATACGGGCTTATTTTTTTTCCCTAAATGAAGTGTTTACTTTTCAAAACACAAATACAGATTAATTAAAATGAAAACTCTCCCTACACTGAACAATAGAACTTAGCTGTGATACTGTGGTTTTAAAAATATTTACAAATATAAACCAGAGGAAGGGAATGTTCTTTTTCTTGTGAAAAGCAAACCAGACGCCAGCTTGTGTTACAACATACCACTTCATTCTAAAGCGTGTTAGTCTGTCTGTCTGCAGATCATTTATTTTTCACCGATTCAAAATACACATTTGAGTTAGCAATTTCAAATTTGTTGCCAAATTTTTCAGTATGTATTTCTAAATGATTACTTTATTCTCTCAGGGTGTAATATACTTTCTCAGCATTTACGTATTTGCAGATTCTTTTTTTTTTTTTTAAGATTTTATTTATTTATTTGACAGAGAAAGTGAGAGAGAGCATGAGAGGAGAGAAGGTTAGAGGAAGAAGCAGGTTTCCCGTGAAGCTGGGAGCCCGATGTGGGACTCGATCCTGGAACTCAAGGATCATGACCTGAGCTGAAGGCAGTTGCTCAACCAACTGAGCCACCCAGGCACCCCGTATTTGCAGATTCTTAAACGTTTTTACATCGAATGAGAAATTGTGAGGTGCATTACTACAAGTACGTACAGCCTTACACTCTAACAAGTTACTCTATATTTTATAATTATCAGAGCATGAATATATAGGGGATACTCTGAAGTTCTATGTAATAAAAAAGCATAGTATTCAACTTACAGGAAAAAAGGTGGCCATCTGTTCACCTTTAAAAAATAGAGATGCAACTAAAGATTCATTTTAGTAGAAAGTTCACTAGAGCATCATTATTATACAATTCATATTATTTGTAAAACTGAAAAAAAATAAAACCACACTGTGGCTGGCAGAGTAATGGCTTCCCAAAGATGTCCACGTCCTAATCCCCAGACTCTGTGAATGTTATTTTACACAGCAAAGGAAAATTAACACTGCAGATGGAATTAAGGTTGCTAATCAGTTGACTCTTAGACAGGGAGATTAGCATGGATTATTCAGGTGGGCCCAATGTATTCAAAAGGGTCTTACAAAAGTAAGTCAGAACAGAGTCAGAGGGAGATGTGACAATGAAGGAGGCCAGCGATGTGATGTGAGGACTCAACTCACCACTGCCGGTTTGGAAGATGTATTCGGGGGTAGGGGCATGAGACAAGGGATGCTTCTAGAAGCTGAACAGCCAAGGCAATAAACTCTATCCTATAAATTACAAATGGAATGCAGTCTTGCTGACATCTTGATTTTAGCCCAATGACACACCTGTCAGATTTCTGACATACAGGATTATAAGATAAAAAAAAATTTTTTTTTAAAGCCACAAACTTAGGATGTTAGGATCTTAGGATCAGCAACAGAAGACTAATACATACATTGATAACCTACACAGTGGTTCTGCTTACACAAATTATAGCCTGGCTATCTAAAGAATTCTATAAAACTATTAAAAACACATTTCAAAATAATAACATGGGAAATACTAACATTTTCCTATTAAGTAAAAAACTTACAAATGGGCATATACTACATGATTTTAACTTCAGTAAATCAAAGTATAAACACATGAAAAGTAAAATACATGAAAAGTAAAATGTCATCTCTGGAAGGTGGGATTATGAATAGTTTTATTTCTCTATACTTTTTTGTAGGTTGACAATTTATCATAAATACATTTTTTAAAAAACAAAATGGTAATAGAAAACATAGAAATAGAATAGAAATAGAAAATATAATAGAAAACAATAGAAAAACTGGGCACCTAAATTGGTAAGCGTCTCTCAAAGTTGCAAATGTACCTGCTTTAGATCTAATTTTGAAGATGCATGTAAGATGCTGCTTCTTAGGGAAAACTTCACCAATCACTCCCAGTTCCCTCAGTCATTTCAATCAGGCTGCTGAGCTCCAACCTATGCTCTGTGATTACCATTCTCATAGCACCTCTGCACTGACTCCTTCACTGAACTTGAGGAAGGGCACTCTATTTTGCTCATCGTTGCATATTTCTAATTCACAGATCTTAGCTCACGAGTAAAATCAAGAATAGTTTTGGCCTAAGAAAATGGGAGGTTTATAAGTTATTTTCAGAAAGCATATGAACACCTCTATATTTACTCAAACCTGTTGCTTCTTTAGTTAATGGATTACAGAAACAATAAAAGTATGTTGCTTCATGAGTTCTATAGTGAGGATTAAGATAGGAACTTGGAAATAATGGATGTCGTTTTCTACAGGCTGATTATATTGCCAACTATCCTTAAGGTAAGCATTATTATAAAGTCTACATATTAGAAACCTAGAGACTCAGAGAGGTTAAGAATCTGCCTGAAGTTAGTGGTAGGGATGGGCTCAGATCAGGGTTCATTCCCTAAATCATACTGCTAACTAAATATATTTGTACTCAGCATTTATCTACAGCCTTTCTAGATATTCAGCTGAGAATACCTCTCTTCTTTACTGTGAAATTACCATTTTTATAAGTGGTTTAATCAACATCATTAACTATCTATGGTTGTTTTCTCGTTTTTTTTTTAAATAAGTTTGTAGATACCATATAAGGAAAATAATCCTTATCTTAGGAAATATGTTTATCTCAACAATGACTATGACTTTGTTAGCAGATTTACTCAAGTCTGCTAATTCATACATTAATTCTATTCTCCTGTGGGGAAGAGGACACCCATTAGCTAAATTTTGTCTTCAAAGCTGGCAAATCACCTACTTGGCATCAGGGAAATACAAATCAAAACCACAATGAGATACCACCTCACACCAGTCAGAATGGCTAAAATTAGCAAATGAGGAAATGACAGGTGTTGGCGAGGATGTGGAGAAAGGGGAACCCTCCTACACTGTTGGTGGGAATGCAAGTTGGTGGGAATGCAGAGGGTATTATGTTTAGTGAAATAAGTCAGTCAGAGAAAGACAATTATCACCTCACTGATATGCAGAAGTTAAGAAACAAGGCAGAGGATCATAGGGGAAAAGAGTTAAAAATGAAACAAGAGGAAAACAGAGAGGAGGACAAACCATAAGAGACTCGTAATCTCAGGAAACAAACTGAGGGTTGTTGGAGAGGAGGGCAGTAAGGGGAAGGGGTGACCGGGTGATGGACAGGAGAGGGCATGTGCTGTGGTGAGCACTGTGTGTTGTGTAAGACTGATGAATCACACACCTGTACCCCTGAAATAAATAATACATTATATGCTAGTAATAATAATAATAATAATAACCCACCATTTTTTACAAAAAAAAAAAAAAGGTTAAAAAAAAAAAAAAAAGGTTGGCAAATCACCAAATACTATGTACTCTGTTGTGGCTGACATTTCCACTTGTACTCCATATAGTATACAATTTATATTGTAAGTAACAAAAAGAGCCTGAACTGACAGAAAGCCATGGTTACCCTTCTGTAATAAATAAGGCTGTCTCTTACCCCTGTCTATCTCGTTAGTCTGCATGTTTTGCAGCAGGTTGGCAAGGCCACCACTGTTCATCTTTCACATGTTTGAGTCCCAGGGACAGTTATGCTGGCTCATGTAGGTCCTTACTTCTTCCCAAGGAGACCCATGGAACAGCTGGGCTCCGCCTCATGACCTGCTATTACGCTCTATTATAACAGATTTCACTGGATGAGCACTGAACTGCCTAGGACTTGATCACTCCGACTTGATCTGTAGAGCTCTTGAAACTTAAACTTCCATAAAGAGAAAGGCAGCTATTATTACTTTTTTTTTTTTTACTACTGCTATCCTAATTTTAATTTTCATTGCTTTCTTGTTTTTTACTGATAAACCGGGTACATTAAACAACAAACCTATTTCTCATGAATCTGCCTTTCATCTCTACCACAGAAGATAGCAATTAATAAATATAAATAGCAGCCTGGCCAATTAATACAGACCTAATTTTCTCTTAAAACAAACAAGCAATGTGATTTGTTCTAAACTAGTGACAGAAAAGCTCTCAGCAGCAGTGGAGGGGATAAAAATTTCTCTCCAAAATGAGGCTACAGACTTAAGATGAAAAGGAGAGAGGTAAAATCATCCAAAGTCATAGAGTAACATTGTCACATTAGCGAAGAAAAAAGAATGCAAACCTTGACATTTACACTCATAATTTAACAAACCTTAAAATCAAAATATAAAATCAAAAATTTTAATTAAAATTCCAATTGTAATACTACAATCTGATTCAAGTTACTCTAAATTCAATTAAGATATGTCTGTATTATTGAGATGAAAACCATGATAATGTAGTCTTTGCATGTCTTGTACTGAGAAAGACAGTCCACAAATATTATATGACAGAAACCAATCACAGTTATCAAGAATAAGAATGCAAAAACATATTCAGTCATTTAAATTAGGTTGGGTAATTTTCTAGAAAAATGTTTAGTGCAATTTGAAGTAGATAGCTTTTCCATTAATTTATCTATGTCTATTTTATAGATAATAAAACATACGTTTACTCTTTCCTAAAAAAAAGAAAAATATGGGTTGATTTAAAAGTAAGAAATCAGGGGCCCTTGGGCAGGTTAGTCAGTTGAGTGTCTGACTCTTGATTTTGGCTGAGGTCATGATCTCAGGGTTGTGGGACTGAGTCTCCTGCCGAGCTCTGCACCGAGCTTGAAGCTTGCTTAAGATTCTCTCTTTGCCAGCCCGCTCCCCCCAGCTGCTACCTCCTACCCCCACTCATGCTCTCTCTCGAAAAAATAAAAACATAAAAGAAGTCAGATTTCAATTAGAAAAACTGAACTTTTGTTCAATAAACCAATATGTGTTTTTCTTGGGGTAGGGCATGTTTGTGGAAAGAATCCTAGATTTGGTCTTAAAGTAATTCATTTTCAAGTTATTTATTAACTAAGTTGAAAAGAAATATATTTTCTGTAACTTATTTAAGCCTACAACAATCATACCTTCAGATTCTGTTAATAACTTAAAGTTTCAATTTTTAAAATCACAATCAACATGGAATCAAAAAAGTAAATCCATTCTTTTTGTTAAACAAATTAATTTTTACAACTAATTCATGCGTTAGTAGGGAGAAACATAAATGTTGGAAAAATCATGAAATGTACAGTATTTCAAAAAGCAATCTATTTAAAAAAGTTTAGTATGTTTGGTAGGCAGTGAGTACATGAGAGCAACTACATAGTACACTGCAATAAATGTTTCTGCAAACAGTTAGTAAACATAGTCATACTAGCATCCTGCTGGCTGTAGTACTGTCCTAGGTCTTTGCACATAGCAGCAGTTCTTTAACTAAACTGAAGCTGAAGGACTCTGAAAGCTCAGAAGTGCCTTCAGTTTTTATCGGTAAGAAATATGGCCATCAGAGCTTCTGAGTTAATTTTTATTTTGCTTTACTTTGTTTAACTCTAATTCACCAAATACTGGTTATCCACATGTTAAATCTAACAGAACATTCACAAACATGATGAATATAAGTAGATCACAGCAGTAATATTTTTGGTTGAATTTTTTCTCTGATCCATAATCAGTACTCAGACAAGCCACTACTAGATTTACTAGATATAAGAAAAGAATGTCAAGAAAGGATAAAATTAACCTTCAAGTCTACAAAAATAATCTGTCCTATGGAAATAATATTAGATCTTGGATATTAGAGTGACTAAACTCAGACCGTATTTGAGACAGATTAAAAATTCTTACACTGAAGTGATTAACAGAGGAAATAAACTGTTGTTTTTTTTTTTCCGGGCTATCTCAAATGTATACCTTTTAAAGTAAGGGCAAACAACTAAAACAGACATTTGTAATCATTAAGTTCAAAGTGAATCTAAAGGGCTAGCAAGGCTCATGGGAGATTGCTGGGTGGAAATAAAAAGTATGAATAAAGCAGATGTAGAGATTAGGGAATAATGCAACAAAAATAAGGAGAGGGAAGGAAGCAAAAGGAAGAGAGGAAATGAGAGAAAAGAAAAGAAAAGAAAAAAGAAAAGAAAAAGAAAAGAAAAGAAAAAAAAGAAACGGAGATGAAACCAGTGTACTGACAAGAACTACTCTAACTATATGACAAGGAAAGCTGATGAGCAGATCTGAGTAGGCCAGTGCTTAAGAAGGATCCTAGGAGGAGGATTTCACTTATTTCACTCAGGTCATGATCTTGGGGTTGTGAGATCAAGGCCTGTGTCCAATTCTACACACTCAGCAAGGAGTTTGCTTCAGATTCTCTCTCCCTCCCTCTCTCTCCCTACACCTACTTGTGCATATGCATGGCCTCTCTCTCTCTCAAAATTAATAAATAACGTCTTTTGCATGCCCTCTCTCTTTCTCTGTCTCAAAATTAGTAACATCTTAAAAAAAAATAAGTACTCTAGGACTGACCTAAACTCTGCAGGAAGGAGAAGGAACTACAACCAGCAGCAACAAAGACCCTAAGTAATAGGCAGTGCCATTCCTGGATGTAACTCAGGATGCGACTGAAAGGCAGAAGTTATTTTTCAAAGAAAACCAGAATTTCTAGAAGGAAGAAACAATGTTGAATGGGGTTTAAATATATCTCAGTTTTCTTAGAAATTAAGACATCAAGTTAATTGGAATTAAAGTTAAAACAAAACAAAAAAAAAGACTGCAAGTATTTTACAGTATATCCTGGTAAAACACCTTGCCCTTCATATTTTATTGCAATTTTTCACATAACCAAATTTATAGTTATAGACATTTTTACTGAGAAACATTATTTTGCCAACAGTGAGCTAAAAATATTTACAGTTTTTTTTTTTATAGTTAAAGCAATCAAGTTACATGCATGGGAAAAAATGTTCTTTTCTCATTGACTGGAATATCAATTTGTGAGATGGTGGAGTGGAAATATAACGGTATGTCCTCAATTTTCTAATTTTTACTACAAAGATTGAGGTGTAGTAAAAAACAAAGACCTCCTCTAGCCCCAACACACACACACACACACACACACACACACACACACACACACGTGCGCGCGCGCGTCAGACAAATTGTAACCCTTAGTTCAAAGCTCATTTTCCTGAGGGTGAGCAACTGATCTGGATAGTCACTTCCTCACCAGTATTCCTCTGAATTAAGAAACCTCTGGAGTGAGAGACAGATTATGCTTTTTGGTCAATCTTTCTGAGACTCAATCTTTCCATCCATTACAAAAGAGAATGCTGACCGCTGATATGCATATGACTAGCAGATGTTTGCACAGATCAAACAATCTTTGAAAGAACACAGTGAGGCTGCTGCCAATCTTCACAGCCTGTAAGGCAAAAACCCAAATGCAGTTTCCCATTTCACAATCTCACCACCTTTGCTTAACAGACAGCTGCTGTAACAATTCCCAGCGGCCTACTGCAAGTATGTAGGAAGAGATGTAGCAATTACATTGCTGTATCTAGTAGGATGAAGATGTTCTAGGGTTTCTACAAGGAAATGCTGCTGGACTACAACCTTTAATTCAAGTCTGGCAACCCTGTCCAAGAGAACTTTGTGCGATGACAAAAATATTTGGTATCTTCTCTATCCAATACGAGAGCCGAAAGGTGGCAAGTCCTACTGAGAAAATGAGCTTTATTTTTTATTTTTTAAAGATATTATTTATTTATTTGACAGACAGAGAGACAGCAAGTGAGGGAACACAAGCAGGGCGAGAGGGAGAGGGAGAAGCAGGCTTCTCGCTAAGCAGGGAGCCCAACGTCGGACTCCATCCTAGGACCCTGGGATCATGACCTGAGCTGAAGGCAGATGCTTAAGGGCTAAGCCACCCAGGTGCCCTGAGAAAGTGAATTTTAAATTTTATTTAATCTCAATTAATTTTCACTAAAAGTCATATGGTCAGTGGTTATACTACTGACAGCACAGTTAGAGAATCTGTAACTAATGGCCCAAATGAAGTATTATCTTCATCACAACATATTTTTTAAAAAATCACATTCTCCTTCTTTGGTTATTATCTACATTATATTTGTTATATTCTTCTATATTTTATCCTGACATGCTGAATATATTCATGAATTTAAACATGTATACATGCATGCATTAAACTAAACACATGCAGATGAATACTAGACATTTTTAAAGTATATCTACAAAATCCTATAGGTATTAAGAATTATTCTACATTAATACAATAAACATTTGATAGATATCAGCCATTATGATGAATGACTACATAGTATAACATTATGAAACAGTCCGTCACTGTTGGAAATTTATGTTTTTGTTCCTATTTTTGTTCTTATAAAAAAGTCCTGCAGTGGATATATTTGTCTCTCTCTTTGTTCTATTTGGAGGAATATGCCTTTAGAATACATTTGTAGAATTGGATTTGATGAGTCAAATGTCTTTTTTTCGGACTGTGGAGAACCATTATCAAATCACTACACAGAAAAGAACCAATGAGAAGACAAAACTCTTTTGAAAATACAAGCCTTACAAACCCCGATACCCATATCATTAGGGAGAAGAGATAATGGTGATAATGATTTAATTTTGGAGATGATTTAGTTTACAAAGATCTCACAATTACCTTAAGAAAATCCTTTGGTTGATCCTGAAATTACAGTGAACAGTATTCCTGTGTCCTTTTGGAGACTGACATGCTACATTTTGCCAATGAAGAGCTCCATAGGGGCACGTGCTTTCCCTCCCCCACTCAACAGATTACTACTCTCCAGTTAAACACCAGGCAAAGTAGCTGGTTTGTCTCTAGGGCTATTTTATATAGAACATATTTATCTTGAAATTAAGGAATCACACTCAAGTCAGCATTATATTCACATTATGAGACATACAGGGAACAGAGACCTCACGAGAAAACAGCAGATTGCAATTTCCCACTTTACTGCTCAATCTAGGGCATATGTTCATGGAATGGAACCATAGTCACCCACACTATTTATATCTCTCTGGATTATTCTTTCAGCATAAACAAATTAAATGTGCAAATGGTGTGACTTTAGACGATGCTTAACACAGTCTATATTTTTGTGTGTAAAATGAAAGATGGGAAAGAAGAAGGAAAAAAACTGAAGAGTGAAAAATAAGTGTGTTATGCACATAAGAGCGAACTATTTTTAAACCTGAAATGTGTCCTCTTCTCCCCCTCCCCATGTGCAGTATGATTTCAATGCTCTGTTCATATTGCTTGTAATAGACAGTGGTTAATCCCCAGAACACAGGATGGAAGATTTCATGTTGTTTTCAAGCTCTGCCAGGTAACTTAAAATCACAAACAAGAAGGCATATTCCTTTTCTTTACCCAAGTGAAATCTAGAAAAAGTTATGTCTAAGGTAAGCTCAACATTTTAGAGGCAGAGGTTGGCATCTTCTTGCATTCCCTTGGAATGCCTGTATCCTTTTTGAGTTATCTTCATTTACCCTACAGGCTAATAGAAAAATATACAATGGGATTTAAATATAATGGGATATAAATGGGATTTAAATATTTACATAATTTGTATCATTTTAGCTAGCTATTATGAATTAAGTAAATGGCCCAGCAGTTTCAGGTCCAAACTCAAAAGAAATAAGCAACTGGAAAACGCATTCTCTTGAGAGTTCAATGTCTTATTCTGCATCTTATTCCCTATTGTGTTGCATATAAAAGGTTGACCACATTCCAGGAAACATTTGTTCATAAAAAGCTCATTTCCTTTCTTCAAGGCGATGGAAAGTTAAATTACTGTGCTTATGAGACAAGTAATGAGAGGAAGAGACAGAATTAAAAGGCCACAGGAATACATAATAATTTAGAGTCCAATTAGCAAATCTAGATGGAAAAATAAGGTGAAAATCTAAATAGATCTGATAGGCATTGGTTCAATTACTTACAGAAAGACAAAGTCCGAATAATATTCTGAGCTTGAATATAAGATCTATCTCATTAAATAAGGTATGGGACTTAACTGAAATACAAAAAGATTCCAGAGGTGTATGCTAAACTATGTGATCAGTCCTTTAATCAAAACACTGTATAGGTTAGATTAGTTATTTTTTTTTAAGATTTTATTTATTTATTTGAGACAGACACAGAGAGAGAGCACAAGGAAGAGCAAAGGGAGAAGCAGACCCCGCTAAGCAGGGAACCAAATGTGGGGCACAATCCCAGGACCCTGAGATCATGACCTGATCCCAAGGCACACACTTAACTGACTGAGTCACCCAGGTGCCCTAGATTAGTTACTTTGGGCAGATTTTCTCCAAAAGGCACAAAAATACTAAAAAACAAAGCTATAAAATTCACCAGGTAGGCCAGTGATTTTTAAAATTTGATACACGTATATATTGTGAGATACTGTTAATATGTCTATCACGGCACATAGTTATAACTGTGTGTGTGTGTGTGTGTGTGTGTGTGTGGTGTGAGACTTTTAAGACCTACTCTCTTAGCAAATTTCAAATATACCACACAGTATTAGCCATGGTTACCATGTTGTACATTATATATAACTGGAAGTTATATATAACTTGACCACCTTCACTGGTTTCCCTCACCCTTGGCAACCATAAAGCTGCTCTGTTTCTATGAATTTGGGTTTTTTTTTTTTTATTCTACATATAAGTGAGAGCACACAGTGTTTGTCTTTCTCTGACTTATTGCACTTAGCATAATGTCCTTAAAGGTCATTCATGTTGATGTAAATGACAGTCTGTTCCATGTCTTGGCTGTTGTAAACAATGTTGCAATGTACAAGAAAGTATACCTGTCTCTTCCAGATAATGATTTCATTTCCTTTGGAAATATATCCAGAAGTGGAATTGCTAGATTGTATGGTAGGTCTATTACCAATTTTTTGAGGAGCCTCCATACTGTTTCCATAGTGACTGCACCAATCTGCAGTTCCACCCAGAACAGAGAAGGGCACCCTTTTCTCTATATCCTCACCAGCATTTATCTTTTGTCTTTTTGATAGTAGTCATTCTAATAAGTGTGAGTGATATCACATTGTGGTTTTAATTTGCATTTCGATGATGATGAGTGCCGTGGAGCATGTTTCCATTCTCCTGGTGGCCATTTGTATATCCCCTTGGGAAAAATGTCTATTCAAGTCCTCTACCAATTTTTAAGTCACATTATGTTTTCTTTGCTTTTAAGTTGTAGGAGTTCTTTATATATTTTAGATATTAATGCCTTATCAGATACATAGTTTGCAAATACTTTTCCCATTCTGTAGGCTGCCTTTTCACTTTACTGATTGTTTCTTTTGCTATATAGGAGCTTTTCATTTTGATGTAGTCCCATTTGTTTCTTTTTGCTTTTATTGTTGTGATTCTGGTGTCATACTCATAAAATCATTCCAAAACCAATGTTAAAGAGCTTTTTCCTATGTTTTCTTCTAGGAGTTTTATGGCCTCAGATCTTACACTTAAGTAATCTTTAATGTCTCATGAGATGATTTTGATGAGTCCTGCAAGGTGGGGGTCCATTTTCATTATTTGGCATGTGAACATCCAGTTTTCCAGAAGCACTCATTGAAGAGACTATCAAAAGATAGACCATTAAGTATTCCAGGCTCCCTTGTCAAACATTCGTTAACCATACATATATGGGTTTATTCTGGGCTCCTGATTCTGTTTCATTTTATGTGTGTTTTTAATGCCAGTAATGTATTGTTTTATTATAGCTTTGTAATATACTTTGAAATCAGGAGGTGTGTCACCTCCAGCTTTGTTTGCTTTCTCCAGATTGCTTTGGCTAATCAGAGTTGTTGTTCCATATGAATTTTAGGGTTTTCTTTTTTCTGTGCAAAATACCACTGGAATCTTCATAGGTAATGCACTGAATCTGCAGATGGATTTTGGTAGTATAGCTATTTTAAGAATATTGATTCTTCTAATCCATGAACATGATGTATCTATTTGTGTCTTCTTCAACTTCTTCAACATTGTCTTAAAGAGTTTATAGTATACAGATCTTTCACTTCTTTGCTTAAATTTATTTCTAAGTATTTTCTTCTTTCTGATGCTATTATAAATGAGATTATTTTATTTTTCAGATAATTCACTGTCATTGTATAGAAATGAAACTGACTTTTGCATGTTCATTTTGTATTCCACAATTTTATCAAATTCACTTACTATTTCTAACAGTTTTTTGGGATACTTTAGGATTTTTTATATATGACAGTATGCCATCTGCAAAGAGAGATAGTTTTACTTCTTATTTCCGATCCGGATACTTTTTATTTCTTTTTTTGCCTGACTGCTCTGGCTAGGACTTCTAGTATCATGTTGAATATGAGCAGTGAGAGTAGGCACTTTTCTCCCTGATCTTAGAGGAAAAGCTTTCAATATTTCACCATTGATCATATCAGCTGCAGGTTTGTCATACATGGCCTTTATTACATTGAATACATTCCTTCTATACCCTCTTGTTGCTAGTTTTTAATCATGAATAAATGTTGGATTTTATCAAATGCTTTTTCTGCATCTATTGAGATGATGAGTGATCCTTAAGTGGCGGGAAGGTGAGGGTAGTAAACACTGGCTGTGATGGAGCCTCTCACAATATACATACACACACACACACACACACACACACACACACATATATATATCAAGGTTTTATTTTTTTATGACAGAGAGAGAGAGAGAGAGCAAGAGAGGAAATACAAGCATGGGGGAGCTGGAGAGGGAGAAGCAGGCTCCACCAAGCAGGGAGCCTGATTCTGGGCTCGATCCCAGGACCCTGGGATCATGACCTGAGCTGAAGGCAGATGCTTAATGACTGAGCCACCCAGGTGCCCCTGGAAAATATTCTTTTTTTTTTAAAAGGTTTTGTTTATTTATTTGACAGAGAAAGGGATCACAAGTGGGCAGAGAAAGGGATCACAAGGAAGAGGGGGAAGCAGGCTCCCTGCTGAGCAGAGAGCCCGATGTGGGGCTCGATCCCAGGACTCTGAGATCATGACCGGAGCCGAAGGCAGAGGCTCAACCCCCTGAGCCACCCAGGTGCCCCCCTGGAAAATATTCTTGGCCCTGATTTTTTTTTTTCCTTTGGTGGGTGGGTAGGGGGTAGTGCTCAGTATGTGGTTCATATGGGCACATACCAAAACTGAATTTATGATCTCTAATTTTCAGCTTCAGCTTTTCCTTGTTGTAAGAAAGAATATGATGCTGGTGTTCCAACAGCCTTCTTGGGACAGTAAGGGAAGACCTTGTTGGAGAAACTGATCAGCAGAGCAGCAGCAGAACCCAGAAACAGATACATCAGTTGAGGTGAGCATCAAATTGAAGCAGGCTCTATCTCAAGACTGTTCAGCTATGAGAATCAATAAATTCCCATTTAGCTTGAGTTTCTCTTGTAATCGTCAGGAGACATCAAGAAGAGACATTTCATACTGGATCAAAATCTCTTGGAGTCTCATAGGTGGACTTAACAATAGATGAGTTATTGCTCTCCTTCAGACTCCCTGCTGCTATATACTAGATGGAAATTCAGATTCTGCCTTTGTTGGGAGTGCCCAGACCACCCTCAGGCTCCATGATTCATGAGAGGGTCTGATAAGACTGGAAGTTGTTCTATTTATGACTGTTATGTATTACAGCAAAAGGACTCAAAGTAGGATCAGAAAGAGAAAAGGCTCTTAACCTGAAGTCTGCAGAAAACCAAGCATACGCTTCCAAGAGTCTACCAGTGCAGTTACCTAGGATGTGCTCAATTTCTTCAGCACAGGGTTGTGATAATACCTGTGAAATGTTGTCTACCTGAGAAGTTCATGAAGGAATCACAGGAAAACACTAGGAAACACAGCCTAGAGTTTTTACCGGGGGTTTAGTCACATATGCATTCTCTGCCTAGAATATATAAAAATTCAGTCTCCTGGAGGGAAAATAAATGTTCAGTATAAACCACATTGTTTGTGACAACAGTTTAGACGTGGTACACAGTGTAGACAGCCACTCCTGCCATTTACAGAAAGTTGGAAATCACTGTAGGCAACTGTTTATCATTCAAGTTCTCAGCCCCCAGCCAAAGGTCAACCTTACAAACCAGCGTTTCTAAGGATATCGACCTCAGGCCTGGCATGCTAACTCTTCTTTGCATGCTCCCTTTCTTTCTTTGGGATACTTCAGGACATCGGCTTAGGGCAGTCTCTCTTTCAATTGCCACCCACCACATTCTGTGGACAGTGTTCTTGTTTGTTAGACTGGACATCACAAACACTGCAGGTGAATTCAGTGTCCTGCCATCTGCCTCTTCTGATAGAAGGACGGACCTCATTTTAAGCTCCAGGCAGTCTTTATATGCTCTGCTCTGCTGCAGCCAAGTACACTAGACTACAGGCCACTGGAGAACAAGGCAATGTTCTATTTATTTTTGTATCCAGAGTTCTTAGTGCATCTTAATATATATTTGTTGGAGAGATCCTTAGATTCTAAGATGTAAACCTGCTATGCTCCTATGCTAACAGATTTTCAGCACCGCTTTTCTGTTGTATCCTTGCTCTTTTGAATATATGAATACATACTTATACACACACAAAAGGCACGCCACTTTCTGACACAAGTAAGCAAACTAACCACGTCTCAGCATCACAAAGGCTACTTCAGTTTACTGCTTCAGCTACATGTTACTAACTTGAAGAACACAAATATGCCTATAGAATAGAACTAGTGTCCACACAAATAATTGTAAAATCAGAAAATCAGTTGCTGGACTTATCAGAAAGACAGTCAAGTTATTTATATATATGTGTGTGTGTGTGTGCGCGCACACACACACACACACACTTTAATATTCCAAACGCTGTACTCAAGCAAAGTGGTGAGCATCAGGCAGGTAGGAGACCTCCACAGAGAATAGCCTGCGATCAGCATTTTGTCTGCCTGCTCCAGCGGCTCTCCACAGCTCCCAGACGTAATGTGCTCATAAGTAGCCTGTAACAGTGTAGCCGAGCTGCACAGTGTGCTGTGAGGACGGAAACCTCCCTCTGTGGGAAGCATGGCTACAGATGACTAGCTGAAACTAAAACTAAACTCCAGGCTGAAGACAGCACCATGCTTTAAATTAAGTGTTCGGAGGAGTTGTTTAATTTGCAGCGTATTTCCCCCACCTCACGTTTACAAATACAGTCTAAGAACACAGTGACCCGTGAACAACATAGCCATGCAGGTTTTTTCCCCGATAAATACAGTACAACAGATGTCTTTTGTCTTATGGTTTTCTTTTCTCTAACTTTATTATAAAAATACAGTATATAATACCTATAACATACAAAGTATGTGTTAATTACTGTTCATGTTACTGGTAAAGCTTCTGGTCACCAGTAGGCTATTAGTAGTTAAGCTTCTGGGGAGTCAAAATTATACATAGACTTTTAGGCTGTGCTGGGGGTTGGTGCCCCTAACGCTTATGTTGTTCAAGGGTCAACTATACTCTCTTCAGTAAATAAGTAAATTTAGTAAATAAGCCATTTTGAGCAAAAGTACTGTAGATGTGTATGAGTAAAGCTTCCTCCGCGTAAGTCTTACAAATGTTGATTTTAATATAGAATGCTACTCTTTAAGACAGCTAATAACTATAAATATCAATATTCTAAAGCACACTGCAGAATTGCACACCAAGAAAAATCTCAGGGAGTAATCATGTATGTCCTTTTAACCTAAAGAAAAAAGTCCTGCTATAAATTCAAGCAGATGCTGATATGGCCCTAGGCTTTTATTAAAATGCCTAGAAAATTTTTTTTCCATATTTCCATTTGTAACTTGTTCTGCTGCCTCTCATAGATGAGATATCCTTTGGAATTTTTAACCAGTATCTCTTTGGCTGCAATGAGTAATAATTTCTGTTAAGCTAAATTATATCTGGCATAAGCCGTATACTTAAATTTTACTTGTCAAGTGAAATCAAACATCTGATTAAAAGGATTCTTATAATATGAAAGGGATCCTAAATTCTGAAAACACTTCAACTTTATCATTACAGACAGACTTGTTTGTGATTAAATTCATCTACATTAGATAGGCTCTTATTCTTGCATATAAAGAACAGCTGTTTTCAACTGCAATTACTTTACAAGGCACAGGCTTTCTATTGGCTTTTATACCCTTCCAGTTCTCAATCCCCGAAGGCAGTAACTCCAGTTCTCATTTCCTATCTTAAGGAAAGAAATCCAGGCTATGGGCAAATTACCACTTTAATTACTACTGAATCTCTATTTAAATAACTAAGCAAACTTGTTAACTAAATTTCATCAGAGATAACTGTCCCTACTGCCTGTGGGAATTAAATTTTTATGTATATACATGCATACTCACCCATATTGGATATATAAATCGAAAGACAACTTTCCCTGGTGTTTCATCTAATCTGAAAGAAAGAGTTTCATTTCTGTGATAGTTAAACCTGCTTTTTTGTTCCACAGGGTCTCTGCTTTGTTCTGTTGCCGAGCAACCAAGAGGATGAGGATGGGGTGCTGGCAGAAAATTTCAGCAGCATTATTCAGGCCAAGGAAATATTAAATCACTTACTAAAATTCTTACTAAAGTGAGCACTACTAAAATGTAGGGAGTTCCTATGTGTTCTGTGATTATTTTAAATTAAAGGTTGATAATGAGGAGATGATGGCAGTAATGTTTTTCCACTTCCCTTGAAGTATGAGAGTAGGTGAAATGATTATGAGGGAAGACAAGGTAGATGAATTTGTTTTGCAACATAAAAATGTACACTTGACCTTTTTATAAACAGTCAATTGCCTCGATTTTTGTCTCTTTAGATTTCTTTCATTTTGTATAATGAGCTACTTATAGGAAGAAACTGAGCAAATTAACACAAAATCAAGGTAAATGAACAGAGGTTTACTCTATTTATATGCTATCATATTAATGCTTAATTAGTTGTTTTTATTGCATTTTTGTAATCCTTTACAATCTTTTTTTAAAATTAAAATAATACATAAACCTCCTAAATAGGAAAGCCATTCTATTTTATTGGCTTTTATAAGGGTATGTATTTAGTCTTTCAAATATTTATATATTCATAAAAATTCATCAATATATAAAATGATGAAAGAGAACATACATATATTATTTATAAATCTAGTGGGCAAATTTAAATTGTTTATGCTTATGTTTATTCCTTATTTAATTTTCTCAATTGAGAAATGAAATATATGTTCACTGACTTTACGAGCTGATCTCTAGTTTCCAAGTTTCCAAAAATTTAATTGTGGCACTTGGTATGAGTTTTCTCATAGGAAAAAGAAGTGAGAGGCCCAGGGCTCTCACAGAATTATATTAAATCCATAATGTACCTGGTATATACTACTAATAGGATATAGAACCTATCCACAATGTGAAGTGATGTTTTAATGTGAAAGTGTCTTAAATGATCAGTTTTGAGTACTACGGTTATATATTCCTTACATGTATCTTGGAAATATAATCAGACCCATCTCACTAACCTTCTGGCCTATGAAACGGAAATCCCTAAATGTCTGAAAAGTATGTAGACGGCATACTTGTCCTGGGAGTAATTTCTCTTTTACATGCCATTGGAACTGGCCTACCTGCTTCCTTCTCCATTGATTCTGCATCTACCTCAGCCCAGGTGCTCTCTCCTTCCTTGGGTATTGGAAAGAGAACGGAGCCTGAGAGTCTACATTTCCAACCAACATTCTAAAAACTAAAAAAAAAAAAAAAAAAAAAGTGATTTTATTATATTTAAAAAGGGGTATAATCAACAAGGATAGAAATAAGTAGTGCTCAAAGGCGTCTCCAGCATACATGTATTTTCCATGTTTAGAAACCTCGAGGACAGAGAATAACAGAAGAAAATTAATATTTTGTACTCATCCATTTTCAAATAAAAATAGATTATACTAAAATCTATCATACACTGCTGTGAGATCTAAATATATAAAATTTCCAATCTTGTAATTCCTTGACAAGTCACTTCTTCTAATTACTAAATTCCAATTTAAATATGCTTTTCTTTTCTAAAATTAGTTTTACAAGATGAGAAGGAGGGCATTTACAATATGACTAACAAATTTACCCGATAACAAAATATGAACAGCTTGGATCTGTCAATAATGTGGCAAAAAAAAAAAGAAAGTCATTCAATTTTTTGGATTCCATACTCTCTGTTTTGCCTACCATGAATATTTCAGCAGAAAGTGTTAATCTTTAATTTATCATCACGATATTGCTGAGTACTCATGACATACTTAGAGATATTGCTGAATGCTCATGACATACTACTTATAAACATATCCAAAGTGGCCTAAAATAAAAACAAAACAAAAAAACAGATCAAAACACAATGTTGACTCTATGAGTAAATGTAAGTCTTTGTATACAAATATTTTTAAAGATACAGAAATAATGACTATTTAGAAGGTGAATTTGAAGTTCTTTAGCTGTGAAGTCAACATGCTAAGAGGCTTAATTTTAAATTCAGCCCCATTTTTTTCTTTTTAAAGATTTCATTTATTTATTGAGAGAGAAAGAGAGTGAGAGAGAGCATGAGCTGGGGGACAGACAGATGGAGAGGGAGAAGCAGACTCCCCACTAAGTGGGGAGCTGGATGTGGGGCTAGATCCCAGGACCCTGGGATCATGACTTGAGCTGAAGGCAGATGTGTAATGACTGAGCCACCCAGGCGCCCCTAAGTTCAGACCCATTTTTAACTATTATGTTGGACAATTTATTTAATCTAAGTTGTTCAAATGGTGGTAATAAAATATACTTACGAATTTCATTGGGAAATAAATGAGAAAATGCAGGTAATGTACCCATGTGGGTCCTCAATGAATATCAGTTCTCTTATGTCTCTTTCAGTTGTTTTTTTGTTTTTGTTTTTGGAGAGCGGGGTAAGAGAATGAGGGTAAGTAACATAGAAAGTGGCTCCCTAGATACACAGGGAATCCATAAATGTTTAGTTCTTTCCTCTCTGCCTTTCCATGTCCCCAGGTTTCAGTAATAAATAACAGGTGTTTGAAATAAAAAGCAAGTTAAAATGAGCTCTGGCATTTTACCACAATAAAAAAAAATGGGGGAAAGGGAAGGAAGGAATTCTGGCCTACTCTTCCATCGGGAGTAGTTAAGGTACTATATGTCCCCCTTTTTAAGAAGGGTGCTTTAAAGGCCCTTAGAAGGACCCAGATCTTGTTACCTGCCTCCCTGTGCAGTACTGTCTACTGTGTCATATGCAAATATGCAAATATTTTTCCTTCTTGAATAATGTTCAAACATATTAGCAATCCTAGAAAGTGATCCTATTACAAGAATATGCCAATTTTTAGTAATTGCTACACCATAATAAACATATCTGTATTTTTATAATTTAACCATTTCTTTGAAGTAAATGTCTTTTAGTCTATTTATGGATGGTGAACGATGGATTTATGCTCTACCCTCCTCACGGTACACAGTTAATCCTAGGGGAAACCTCAGTGATTTTTTTTTAAAGGATATAACCACCGTCAAGCTACCAATGTGGTATAGGTGATATTTTGATAACTCTAAGGTACTTTTTTTCAGACCTAACCATTGCCTGGCTTTAACACATGAATACATTTGGAATACTAATATGCCTGCCTCCTGTTAGATGGATATTCTCTTCTGTTCTCCTGCACTCCATCTGTTACAGCAGAGGAAATCAACAACCTTGGGAACCCACAGAACACGTCTGACAGCTGCAGGACTCAGATTCTCAGTTCAACAAATTGTGATTCACTAAGACTCTCTGACAGGAAAAACATCCTCTACTACAACCTAGTGGGGCGATGTGTTAGTGTGTGTGAGCCTGAGTGTGAGTGTGTGTGTTATGTGTGTGGTTTAATTAGTTTAGCTAAAGAACGAAGAACATACCCCCAATTTTTTATTTTAATCAAAACGGGTATATTACTGCTCTTTCATGAGCTTAAGGCAACACTGTATTCTATCATGTGCTCCTACTACACCCCGAGAGCACAGGGCGGAGTGATTATGTTCAAAATCTCACCCTGGCAAACATATCCTCATCTTGACTAAATTCAGCTTAAAATAACAATAAAATTATGTCTTTTATTAATGCCCGCCTTTTATTTCTATTAGAACATCACCATTGTCCTAATGCTTTGTTTCACTCACTGACATTATTTTAAGGTCAATGATTTTGTCCGGTCACTAGATATGAATACTGTTACAGGTATACAACCTGTTTTGCTGTTGTTTTATGACTGTTGTTTATGACTGTGACTTCATCCTGTTGTCCTTGGTTATAACTAGATTTAATACAAATTAGGGAGCCAAAGAAAAAGTACAAGAAGAATTATAAAAAGGGGTTTTTATATAGCCTCTGGCCTTTCTTGGCATTTATTTGCTCCATCCTCCAGCTTATATTGGTTTTCAATGTAAAATCACTACCTAAAATTTACATTGTTTTTTTCTCTTTTTCTGGTTACTTTTAGACAAACGTCCACTTCCACTGCCTTCTGCAGGGCTGGCAGCCTTCCCAGAAACAGGTTTGAGAAGTTTCTATCAAGGAAATACTGAGCAACAAACTAGGATGAAATTCAAAATTAAAGTCTTTTACCTAAAAATTAAAAAACAAAACAAAAAGAAGAGTCTGGGGCAGTAAGGGTGTGTCCAAAAATTAGGATTGTACAGACAGGAATAGTAAACGGTTTAGGATGAAGGGTGTGGAAGGCAGGCTGCCAGGCTGTTGGCAGAGGGACAACACAGTTTAGTCACATGCAGCTGCTCTTTATGGGAGCTTCCTGCCTCTGCCTCTGCAGAAATTCAGGGCTGCTTCTGACACTCTGACCAGAGGGTGCTCACTCAGTCCTGACTCTTGTGATGATCTGGAAGTAGGAACTGGCCCAGTCTCCAGGAACCATGTAGAGAAGGGCTCTCAGTAAGCCTCAGCTTCTTCCCCCCAGTGGTTAATTCCCCTAGGAGTCTAACAGATAAAACTTCCCTAAGATTCTGGTAATTTCTAGGCTTTGGGACAACATATATAATTACGTTGCATACCTTTTCCCTCTCAAATTAAGGATGTATTTGATAATCATCTGTGAAAACTCTCTTGGCCTCTCTTGAATTCTCATTTGCATCTTCATCCCATAATAATAGTAATTAATAAAAAAATAATAGTAATTAATAATACATAACAATTAGTCCTACTAGGACTACCAATTTTGGACAAGATGAAGAACTACCACAGGTTGCTGGACTCCTTTTGCAGACAAACCCCAAAGATATTACAGATAATACCGTATCTTCATGGTTTTCAGAATCTTATTTAGCAAAGAAAACAACAATAACAACAAAAATACCAAGAGACAAGAAACGCCAGGAGAGGGGCACCTGGGTGGCTCAGTTGGTTAAGCGTCTGCCTTCAGCTCAGGTCATGATCCCAGGGCCCTGGAATTGTGTACTTCACTGGCCTCCCTGCTTAGCAGGGGGTCTGCTTCTTTCTCTCTCTCTCTGGCCCTCCTCTTCCAAACACCTCCCCCCACCCCACCCCAACTTATGCTCTCTCTCAAATGAATAAATAAAACCTTAAAAAAAAAAATCAAGGGAGCAGAAAGAAGCTCTCCTAATATGGATGGCAAAGATAATCTCGAAAGATGCAGAGTCAATAGCTACAGAATGAAGATGGACTGAGAATGACTCAGTCTGGCCCTTTCTCTCTCCTAGAGTTCCCTGATTAAAGTATCACTTGCCTAGTCATCATGATGTAACAAAAAAAGTAGCCCCCCGAGTACCATTCAGAAATAACACGGTAACATCATGGCAGCTCTGGAGTTCTTCTGGAGTGTGGTACCTAAAGCAAAGGTTGCAGGCCCAAGTGTTCTCTCCCCTTCTCTTGTACACCTATGTAAACTCCAGAGGGCAGAGATTTTTGTTGTTTTTCCTTTCTCAGACTGAGGTTAATACCTAGTACATAACAGGTAGCCACTAAACAGCCAATGAATGAAAGAGTGAAGCAAAATGAGTGATTTTGGTGGTGTCCACGGATGCCTAGCCCAGAAGAGGTACCAGTCTCACAAGATGTACCACATGAAAGATCCTCTTTGAAAAGTATCTTGCAGCATGTGTTACATCAGGAAGAGAAATGAATTCCAGATCAAACAACAAGGGAATCAATGGCAAGTAACAACATAGTAAATTGAACAAGAATAAAAAATATAGAACAGGTTGCCTGGGTGGCTCAGTCAGTTAAACATCTGACTCTTGATCTCAGCTCAGGTCTTGATCTCAGGGTCGTGAGGTTAAGCCCTGTGCTGGGCTCCTTGTTAAGCATGGAGCCTACTTAAAAACAAGTACATATATAGAACAAAAACTCCATCTGAGGCCAACATGAAAAGAAGAGAGGTCATAGTAGGGAGGTAAGTTCAAAGACTGATAAGATTCTTATTGAGGGAGAAGACAGAGATATTAAGTTTTACACATTAGAAGGGAAAAACAAATAAAATAAATATTAATAAGTTAGAGATATTGGTCAGAAGAAAAAAAAACAGAATTTCTAATTTTCAAACAAAAAGAATAAAGCCTGAATTGTAAACAACAGAAAGTAGGAAAGGAGAGAAAAAACAAAACAAAACATGGTGAATAACAACATGAAACAAGATGGCAGAAATAAGTGATGATGACTAAAAGTCATGAGAATGAAAAGAACAGCATAGGGATTATAGTCAATGGTACTGTAAAAGTGTTGTATGATGACAGATGTGAGCTATGCTTGTGGTGAGCACAGCAGAATACAGAGTTGTCAAATCGGTGTGTTTTGCACCTGAAACGAATGTAACGTGTGTCAGCTATATTTCATTTAAAAAAAATGGCAGAAATGAAGCTTTCATAGAATAAATATGATAAGAACACATTTGTCAAATTCAGTGATCAGAGTCTGATTCAAATCAGATTTACAAAATATCTAGCATTAAACTATCCACAAAAGACAAAGTAAGACTGGTGGAGGAGATGGAAAAAAATATGTAAGATAAATGTTAACCAAATGAAAAACTAAATACTAAATATTTAATATTAGAGCAATTATAAAAGACACATAATTTGTTCAAAAAGGCAGTATGTCAATATAGGTGACATATAATAACATATATAATAAGATATAATGCTCATAAATGTATGTGCACCTAATACGTAACCACTAACTGATAGAACCATGATAAGAAATAGGTATAATTTTTCATTGGCCATTTTAATACAACTCTTTTAGAAATGGAGTAAAAAAAAATACATAGTAAATGTGAATTACACCATTAACAACCACAATCTAAATACATAGTGTATAAACTTTACCCAACATGCAATCCTCATTTTTTTCAAGACTATATGGACATTTTATGTATTAGACTCAAAGGACATGTCAACAAATTCCAAAAAAGCAACCTATACACCATAATCTCTTCACAAAATGCAATAAAACTTCACATCAATAAAAAAACCAAAAGGTCAGGGAACTAAACAGTTAAATGAGTTCATAGATTTTTAAATTTTTTTAAATTTAAATTCAATTAACATATAATGTATTACTGGTTTCAGAGGTACAGATCTGTGATTCACCAGTCTTATATAATACCTAGTGCTCATTACATCACATACGCTCCTTGATGTCCATCACCCAAATGAATTCACAGTTAAATGAAATGGAAGTAACAAGACAAATTAAAAACACTAATTGCTGAATGACGGTGAAAGTTCTTCATGTCAAAGGCTGTATGAGATGCACTTGAAGCAGTAGGGTGAAACGCAGAGCTCTAGATTTTTCACATTAAATGAAAGAATGAAAAGAAACAAGCTAAGCGGTCTACATGAGAAATTAAGAAATGGAATGTCTGTTTACAACAGGTACCAAATCTACCCGACTACCTTAAACAATCAGAAAATCAGGTGAAATATAAGAAACAGAGTTACTCAGACTTTGGACAATAGGCAGCACAGGTCAGAGAACTCAGACAAGGGGAAAATATGAGGTAAGCTGCACCAGTGCCACTGCTAGTTCTCAGACTGTAGCATGGGGAGAGGGAACTCAAGAGGACTGAAGTCGAGAGTGGCACAAGGGAGAGTATGCCAGAGGTCTGCATCCCTTCTCCTGGAGTTGTTGGTGAGTAATGCTCGTGTGTGTGTGTGTGTGTGTGTGTGTGTGTGTGTGTGTGAAGAAACTACTGCCCTCTACTGAGGGCAGAGAAAGGACGACCAAATGAGCAGGTGGGCTGCCAAGGAGGTGGGCTCCCAAAGCTCAAATGGAGCCAAGAACCCACCCACAAGACTGGACACAGAGGGCACTGAGGAAAGTTCTTAGCAGGGTATCACCTCAGTCGTGGAACAAGATTGAAACTGGTTCCAGAACTGCCCTGAAAAAGCTTAAAAGCCTGGAAAGGACCACACTAACTCCAAGTAATTGAATTATGTCCTGTCAGGATCTGTGAAGGGTTTAAGATTTTACCCTACCTGTATGATAAAAATTAGCCCATTACTGTTTCACGGATGCCATAGCAGAAGACACAGACTACTGGGTCAGATATATGAGACTTTACTGAAGGCAGAGCAAGTAGCATGAATATCATAGGTTGGCAATGGCTCTCTCTTGATCTGTAAGTATGTCAGGGGTAACACACGTGTCTATCTGGATGCCTGTACAGGCAGTGGGTTACATTATAGGAGGTAATACGACTTTTACAGCAAATGGGAACTTGCTTTTTCTCTACAGGAAAAGCAAAAGAAAAAGTTTGCTTTTTCTCTACAGGAAAAGCATTACCTATCTCTCAAGATTGTGTGCTGCAAACACCACCTTGAGAAATGGCCTTATCACTGGTAAAGAATATATAAAGTCTTTCAACTAAATTACAATGATTTACATAATGCAATTAAATAAGGGCATAACACTCATTTTTCACCAAAAATATATAGATAACAGAACCAACACTCTAGGGCAAGGATGTCACAGTATAGAAGTACAGACCAAGACACAGGAGGCTTCTGAATTGCCTTCCTCCCACGCACACAACAGATGTATAGCTACAAACAGAGCAATTTCTTCTGAGAATAATCCAGAAACAAGTTGAGTGTTTCCTACACATCAGGTAACTGAGAAAATAGCAACATCAAATGGGTAGGAAAGGCTCTTGCCATAAACCCCAGCCTTGAGACAACAAATGTACAATTAAGAAGGAACCTTCAACTTCCAGTTTCTCCCTGAAAAGCCAAGGTTTGGGGCCACACAACTAGTACTCCAACTTTTAAGGCTGCCACCCAAGGGACAGACCTCCAAAAGACCTAGCTCTGAAAGCCAATGGGCTTGCATTCATGAGTCCCACATGACTATAGCAAACAAAGAATCAGTTGTTAATGGGTGCACGGCAATTCCCCTTGGTTATCCCCCAGGATTTAGCACAAAACAGGCAAAAATGCTCGCTCCCAGTCTTTCCCTGTAAGGAATTTAACAACATACCTTATTAGCTGCTGTTTCAGGGCCTAGCTTCTACTCAGCCTGCACCAGGGTGCTTACTGCCATCCTCTTTTTGAGACACTAACAGGTGTTATCACACCTTCAACTACTGGGAGACACTAAGAACACAGATGGTGGTTTGGACAGTCACAAAGGTTTGAGAAGAAACGAGGAGCTCGTATTGGGTGATCAGTGAGTTTTATCTCTTATACGAGACAGAAGATGCCAAGACTAGAAGATATGACTGTTTTATCTAATGTGCAAAACCGATACAGAGTGTCAAGGAAAATGAAGGAACAGAAATACATTCCAAACAAAAGAATAAGATATAGTTCCAGAAATGATATTAATGAAATGGAGAAAAGTGACTTCCCAACAGAGATTTCAAAATAATGGTTATAAAAAGGCTCACTGAGGTCAGGAAAGCAAATGTATGAACAAAGTGAGAATGTCAACAAGATAGTAGAAAACATAAATAAGTACCAAACAGAAACAAGACAGCTGAAAAACATGGTAAGTAAACTGAAAAATTCAAAGAGGGATTCAAAAACAAACTAGATTAAGTGAAAGAAAGGATCACAGAACTCAAAGACAGGATAATGGACTTTAGAAATTAAGAACAAAAAGAAGAAAAAGAAAAAGAGTGAAGATAGCTTAAGGGACTTATAGGACACCATTAAGGGTATCATTATATGTATATAGGGGTTCAAGAAGAGAAAAGGGCCAAAAGAATATTCAAATAAATAATGGTTGAAAACTTCCCTTAACTAAGAAACATAAATAAAGCTCCAGGAAGCCCAAAGAGATCTAAATAAATTTAAAGAGAGACGTTACAAATAAACTGTCAAAAGTTAAAGATAAAAAGCAACAGGAGAAAGGCAACTGGTTACCTAAGAGAATCCCCATAAGACTCTCAGTGGATTTTTAAATAGACACTTTGCAGCCAGGAAAAAATGGGATGATACACTCAAAGTACTGAAAGAAAAAACTGCCAACCAAGAATACTATATGTGGCAAAGTTGTCCTTCGTAAATGAAAGAGAAATAAGGAGGTTTCTGACAAATAAAAGCTGAAAGAGTTCACTGCCACTAGACCAATCTTATAAGAAATGTTAAAATTCTTCAAGCAGAAATGAAAGGATGCTAATTAGTAACAGAATAACTTATAAAAGTATAAAACTCACTGTGTTGAGTGTGGAGCCTAATGTGGGCTCAGTCCCACCACAAGCCATGAGATCATGACTTGAGCCAAAACCAAGAGTTGAACACTTAATTGACTGAGTCATACAGGTGCCCCTACAGGAAGATTAAACATCATGTTCCTAAACAACCAGTGGTTCAAAGAAGAAAACCAGAAGACATCAATAGCTTGAGACAAATGAAAGCAGAAACACAAAACTTACCAAAGTATAATACCAAAACTTACAGGACTTATCAAAAGCAGTTCTAAGAGGAAAGTTTATAGTAATAAATGCCTATAGGAAGGAAAAATAACCTCAAATAAAGAACCTAACTTTATACTTCAGGGATTAGAAAAAGAACAAACTAAAACCAAAGTTAGTAGAAGGAAGGAAATGACAAAGATCTGAGCAAAAATAAATGAACTAGAAAGATAATAGAAAAGATCAATGAAAATAAGGGCTGTTTTTTTTCAAAAACGTACCTAAAATTGCTGGACTAAGGAAAAGAGACTCAAAATCAGAAATGCAAGAGGCGGCATTACAACTGGCAACATAAAAACATTAAAGATCACAACAGACTATAATGAATAATTATACACCAACAATTAAGATGACCTGGGAGACATGGACAAATTCCTAGAAACATAAAACCTGCTGAGACTGAATCATGAAGAAACAGAAAATATGAACAGACCAATCACTGGTAAGGAAATTGAATCAGCAATCAAAAATCTCTCAACAAAGGCAAGTCCAGGACAAGAAGGCTTGAATGGAGCAATATTTGTACCAAATATTCAAAGAATTAAGGCCCACCCTTCCCAAACTCTTCAAAAAAAAAAAAAAAAAAAAGAAGAAGAGGAGGAGGAGAGGGAGGGGGAGGACGGAATGCTTCCAAATTCATTTTATGAGGCTAGCATTACCCCAGTACCAAATACACACAAGGACACTAGAGGAAAATTATATGCCGCTATCCCTGATAAGCACAGATGTAAAAATTCTCAGTGAAATATGAGCAAATCTAATTCAACGGTACATTTTAAGACTCACACAAAATTAATTAAGTGTTATTTATTTCAGGATGGATACACATGCTAAATCAATGTGATACCTCACATACACAAAATGAAGGATAAAAATCTATGTTCATCTCAATAGATGCAGAAAAAAGCATTTGATGAGATTCAACATCCTTTCATGATAAAAACTTTCAACAAACTGGGTACAGATCATAAAGATCATATATGACAAGCCACAGCTAACATCATATTAAACAGTGAAAAGGTGTCAGCTCTTCCTCTAAAATCAGGAACAAGAAAAAAATGCCCACTCTCACCACTTTTATTTAAAATAGCACTGGAAACCCTCACCAGAGCATTAGGCAAGGAAAAGAAATAAAAGTCAATCCAATTGGAATGGAAGAGAACCATTCCATTTGCAGTTGACACAGTATATACAGAAAACCATTAGATTTCAGGTTAAAAAAATGCTAAAACTAATAATTTATGTAAGTGGCAGGATACAAAGTCCATATGCAAAAATCGGTTGTGTTTCTATACACCAACAATTAACTATTGAATAAATTAAGAAAACCACCCCATATAAAACAGCAACAAAAAAAATACTTAGCAATAAATTTAACCAAGGAGGTGAGAAACCTATACACTGCAAACTACAAAATAGTGAAGAAAATATGAAGATGACACAAATGGAAAGATATTCTGTGTTCATGGACTGGAACAATTAATATCTATGACATTAATTACTTAGCAAAAGACGGGAAAGAATGACTGATATACAGAACATGGGTGAGTCTCAAAAGTATTATAGCAGTTAATAGAACCAGACAGAAGATTCCATACTATATGAGTCATTCATATGAAATTCTGGAGAAGGCAAACCTTTAGCAACAAAAGCAGCTGAGCAGTTGTCAGGAGCCAGGGCTGGGAGGAATAGATTGAGTAAAAGTGTCATGAGAAAGGTCTCGTCATGAGAAAGCTATGCTCTAATATGATTGTATATACATTTGTCAAAACTCATACTTTTCACTTACAAGTGGTGAATTGGTGAATATCACAAAGAAGATATTTGCCAATGACATATCTGACAAAGGGTTATTACCCAAAATCTATAAAAAACTTATCAAACTCAACATCCAAAAAAGAAATAATCCAGTTAAGAAATGAGCAGAAGACATGAATAGACACTTTTCTGAGAAAGACATCTTGATGCCAAATACACATGAAAATATACTCAACATCACTCATCATCAGGAAATACAAATCAAAACAACAGCTGTCAGAATGGCTCAAATCAACCACATAAGAAACCATAGGTGTTGAGAAAGAGGTGGAAAAAGGGGAACTCCCTTGCACCATTGGTGGGAATGAAAACTGGCACACCCACTCTGGAAAACAGTATGGAGATTTCTCAGAAAGTTAAAAAAGAACAATCCTACAATATAGTAATCGCACTACTAGGTATTTACGAAAAGGATACAAAGATACAGATTTGAAGGGGTACATGTACTCCAACGTTATAGCAGCATTACTGACAAGAGCCCAACTATGAAAAAGCCCAAATGTCCATGATGGATGGATGAAGAAGAATTACTCAGCCATCAAAAAAGAATGAAATCTTACCAACTACAATGACATGGACAGAGCTAGAGTATATGATGCAAGGCAAAATAAGTCAGAGAAAAACAAATACTGTATGATTTCACTTATGTGTGGAATTTAAGAAAGAAAACAGATGGACACATGGGAGGGGGAAAAAGAGGAACAAACTAAAGAGACTTAATAAAAAGGAAACTAAGGGCTAATGGAGAGAGGTGGATGGGGGATGGGATAGATAGGTGATGGGGATTAAGAAGGGTACTTGCTGTGATGAGCACTGTGTGTTCTTTGTAAGTGATGAATCACTAAATTCTACTTCTGAAATCAATATTGCATTGTTAACTAACTAGAACTTAAAACTAAGGGAAAAAAGTGGAGAATTTTATTTATATAAACCATACCTCACTAGAGCTGAATAGCCCCCTTCCAAATAGAATGATTAACAAAAACAAAAACTGACTCTTTAAAAAGACTTCTAATACTTACAGATAAACCTCTGGCAAGACTGATCAAAAAGGAAGATAGAGGAAATATAAATTAACACTGAGTGAAACGTGGGTAACCTCTATCATAAACTATCACCCAGATTAAGCACAAAACAGATGAATAAACATTAATGAACAACTGTTAGCCAATGACTTGAATACCCTGATGGAACAGATCCACTCTGGAAAAAAAAATAATGTAACAATGTGAAACGGAAAATATGATCAGCTCAAAAATTGAACTTTGATGGTTCAGTGAAGAGTAGACCACAAACACTATAGCAAACATCATACTTAGCGAAGCAACTTTAGACATTACTGTTTTAGACTGTTTACTGTTTAGCAAGGATGCCTGCTTCCGTTAATGTTCAGCAATATCATGGTCCTGGTTAATCAAATCAGCTTATACATTTTATTAACCTTTTTTCTATACCCAAAATAAACAAGTTGAACATGTGATAGAAAATGAGATAACATTAAGAACAACACCTAACAATGAACCTTTGAGTAATGAACAATGAATGCACTGGATCTTTATGGGGAAAGTTTAAAAACTCTATTAAAGGTTAAGAATGAATTTCCATGTTATAAACCTACCCATGGATATATATGTACTTACCATATGGTATAGACAGCATAACAAACCAGTAGAAAACGAAGACTACATTTTAATTGGTGAATGGAAAAACCAACTCAATACAAGGGAATTGGATTCCCTACTTTACATCATAAAAAAATCCAAAATAATGTAAACCTTAAATACGTAAGATAAAACTATAAGCTGAGAGAAACATGAGAATACATCTTTGTGACTTCAGTCTAAAACAGAACGTCTGTTTAAGAGATCTAAAATGCACAAATTATGAAGGGAAAAATTGTTGACTACATCAACAAAGAGGTAACAGGTAGGTGACAGACATGGGTTAGATTATTTTCAGGAGTGAAGACCGAGGAACTGATATATGTAATACATAAGATACATCCTCAAATCTGCCAGAAAAAGCCAGGAAAACCAAGAGAGAAATGGATAAAGCAATACAGATGGTCATACATGGCAACATAATTCTCAATAACTAATACGTTTAATAATCAGAGTGATGTAAATCTAAAATACTGGATAACAATATATACCCACCAGATGGCCAAATTGTATAAAGTTTATAATAGAAAGGGTTGGGGTTGGGGGCGGGGGAAGGTGGAAATGGAAACCCTTGTAGTATACAAATGCTTAGAATGAAAATGGATAAAGTCACTTATAAGAATTATCTGAAAAGACCTGGTCAAATATTAAAATATTAAATAATATCCTAGAACCCTGAAATCCCATCCCTGTGTACATACCCCAGCAATATCATCACAGAGGTTTATATGGAGATATGCAACAAGATGTTCATCGTACAAGTGTCTATAAAAGCTAAGAGTTGGTGGCACCTAGATTCACTATCAGTAGGAAAATGAATACATTAAATGTGTTATATAAATGTTAGTATATTGGAAGAATATACTTTGAAGACATCGAATATTAAATAGATAGGTATGCTGAAGTCCTTTGGAGATGGGAAGATTGGGGGCAAGAAGAGTCATGCATAGGATGGCAAAGAAAAAGTAGGACAGGACATTAGTATGTTTCATATTGGCATAAAAATGAGTAGGAGCTAATATAAAATTTTCAGTAAAGTTAAAATTGACAAATTAACAATAACAGGAAAACATTGAAGCAAAGGCAAGAGCAAGGTCTTAACTAGGCAGACAATAATGATGATGCATAAGACAGTAACACATATGCCCTCCAGAGGAAGTAAAATATTCACAGGGCAAGGTCAGATATCTGGTTCAGTTCCAGAAAGAAAGCGTGGCAGAGGAGTTAGAAGTTTACAGACTCCCTCTAAAAGCAAACTTGCACATAAAGTTAAAAAAAAAAAAAAAACACTAGTCTATCAATTTTCAGTCAGTAAAGGACATGACATTTATTGTCATCTTTCAGAGAACTTAAAAATAGCCAGTGATGAAACAGGATTTTAGAGTATGACATAGAAAGAAAACATAAAATTCTAGGGTTAAAAATATCAAGACTGGGTTGGTTCATCAAAATGACAACTGAGGACATTGCTGACTTAAAAATAACTGTAGCCTGCCAAATTTCACGAGTACAAACATTAATCAGCGTCATCATAAAGTTTGAAATTTAATAGTATATGTAACATAAAGAGCTCAATGATTGACTGCATCGTGACAAATCTCTGATTCACAGCATATTTTCTATGAAAAAGTTAAAAAAAGAAAGTAATCAAGAAAGCTTGATCATGCACCTTAATTCAAAAGACACAGAATGCCTCCTAAATGCCTTTTATTCCTGCCTGTTTCCATGAATCTCATCATCCTCAAAGGACACAGATCTACTACAATGGAGAATATTCAAAATAACTTGCCTTAGGAACTGAAAAGCAAATTAAAAAGGGAAATTTTAAAAACCACCATCTTCAGAATGTGCCTAGATTCCTAAACTGACTACTATGAAGAGGTAGCGTTCATGGAAGAAGTGTGAATTATGTATGATTTTTAAGTTCCATTATGGCACAGACGCACCTGAAGTAGGACAGTACATAATAAAGACCATAACTGAATGTAATCAGGCGCCAAAAGGTATTGAATTTTTTCTTTGTTCTTGGTTGTCTGGAAGAAATTTTCTGAGAAATTAAGACCAGCAGTGCTTTCCTTTTTAACAATAAAAAACACAGATCTCTCTGTTTACTGCTAAGGAAAGTGAAAGTGAGAGTTAAAACTTAATTTCTGCTAAAATCTTAATTCTGAGAATGGAAACCTCAGCTACTAGCTTAATAGATAGACATGCATCCCAATTTCACACACACTGGTAACACTAAATGGTATTAACATTAAGGTTGATTATTTTCTTTTTTCATGTGAGAAGCAAAGCGCTTTTAAAACTAATACTGTTTTCTGTGAATGTTCCCTTGAAACATGGACCATGCCTCACCAGGCAGTTGGGTCAGCTTTGGCCCAAGCCATCATTTTATATTAAAAAACACTTATTAAGAATATAGCAATAATCTGACCGCTATAAAAAACGTAAGTTCTTGTGTTTAAGTAATTAATGAACTTAGTACCTCTTGCTTCCCAATTCAGTAGTCATGGTCCTGGGAAAAACATAAAATTTAGATAATCAAGGTGGAAACAGAAAACCGTGTGTTGCTATTCTCACTGGGGTATGCACAGGTACAAACGATTCCATCACTTTCCTGAACATACAGCACAGAAAAATATAGCTTTATTCCTTCTCCACCTTGGAGGATCTCATAAGGTTACAAGAATTCTCTCCTCTAATTATACCAGTGAAGTGTGTCACTCGTCACGTATTCATCTAACAAACAGTGACCAAGCATCTGCTATGGGTCATCCACTATGCTGGTAGCAAGACCAAACATGCTCCCTCTCTTCTCAGAGGTTCTGCTATAACAACCCTGCCCTAGGGCAAAATGCACACATCAATCTAATATGTACAAATAAATCTAAAATTAGAATGTAATAAAGAAACCAGAGAAGCATATGGAGCTTTGAGAATATGACCTAATCAGGACAGTCAGAAGAGTCTTTCCTGATGAAAGGATGATTAAATAGAGTTTTTAAGAGTCTGCTCAAAAAGAAAGAGAAAGGGAGGATATTTATTCAAAAGATATGGCATGTGCAAAGGTCAGTGGTAGGAAGAAGTATGTGCTTAGAACCAGGACAAAAGCAAAGCAGGCTTCTCGTCTTCCTCTCCTCTTTCTCAATTACTCAGTTAATCTCAATTTCCTTCTTCCCTAATTTCAGTTTCCCATTTTTCAGTTATTCTGAAGGTAAAAAAAAAAAAAAAATAGTCCAGTACAAAAAAAAAAGTCTCACCTAAGTGTCAATGAGGAAATGTGCATTAAAAAATCAACTTAAACACTCACTGAGTACCTACCATGCAAAGCCCTTAGGACCCAGAAACATCACTGTCACTGTCCTTGTGCAGGTAAATCATAACGACATAGATCACAGCCTGGCTTCCCACATTATGGCATTCACATCTCCAGGGTATAAGGATGCTCGCCTCCCCAGGAGAACCACCCTGCCCTGGGCAGTATAAAACTCCAACAGCTAATATGGCACATCTTGAGCTTTAATGTAGCTCATGTTTCTGGGGGAAGGGAAAGAATTAAACATGCATATGTAACCGCATAGAACATAAGATTTCAGTTTTTTTGTGTGGGGGGGATGTACATGGAGAACTACTTCAGGCCAGATCACCAGGACATTCATGACTCTACAGGGGCATCTCTTCTGTGGAAAAGCATGGAAGGATCTTCTTGACATATGAGGAAGACAATAAAACATGCTGCATGTCGAAATCATAATAAATACCAGTGAGGTAAAACTGTTCCGTATCCAATCCACTCTGAGTAAATAATCTCAGTTCCTAACTTGACTGAGGCCTGTTCTCTCTCTTCTTTCCCATTACTACCAACATTTACATACCAATCCCTCCCTCCAGTCTGCAGAACAGAAGCCAGAAAATGAAGGTGTTGAAGGGAGAAGATGATACAGGCAGCTTAAAAGACAGTAAGTATCTCAGTTCTGATCTCAAGTTCTAGGACCACCCCCTTCCAAGGACTCTCCCCGCTCAGCCAGACATACATCATTCCCAGTGTATGAATGCCATAAAATTTTGTTGTAGCCTTTTGATGACTTTCTTTTCACTTGACCTAGTTTAAGTGAGTTCTCCTTCAATACAAATCAGAGACATGCCTGGAAAACACATCGCATCTCCTTCATGATATTAGCTCCTTCCCCTCCCTCCTTACGCATGCCAATGGCTATTCCATTTTACACCAGCTAAACCCCCAACCAAATGAAACTTTGGGTTGAAGAGTGTTCCCACCAAACCTCAGAATGTGATCTTATTTGGAAATAGATCTCTATCTGGAAACAAATGTACTTAGTTAAGATAAGGTCATACTGGACTATGGTGGGCTCTAAATCCAGTAACTGGTGGCTTTAGAAAAAAAATTAAAGGGGAATTTAGACACAGAGAAACACATAGGAAAAGAGGGCACATGACAATAGAGAGAGGAACTGGAGTGTCTAGAAGCCTAGAAATGCCAAGGACGGCTGGCAACCAGTAGTTGGAAGAGGCAAGGAAGGACTCTTTCGGAGGGAGCATGATCCAGGAGACACCTTGATTTTGGGCTTCTAGACTTCAGAAAGGTGAGAGAATAAATTTCTATTGGTTTAAATTACCTTCTTCGGAGTACTTTGTTTTGGCAGCCCTAGAAAATGAGTACAAACTTCTTAATCTCCCATTTAGGGTAACTATACATCTTGACTTGTACCTTATGTCCTGGCCAAATTACCACTGATGCCCCTTTCCATTCTCGAAAGTATTCGCAACTGGATGATAAATTATGCTTATCCCTCTCATCCGTTACGTAATCACTTCTCTCTCTTCACTAAAGCCAAGTTTATTAAAGAAATGTATTCTCTTGAGAAATTTACTGTCCTTTGTTCCAGCGGTGAAGACTAATTAACAAATCTGAAACTGGCCTTGGGTTTTACTTTTTTTCTTAAGATTACTCACTTTCCCCCTACCTTTCTATTATGAGAATTTTCGTAATTCCACAGAAAAGTTTAAAATTATAGCACAATGAACGTGTGTGTTCACTCTTCAACCTAGATCAGGGGTTACGATGATGGCCCAGGGCTAATCTGGTCTGTTGCATGTTTTTGTTTAGCCCATATGGCTTTTACATTTTTCAAATGTTAAAAACAATTAAAAAAAAAAGAAAATTTCTTGACATGTGTCCATTACTAAAGGTTACTGGGACACAACCATGCCCACTTGGTTTATAAACATGTGGCTATTTTGATGTTAAAATGTCAGGTTGAGTAGCTGTGACAGAGATCATAAGGTCGGCAAAACCTTAAATATTTACTATCTGGTTCACTATAGAAAAAGCTGGCCAACTCTTCACCTAGAGTCACCACTTTATTCTTTCTTTCTTTCCTTCTTTCTTTCCTTCCTCCCCTCCTTCCTTCCTTAAAGATTTTATTTATTATTTGACACAGAGAGCGAGAGAGCACAAGCAGGCAGAGCAGCAGAGGGAGAGGGAGAAGCAGGCTCCCCACCAAGCAGGGAGCCCGATGCGGGGCTCGATCCCAGGACCCTGGGATTATGACCTGAACCGAAGGCAGTTGCTTAACCAACTGAGCCACCCGGGCACCCCTAGAGTCACCACTTAAAAAAAAAAATACAACACAAAGAAACAAACAGCCCTCCCCCTCCACCCCACTAGTCTGTTTGAGCTGCCATAACAATATATCACAGGCTAGGTGGCTTAAACACCAGACATTTATTTTCTCACCGTTCTGGAGGCTAGAAATCCAAAGCCAAGTCACCAGCACGGCTGGTGTCTGGTGAGATCGCTCCTCCTGGTTTGCAGGTGGCCGACTTCTCACTGAGTCCTCACGTGACCTTTCCTCTGCAGAGAAAGCCCTGTGGAGTCTCTTCCTTTTCCTCTAAGAACATGAGTGCTATCAGATTAGGTCCTACCTTTATGAACTCATTTACCCTTAAGTACCTCCTAAAGGTCCTTTTTCCAAGCACAGTCACACTGAATGTTGGGGCTTCAATATTTTTGAGGACATAATTCAATCCAAAACAAACACACAAACACACATGTATACCCCAACAATCTTTATCACACCAAAGAAAAATAACAGTGTCATAATATAATCCAATATACTGTATATACTCAAGTATCCCTAATTGTCTCAAAGGCAAATTGTTTAAAGAAACTTAAAAAAGCCATTTATCATTCTTTTAACGTTTACTGTCTACCTTGTTCATATATAAAGATAAGAAGTCAACACTGTTCTTTTTTTTTTTTTAAAGATTTTATTTATTTGACAGAAAGAGATCACAAGTAGGCAGAGAGGCAGGCAGAGAGGGCGGGGGGGGGGGTGGGGGGGTGGGGAAGCAGGCTCCCCGCTGAGTGGAGAGCCCAATGCGGGGCTCAATCCCAGACCCCGAGATCATGACCCGAGCCAAAGGCAGAGGCCCCCACCTGCTGAGCCATCCAGGCGCCCCAACACTGTTCTTATTTGAGTAAAAGATAAAAAGAAATACAGTAGAGTGAGACCAAATTACAGTTAGTTAAAGAATAATGATGTATAAAAATGATAATCAAGAGGGGTCAAAGAAGACTGGGACAGATCTTAATAATTGTTAAGTAGGCCTTAAGTGTTTACTGACATAATGGGTAATTAAAATTTTATATTCTTTACTGACATAATGGGTAATTAACATTTTATATTCTTAATCAGCCTTGAAAACTAGACTATACACCCTCCCAAAAAACCATTAAGAAGGCTTCAGTTGTTATTCTTTATTGCAAACATTCTTTACCTGAGACCAATCCACATTTGTCAATTACCAGGATGGAAAACTCAGGCACCTCTGATTCGCTTTTACCCCAAGAGTCCATGTATTTCCAGATTTTTTTTTATACGGTCTTTACACCCATCAAGGCCCTCAGCATTTTCGCTATTTTCTCATCATCCAGACTTCACAAATGCAGCACCCTTCTACTCTGTCTCCTTACACAGTCTCTCCACTCCCTACTTATCTTGTCCACTTGTGCCACACCAATTGTCTCAAACGAGTATTTGGTCAGTCTCTTACTCAGAACCCTGTAACAGCATTCCCACTACCTACAAAATAAAGTTCGGTTCCCTTTTGTATCCTACTCTAGGCACTTCACAACCTATTTGAGCTACTAGATTCTTGCATGAACTTTGCAGCCTTCACTCTCTCTTGAACAAAATGTTTTTCTGCCTGAAGCTTCACTCATGCTCTTCAGCTCCTATGAAAACACTTCACCTTCTCAAGGGCACCACTCCAGCAATCTTCCTTCTTTCCCCTTCATCATTTGTTTCCTTTCTACTGGGACATTCCTATCAACCAACAAAAATTTAAAGCACACAACTTTCTTCACCCATTTCCCTTAAAAAAAAAAAAAGCGACTCAAAAGACTTGGCTATACTCACTGTTTCTCTTATTCTTCTAATTAGGTTTTTGACAGCACCCCTGTATCGCAAGGTCACTGATGTCCTCCACATTGTTAAATGTAATGAACAATTCTTAGTCCTTCCTATCACTTGGCTTATCAGCAACATCTGATACAGCCAATCACTCCCTCCTTCCTGAAATCAGCTATTTTCCCACTTGGCTTGCATGACACAGCACTTTCTAGGTTACTCCTTCTCCTTGGCTGGATCCATCTCACGCCAAGTGCCTCAAGGACATCCTTGGATCTCTTTATTTCTCTCAACTTCCTTGCTGATTCCATTTAGTCTCATGGCTTTAAATACCATCATCTACCCAATGCTGACCTCTGGGTTCCTATCTCCCAGTTGGATGGCTTCCCTAAACTCCTCTCCCCATTTATACATTAATATATAGGCTACTCAAACTTAATGAATGCAAAACTGAACTCTCTTCTCTAACCCAACTCCATCCAGAGTCTTCCACTTTTCAGCTCTTATGCCCCAATTTGCTTTACCTCTCTGACTTCCTGACCTCCCTCACTCACTGCCAGTCTTACTGGTCTCCTTGGTGTGAACACACCAGGCACTTCTCAAGAGCCTTGACGTGTTTTTGCTCTTCCACTTGGAATGCTCTTTCCCCAGACATACTCATGGCCTAGTCTCTCAATTCTTTCAGGATTTATTTTCAAATGTCATCTTCAGAGCAAGGCCTCCCCTGAACACCAAAATTCAACCCCCTCCCCATTCCAGACCCCTCTATAAACCCTACCTTGTTTTATTTTTCTCGACAGAATTTATTGCCTTCTGAAATATATTTTTCTTTATATTGCTTATTGTCTGTTTTCTGCTAGAATTTAAATTCCATGTAGGCAAAATTTTTTGCTTTGTTCCCAAGAAATCTCCAGTGCCTAGAACACTACCTAACACATCATTGGTGTTCAAAAATGTATGATGCACTTTAATTAGAAAGATTTCATCTACTGTATTTTGCTGTACGTCTAGGATACTAGGTATACTGCATGCACTAGTTAATTATACTTGAGTAGAATTAAGTTATTCACTAAAATGAAAACATTGGATGAAAATTATTTTAATGGTATTTAACTCACATAGTTTACCTCAGATGCTATACTCTGAACCACTACTGGCTTTCTATACACTCATTCATTCATCTGTCATTCCTTTTTCTCTTTTTAAAAACAGCTTTATGGAACTATAATCGACAAATAAAATTTGTATTTACTTAAGGTGTAAAACTTAATATTTTGATCTATGTATGCATTGTGAAATAATTACCACAATCAAGCTAATTAACATATCTATCACTTTACATAGTTACCATTGCTTTCCCCCTAGCTTTCCTACATAAAAATTACCAAATTAGAACCCTTTCCTAATTAGTGAAATTTTTAGTTTCACATCTTAGCCTCTAAAAGAAAGAGTTCAATTCTAAGAAAATAATTTTGTATCAGACATTAGTCCCCCCATCCCTGCACATTTTATAGTTAGTCCTAAATAAGGTCAGAGAAGACTCCTTTCAACCTGATACCTTCAAAATGAGCTATGATTGCAAATATCAGGAAGCTGACTTCAAGGTGCAGTAAATCATTATTTGTCAGAAAGAAATATCCAATTACTTTTCACTCTATTTTATAGATACCTGCTATATCGGATGGATGCTGAGTTCTCGCTCATGTGCGCAGTGTCAGTAGGAGTTAAAGAATAATCTTTTAGTTATAAGCAGACTTGAAGTTTCTAGATGTTGGAGATTATGAATATTTTAACATAAAGAATATAAGCTGTATATGTGGTTAAGTATTCATTGTGGCTTATGCTTAAATAAAATGCCACTATTAAAAAGAAATACTAATTATATTATGGCCTATAAAATATTAATTTTAATATTAATATTAAAAAGATAATTGTGATTATGGATAACTATATTACAGATGGCAAAATAATTCTAAAGTCTTCTAGTTTTTTGCTAAGTTACAGAAAGTGGAAATAATCAAGATGAATTGATACTTTTAATAATATATTACTCCTTTTTTTTTTTTTAAGATTTTATTTATTTATTTGAGAGACAGAGAAAGTGAGAGAGAGCATGAGAGGAGAGAAGGTCAGAGGAAGAAGCAGACTCCCCGTAGAGCTGGGAGCCCGATGTGGGACTCGATCCTGGAACTCAAGGATCATGACCTGAGCCGAAGGCAGTTGCTTAACCAACTGAGCCACCCAGGCGCCCTATATTACTCCTTTTAAAAAAATTTTTTTTAATTTTTCCTTTTATATTCCCCTTTATTTTTCAGCAGTATTTACTCATATGAGTCTAAAATTTCTCTGTGGTATATAATGAACATAGTAACTTAAATCTGTCAACCATGGGTTTTAAAGTATAGTTACCTTAGCATGTTCTAAGAAAACTATATAATTAATAATGATGTTTTAGACCACAGCAGAGAGGCTTAAAAGGAAGCACACATTCATTTAACATATAACAAAGAAAATCTACAAGTACCTAACACTTTAAGAAAGTCACTAAAAAAGCAAATTTTTACTTTTTCTGATGGTCATCTATTAATGAAGGTCATCACTGCTTTAGTAAGATTTTACTTATGTAAGGGGAATTCTTCACTCGTATATATTTTGTGATGATGATTGTATGTGAAAAGGTCTGCGCTGCTCACCTCAGTACTCTTTCACATTCCCCAAAGCTACCATATTAAATTTTAAATGATTTTTCCTAAACTAAATTTGGCACCTTGATAGATTTATCTTTGAATATTATTATTTTAATGAGCACTGTTACTGAGGAGTACAGCTGTGAAATGTTCACAAATTAATCCCTGGAAGACAGTCCCGTCTGGCCTGTGCTCACTAAGCGCACCTTCCTTATCATCCAAGACACCGTCTGAGAAGCTCCCGTCCCATCAAAGTTAAAATTAAACTCTTCCAACAGTCAGAGCATATTTACACTTTTTACTTTTTTTCTCTCCTTCAACTAGTATCAGCCACACCTTACGTGTATACGTATAGGTAACAAGAGGCTGAGAATTTCCACATATTAATCATCTCCCAGAAGACCCAGCACATTGTTCTGCACAGTGTATGTGCTTAACCAAATGTTGACTCAAACTGAATTCCTCTGACTGGTTACATGGCTTATATTATGGAAAGGGGCAAGTTAGGACAGAAGGGTTATTAGCCAGCAGTAGAGAGAACTGTACCCAAAGTATTATTGTACTCCTTAGCCTCCATCCTGATGAAAACGGAATAAAGGGCTGAAACCAAGCAGCACAGCAAAATAAATTCTGGCTCCTTCCTTCACTGAACCATTTATCAACAGAGTACAGTGGAGAAGTGAAGAGCTCCGGAGTGAGGTCCAGGCTCTCCATCCCAACTATATTGATCACGGCTGTAAGACCTCAGGCAAAATACTTCACTAAGCTCAGCTTCCCCATCTCTAAAATCAACACAGGAATCAAATCAATCACATAAAGATACTGTGAGGATTAAATAAAGTCCTTTGTGTATAACATTTTGGCATAGAAACCCAACAAAGTAGGCCTTAGCTATCATTAGCAGAATGCCTCCTAAATGCCAGGCACCATGCCAAAAGCCAGTGACAAATAATTAAAGGAAACCTGGTCCCTGCTCTCATTAGATGGTGGAACTGATAAATAGGCCTAAAAAACATTAGTACCAAGTACTTCAGTGCTTTGTATTAAATGTTTTGTGAACAGATGAAGAATAGTTCAAATACAGAAAACCACAAGGCCTCAGAGAATACCAAAGGTGATTCTGAAATGTAAAACAAAATTTAAAGCATAACGAATCAATTTGGGGTTTGTGCAGAGAGCTTCTAATTGGGATATCTAGCCCTAGGATTGCCTACAGAGAGCTGCAAAGGGGGTGATTTTCGAGGGTAAGAATTGACTCGCGTGCATGATCTCTGGTAATTGTCCTGAGAGACTAGCTTGTTTTCAGATGCATGAATTTCCGTCTTTCTGTTCCTAAAAAACTGACGATCTTCAGTTACCAGTAACAGTTTGGAGAATCTTTCTGAAACCAGAAATTCCCCTTAGTTCAAAGAAGCCACTGACCAACAAAGAGAGCTCTCCCCTGCCTTGACTGTCCTATTCTCTCCACCTGAGGAGCCCTCAGTGTGCTGACGTATGCAGGAAATGCGTCCCAGACACGCCTGCACGGAAAGCCATTATAGCTTCCAACACTTCTAATTGCCTGTATAGGAGTAAACTGTTTTCAAGTGATAGAGAAGTGATTACTGTTTACACAGTCCATGACTGATGAACTACAAAACATTCTCCAAAGGGTGTCAGGGCAGGGAGTAAGTATTACCATATTCTTATATTTTAATTTGGTAATTCACAATTCTGGTTTAGCCAGGAGGCAACATTTAAGAGTCAAACACCTGCATTAAAGTAAACTTTACTGAGCATATTGAGTATGTTAGTAATCCTTGCCTGTAGGTTTCAAAACAGTCTAGACAAGGAAAAAGGAAAATTAAATTACTACATCACTCAGGTGCAAGTTGATATACCAATAAGACTAATTCAAGTAACAGTTAAAACAATGGTGAAATCAACATTTCAATAGGGTAAAGCCACTTACATGACAAAAATCACTGCATACAAATGAAAAATAAACTGCTAACAAAAAAGTCAAATCAGAAGTATCAAAATACATACGGACAGACCCTTGAATAACACAAAATTTAGGGGCACTGACCCCCACCCAGTTGAAATATCTATGTACAATCTTTGACATCCCCAAAAGCTCAACTACTAATAGCCTACTGGATTTTTGGTTTTTTTTTCTTAACATTTCATTTATTTATTTGACAGAGAGGGAGAGGAAGAGAGATCTCCCACAAAGCAGAGGAAGTAGCAGACAGAGGGAGCGGGAGAAGCAGTCTTCCCGTTAAGCAAGGAGCCCAATGTGGGGCTTGAACCAAGGACCCTAGGATCATGACCTGGGCTGAAGGCAGACACTTAACTGACTGAACCACCGAGGTGGTTCACTGAAAACAAAAACAAGTCAACTAACACATATTCTTCATGTTACACACATTATATACTGTATTCTTACAATAAGGGAAGCTAGAGAAAACAAATTGTTATTAAGAAAATCATAAGGCAGATAAAATACATCTATATTGCTGTATTTATTAAAAAAGAAAATCCATATACATGTAAGTGGACCAGTGCAGTTCAAACCCGTGTTGTGGATGAGTCAGCTGTGGTTTGAGCTCTAATGCTATCTTGATTGACATTCGTAAGGATAACAGATACTTTTCAAATTTTTCATGTCTCCTGAAAGTTTATCTTAAGACCATGTCATTTTCTTCTTTTTCCCCACATAATGTTCTTTATTGAAATTTCAAAAGCACAGGGATACCCTTGAAGTATTAGCTTCTTCATTTACACAAAATACACCTTGCTGTGAGGTTACCCCTGGCAGCTATAAAGACTGACTGTGGCCTGGATGCAGTCCAGGCCAGGAATTGACTGGGCAAGTTACCCGAGAGCCCTTTCTAGAAATGGGTATGAAATTAGTCATTTTTCTGATTGTTCTAGCGAAGACGTACAGTTTATCGTGTTTCAGAGTAAATTAGATCATAGCAGTTACAAATACATAGTTTGGAGTCATAGAGATCTGGGACTGAATCTTAGTTTTGCTCATTAGTGGCTGCGTAATCTTTTTATTTTTTTAAGAGTAATTTGAGGACTTTTTTTTTTAATTGAGGTATAACTGACATAGCATTACATTAAGTTTTAGAGGTACAACATAATGATTTGATAGTTCTAATTATTGTGAGGTGATCACCACAATAAGTCTAATTAACATTCATCATCACACACAGTTAAACATTTTTTTTTTCTTGTGATGAGAATTTTTAAGATCAGGAACAAGTCTTAACGTCTGTAAGGCAGATACTGTTAAGGTTTACAAATATTTTAAAAACCCTATTGTTCTCTATATTAGCTGAACTGAAAATGAAAAGCAGAGAGAATCCCAGATAACCATACTTAATCTTTTCAATCTCTTGATTTTGACAGGAAGAATTTTTCATTGTGTAGTGGAATATTTACTGACAGAGCCTCTATTGTTTGTCAGTCTTGTCCTGTGTGGTTCCACTAGGGCTGACCTCCCCCATCCTGCCTTCTGGGGTAGTGATATGGCCCAAGTCACAACAATCAGGAGTACCACATCTCCCCCCCAAAAAAGAGATGGTTGTCTTGGGTGTCTGGTGTTGGCCTATGTCCCTAGTCAGATCAGTACTAGTTTCAGGATTAAGATTTGTTGTTCTAACTATTGGGGAAGAGTAGCTGTCCTCTGAGATAATGTAAAGAAAGGACAGCCTAGAAATGGAAAAACAGAGTTCTAGAGAATCAAGATAGTCTAGATCTTTTCACTTAAATACAGAATAAAAAATTTATTTTGGTCTTTCCTTGGGTTAGCTTTCTGTCACATGAAGTAGTCAAGCCTATTGCATCTTATACGGCCAATCTTTTTTCTACAGTATTTTCCCCAAATGGTTCCTCTAGCCTAGACTACTTAGTCTTACCATTGTCCTCAAAAATTAAAAAAATTTTAAAAAGCAAGAATTGAAAATAGAGGCTCAAACAGATATTCTGTACACCAAAGTTCACCACAACATTATTCATGATAATCAAAAGAATACTATTCAGCCATAAAAAAGGAATGAAGTTCTAGGGGCACTGGGCTGGCTCGGTCAGTACAGCATGTGACTCTTGATCTTGGGGTCATGAGTTCAGGCCTCATGTTGGGAGCAGAGCTCACTTAAAAAAAAAGGAAAAAAAGGGAATGAAGTTCTGATACTTGCTACAGTAAGAATGAACCGTGAAAATATAATACTAAGTCAAATCAGCCAGATAGAGAACAAATACTGTATAATTCCACTTATATAAAATAGCTAGAATATGTAAATTCATAAAAAGAGAAAATAAATTAGACATCTCAGGGACAGGAAGGAGGGATGGGGAGTCACTGCTTTATGGGTACAGAGTTTCAGTTTGGGGTGAAGAAAAGTTCTGGAAATAGATGGTGGTGATGGTTGTACGACACTGTAAGCATAATTAATGCCACTAAACTATACATTTAAAACAATAAAAATGTCAAATTTTGTGACATATATTTTCTAATTTAAAAAGGTAATAAAGAAGAAAAAACAGAAAAACTACAAACCAAAACTTTCCAAGTTTCTTAGCAAATAAATCATCATGTATTCTGCTTCACCAAAGCACTGTTAGGAGGTAAAACATGAACATCCACATCCTTTTTATAAAAACATAAGACATATACACTATCTTACAAATGTGGGAGAACACTTAAAACCAAACCATGTTACCACTTTTCATTTCTCCACTAAAGTTATAATAATTCTATTTTTCTTGGATTCTTTTATTTAAGCTCCAAGATTACTTGTATTGAATATAGGTTATCAACGCAAATAGCAAAACAAAAGAAAATGAACAAATGTTGTTAAGTGACTTTCATTTTTCTTCTGAACACATTAGTAACGTACACTCTTACACAAATATAAATGTTTGTACAAAATATCCTACAATTTTGATGGTCAGAAAACCTAAAACATTCTTGAAGAGAAAATTACTAAACTCACTAAATGAATACCTTTACCAAATGCAAGTTTAAGAGATTATTTACTTGTATACTCATTTATTTGTCAGGAAAATATATGGGAAGCTAGATTATCATTTAGCAAGTTAAAAGGCCTTCACCTTTTTCTAATTCTACATAGATACTAATTATGAAAAACAATTTTCTTTGTCTGTGTTAATATGTTGTAGGAAATCTGCTAAGGACTGCTATTCTAAAATCATTCTTTACAATGAAACTGGACTTTTTTACACTGTACCCTAAAATAAATTCAAAATGAAAAAAAATCTAAATGTGAGACAGGAATCCATCAAAATCTTAGGAGAACACACATGGCAACTTCTTTGATTTCAGCCACAGCAACTTCTTGTTAGACATGTCTCCAGAGGCAAGAGAAACAAAAGCAAAAATGAACTGTTGGGACTTCATCAGGATAAAAAGTTTTTGCATAGCAAAGGAAACAGTCAACAAAACTAAAAGGCATATCCGATAAAGGGCTCCGATCCAAAATCTATAAAGAACTTATCAAACTCAACACCCAAAACCAAAAAATCCAGTCAAGAAATGGGCAGAAGAGATGAACAGACATTTCTGCGAAGAAGACGTACAAATGGCCAACAGACACATGAAAAAATGCTCAACATCACATGGCATCAGAGAAATACAAATCAAAACCACAATGAGATACCACCTCACACCTCTCAGAATGGCTAAAATTAGCAAGTCAGGGAACGACAGATGTTGGCGAGGATGTGGAGAAAGGGGAACCCTCTTACACTGGTAGTGGGAATGCAAACTGGTGCAACCACTCTAAAAACACTATGGAGGTTCCTCAAAAAGTTAAAAATAGAACTACCTTATGACTCAGCAACTGCCTTACTATGCATTTATCTGAAGGATACAAAAACAGTGATTTGAAAGGGCACATGCACCCCACTGTTTACAGCAGCATTGTCCACAATAGTCAAAATATGGAACGAGCCCAGACGTCCATAAACAGATCAAAGGATAAAGATGAAGTACATATATACACACAATGGAATATTAGTCATCAAAGAGAGTGAAATCTTGCCATTTGCAAAGATGTGGATAGAACTACACAGTAATATGGTAAGCGAAATAAGTCAGCTGGAGAAAGATAAGTTTCATATGTGGAATTTAAGAAACAAAAAACAGATGAACATAGAGGAAGGGAAGGAGAAATAAAATAAGATAAAAACAGAGAGTGACAAAGAACAAATAATCTAATCAAGAAATGGGCCGAAGATATGAACAGACATTTCAGTAAAGAGGACATCCAATGGCCAACAGACACATGAAAAAATGCTCAACATCACTCGGCATCAGAGAAATACAAATCAAAACCACAGTGAGATACCACCTCACACCAGTCAGAATGGCTAAAATTA
>CM052807.1:55381409-55432451 GCA_028533885.1 Nasua narica
AAAAGGTACTGTTTGATGAGCTCCAAAAAACTTTTTTTAAAAAGGGGGAAAAGAAAAAGAAAAAGCCTATTCTTCAGAATTTATTATTATCACCATACATATTAGGGGACATGATATATATCATATGAATGAACAGCTGTCCTATATACATATGGATAAGTTATAATGCATTTATAATATCTACCTAAAATAATTCAGAAAGTAGTAAGAGGAACTGAATGAATGTATTTTAATAAGAACTCTTAACCTCTGTTGTTTATCTTTTATCACTGAATGTCATTCTTTTATTAAAAAAATGTAGCCATATAAGACATCTTAATGACTGCATTTACTTACAGCAGCTGAGTATATATAATGACAATATATTCATACTTTTTCATCTGATTATCTTTAAAAATATTAAGTACAAGAATTATGGGTCAGAAATCGGTAATTTTTAGGGCTTAATCACTTTTTTACAAATTATTATGGTTTTTACTATTAAAAAAGCCATATAAATATCTAATAATACTAGTCTTCTATGCCACTTCTCACCCAGTTTATAGTCATTGCCACTCTACTTTCATTTGGTATTTATTTCTATATCTGTCTATATGTTGATGCTTTTTGATAAAAAGCTTTCAGCTATTCCTATTAATTACTACCCTTTAAAGATAGGGATTTAGCTCACTGTCTCTTCCCACCACCCACACAAGCACCCTGCTAGTCCTCTCAAAACTGTTAAATTGTAATTTCAGTTATATCACTAGTCAGTGTTTCCAATACTTCAAACATGTCAAAGCTATTGGCAGCTGAGCATTATACTGCATTATTATTACCATTCCCTTCCTGCACAATCACCCCTACCCACAGGACAATGATTGCCTTTTTTGGTTCACTTACTTTCCCATATACCTGTCACGAATTCAGCCTCAAAGTCTTTGCCAGTCGTCTAAAAGCATAACCTTCACTCATTAAGAATTTCATTACTTTCATCTTTCTCAAGACTGACTCTTTATGGACATTGTTTTATCTTAATCTGGAAATTTCAGTGCTTTCCTTTAATAAGGGAACAATCAGACAGAAGGAAACAGATAACACACTAAACCAACTAGACCCAACAGACATATACAAAACAGCTTATCCAACACAGAATACACATTCTTTTTATGTGCACACAGGACGTTTTCCAGGACAGACCATATGATAGGCTACAAATTAAGTCTCAATAGATTTAAAAATAGGTATTGTACAGGGTAACTTCTCTGACCACAACAGGATAAAGGTAAAAATCAGTAACAGAAATAAAACTGGAAAATTCACAAATCTGCGGAAATGAAACAATGCACTCTTAAACAACCAATAGACTGATGAAGAAACCACATGGGAAATTAGAAAATACTTAAAGACAAAAAAGAAGATAAAGTATACATACCAAAACTAATGTGACACAGTGAAAACAGTGTTAAGGAAATTAATAGCTATAAATACTCTCAGTAAAAAAGATTCGAAGTCAACAGTGTAATTCTGCAACTTAAGGAACTAGAGAAAGATCTTATTCCAAAGCTAGCAGAGAGAGCAAAATAAGATTAGAACTGAAAGAAACAAAGTGGAGAACAGAAAAACAAAAGAGAAAAATCAATGAAATGAAAGTTAGTTCTCTGAAATGATCAACAAAATTGCCAAACCTTTAGCTACATGGACTAAGAAAAAGAGAAGACGACTCAAATTAACTAAAATCAGAAACAAAAGTGGGGATATTACTACCAACACTACAGAAGTAAAAAGGATTTTAAGAGTACTAGGAACAGCTCTATGCCAACAAACTGGATAACTCAGATGAAATAAATAAGTTTGCAGAAACACAAAACCTATCAAGACTAAATCATTAAGAAATAGAACATGTGAATAGACTTGTAACTAGCAAGATGATTCAATCAGTGTAAAAAAAACCATTCTCTGGAAAAAGACAAGCCCTAGACCCAATGGCTTCACTGTGAATTTTACCAAAATTTAAGAAAACATTATCAATCTGTCTCCAAGTTCACCATAAATTGAAAAGGAAGGACTATTTTCTAACTCATCCTGTAAGGCCAGCATTACCCATATACTAATGCCAGACAAAAACTGTAAGAAAAGACTAATATTTTTTATGAACATAGATGTAAAAATCCTCAACAAAATACTAGCAAACCCAAACCAGCAGCATACTAAAAGAGTTATATCGCACAAACAAGATTTATTATTGAAAGGTAAGAATGGTTCAATATATGAAAATCAATGTAATATGACAAAAGAACAAAATGAAAAAAAAAAAACCACATGATCATCTCAACGAAAAAAAATTTGAGAAAATTCACCACTCTTTCATGATAAAAATACTCAAAAAACTAGAAGGACATTATCTTAAGATAATAAAAGCCATATAAGAAAAACCTAAAGTGAACATCATACTCAGGAGTGAAAAACTAAAAGCTTTTCCTATAATATAAGGAACAAGGTAAGGATACCTGCCTTTCTACTTCTGGTCAACAGTCTAGTCAGAGTAATTAGACAAGAAATAAAAAGCATCCAAATTGGACAGGAAGAGGTAAAATGATCTCTCTTCAGAGATGACATGGTCTTTTATGTAGAAAACCCTACAGATTTCACAAAAATTCTTTTAGAACAAATTATTTCAGCTAAATAGAATATAAAGTCAAACAAAAATCATTGCATTTCTACACACTGACAATGAACAATATACAAGGGAAATCACAAAAATAATTCCATGTACAACAACATCAAAAAGAATAAAATATCTAGGAATTAACTTAACCAAAGACTTGTATATGGAAACTACATTTTTTTCTGAAAGAAATTAAGGAAGACATAAATGCTTGGAAACACACCCCATGTTCATGGACTGGAAGGCTTAATACTGTTAAGATGTCAATACTAACCAAAGTGATCTACAGATTCAATGAAATCCTTATCAAAATCCCAATGATGTATTTTGCAGAAACAGAAACTCATCCTAAAATCATATAAAACTTTGACAGTCTTTTCACCAGTCTTTTCAACAAATGGTGCTGGAAAAATCGGTAAAAGAATGAAATTGAATTCTTAATACCATATGAAAAAATTAATTCAAAAAGGATCAAAGACTTAAATGTATGACCTAAAACTATAAAACTCTTAGAAGAAAAGAGGGTAAAAGCTTCATGACACTGGATCTGACAATAATTTCTTAGATATGACACCAAAGGCATAAGCAACAAAAGAGAAAGTAAACAAACTGGACTTCATGCAAATTAAAAATTTTTGTGTATCAAGACTATATTGACAAAGTAAAAAGATAACCCACAGAGTGCAAGAAAATATTGGCAAATCATACATCTGATAAGAGATTAACATCCAGAACATATAGAGTACTCTTAAAACTCAGCAACAACAACCAAATAAACTGGTCACATTTAAGTCACATCAGTATTTACCAATCTTTCCTAGTAGTACAGAGTTTTAGTATAAAATAACTTTCCTGTGTTGGTTAAGGTACCCAGATTAATTTCTTTAGTGGCTCTCACCCAACTGTTGGGATATCCTGTGTAGTCCTGCATAAAAAGGATAAATTCCAAAATAAATATGAACCCTGTTTCATCTAGGCATAGATGTGGTAAACTTCCTTATTCACTTGATTAAATACTTACAATACTGAAGTGTAGGCTGTTTGGAATTTATCAAAGAGAATGCAAATAATGTTCAGAACATTAAAACAGCAAGAAAGAAAATATCCCTTAAAGCATGATAAATTTTTCCTCTATTATTAAAATATGTAAATATAAGTAATCCTTTCTACTTAAATAATTCCCCTTAGTATTAACATTTCATTTTTAATTTTATAAATATTAAATTTATATTTAATAATAATATATTATGAAAGAGTAACTGATAGCTACTCAGAGAAAGTGATTAATATTCCTTTAGTCAATTTTTAAGAACATCCTGCATGTAAGACTCAGGTTTAGAGGCTTGAGATTCACAGGCATATGTTATAACCAGTGCTCTCAGAAAACACCATCGAAAATCTCATCATAAGGTATTCTGAAAATCCAAACAGGTCTATATGGTTCTGACGTTTACAGAAGAGGGAGCAGAAATATGAACTCCAGGGTCAGCATCCTACCATGAATAAGACACGTAACACTGTTCTAGAAATTGCTTTTAGGGGTGCCTGGGTAGCTCAGTGGGTTAAAGCAACCTCTGCCTTCAGCTCAGGACATGATCTCAGGATCCTGGGATGGAGCCCCGCAATGGGCTCTCTGCTCAGTGGGGAGCCTGCTTCCCCCTCTCTCTGCCTGCCTCTCTGCCTACTTGTGATCTCCCTCTCTCTGTCAAATAAACAAATAAAATCTTAAAAAAAAAAAAAAGAAATTGCTTTTAGTATGTTGGCATATCTCTCACTGGTATTTTAACAGCCAAGTCATTACTTCAATAGATAATCAAACTGTACAGTCTTATAAACTGAATATAGCTCTAACTGGAAATGTGAAGATTTTTTAGAGGTTCCATGTATAGAGAAAAATATCTTCCTGATGTTATCTAATGGAGAAAAGCTACTTGGCTGACACAGCCATCTAGGTGTCATTACATAAGTAATAGTCCCTGCAGAACCAAAGCATTTAGTTTGTTCAAACACAAATGGAACAGTAATAAGACTCTGCATTAAGCATTTTAAACAGGTAAGAGTCTTCTCGGCCGAAGTCTTTAGTTCATGTATCATAATGAAATGGCCTGGTGAGTGCTATAATAATGTTTACCTTCCACCGTCTTTATGAAATAGTCCTATACATTTTGTGCATTTTATATAATTTTTAAAATCCTAAATTTCACAAGTTTACTGCTACCTTTGATCCCTAATCCCAAAACACTTGAAGAGTTTCAGGTTTTCATGTAGCTATAGGATAATAATCAAATGCAAAAGTAAACTAATAGGAAATTAGTTAGTCATATGAATTAAAATGTTTCCTGGAAAGAGCATAAACATTAATCAAAGCATAACCCTGGCTTCCCCTTATGTAATTTAAAATATAAAAAACCATATATATATATATATATATATATATATATATATATATATCAGTACAAGTTAGTTCAGAATTTCATGCTCTATTGAAGTTAGTAAAATGTTTAATACTTCAAATAGCATATTCATTACACGTAGCCTACATTTAGCTAGAATTTCTCTTTTTAAAAACCATATCTAACAAGGAAAGATTTCATTTGCTATCATTACCCTAAAGACTGTCCAAAATCAAGAAGTATAGTTATGCAGTGCTATAGTAACTTGGGCTAAATCTGGTCTAGTTCATATTCAAAGATTTTAAGGGACATTTAGAAAAGCTAAGGATATTCTTCAATTAATTTGACAAATTTACTAAGCTTCACTATGTTCAAAGCACTATCCTAGATATATAAAATGTGATTGCTTTATTTCAACATTTATTGAGCTTCTATGGAAGTGTGGAATACAGAGATAAGCAGTACATACCATTGGAGTCCTTGAAACACAAATAATTAAATGAACTAACTTTGAGTAAATTGGACACACAAACATTAAATAAAAGTAGAAGTTAAATCATATGTGTAATTGTAGGCTTAGTATCAAATGCATGTGTTGTTGAAAATGAATTAAATTTCTAGTAACAAGAACCTGGTATGGTAGATATTTAGGAGTTGTTATTAACGTCCCTTCATTTGGATTCTTTCCTTTTCTCTAAACAAATCTCTAAAAGGCAAAAAATTTGTACCCAAATCTTTTTTCTCTTTCAAAAATTAAAAAAAAAAAATGCTTGATATTTCATATATCAGAAAAAGATTTTTAATTTCAGAGTACTAATATTTGGCATGCTTTGACCCAATTTGGACTTGCTAGATTGGGTAAAAAATCTTACTCTTACTCCTATTACAGGAATCTCTACAGTAAATCCATGTTATTTCCAATATGTAAATGTAGTGGCTTAATTTGAGAGTCCGTCCTCCATTTAGGCTCTGCTTGCGTTATTCTGTGTGAGTGGCAGGACCAAGAGTGCTTCCTTTAATCAGTGGGGAATAGGTAAAACAGAGCCAAAATTCTAGATTCTCATCTGTACAGATGCAATTTAAAAAATTAAAATTAAAAAAAAATGTGAACACACTAAGAGTAGAATTAATTTCTTAAAAAAACTATTTCAGAGAAACATTTCAATTATGAATTTGACTATATTTTGCCCCCTTAATATTTTTAAATAACTCCTGAAAGATGCCCAGTTAAACTCAGCAGCTTTAATTTTCTCACCCTCTCCACCAGAAGGACTGTAAAACAACTGACGTTCTTTTAAAGTATGCAAGGATAAAGACCACTAGACTAGAAGTTTTGAACAATGGAAAGAGGAGAGACAAGGGTGACTTGCTTAAAACAGCAGAACATATGGAGGAAGCTGGCAAGAAGCAAGATGATTGACATGGCACAACTCTGGAAAGGTTCAAGAATTGGAGGTACCAGCTATTTCAGACAGGGGCTAAAAATGAGGAGAAAATCTCTGCAACAATCAGTGAGAACCCTTGTCTCCCTCTCAGTGCTCTTACCCAACCCACACCTGGAGAGGAGGGGCAGTTTATTGTCCAGAGACATCAAACAAGCAAGCTGGCAGGTTTGAGGACCGTAGACACAATGAAGGCCAGATGGAAAGCATGGTCTGAAAATGGAAGTCTCTGGCCTTAAACCTTCTGAGGGAAAACAACAGTCAAGTCTGAGGACAGAAAAAAAGATTTTGTGGTCTCAAATTGTTTTACTTCCCACTGAGCTTATCACAGGCAACGACTGCAGAATAAGAACCACCAAAAAGAAGGAGTTAGGCTAAAAAAAGGACATGGGAGCCAGGAAACAGGTAGGTTAAGCAGAAGAGAAGCAGAGAGCATCCAGATCAGAGGGGAACAGGATAATGGAGGCTCCAAGAGGAAGGTCTGCAAGAAAGGCGAGGGGCAGGGAATCAAATCACAAGGATGGATTTACCGACGCTTCTCATTAGGCTTAACCATAAAGACAGGCTTATACAGTTCCACTAAAGAGTATGTGGAAATGATTAGTGAGGGGTAAACTGAAGACTGAGCAAGTTAAAGAAGGAGGCAATTATTTTCTATAGAAGAGAAAAAAGTGTTGGTACAAATGTATTAGCCCACAGGTCAGGTTCCAGGGCACAGGGTAAGGTGGAGAAGCATGGAGCCTGTCGCTGAAGCAGCAAGATGATGGGCAGCCCAGAAGTACATGTAATCACAGCGTGCAAAGCTGGTCCATTGGGAACAGTACTTCTGTAGTCATAATGATGAAAACCATAAATAATAGTCAATCCACAAACCTGAGGCACAAATCATAAGGGGGATTGTGAATAGGGGACTGGGGGGTGGGAAGATTTTCATCTCCATAATGGAAAGTCAGTTCGGAATTTCAAAAATCAAAGTCAATGAAAACTATATAAATATTATCTATTTAGGAATACAGACTCAATTACTGAAGGAAATACCTAAAAGAAGTAAAAGCAATTGCCTTTGGAGAGTATAGGTAAGAGGAAGAGCGGGTCAGGGACAACTGCTTTTCATGATAAACTTTACCTTGTCTTCTATATACATAATACTGTGATAAAAATTAAAATGAAAAGTATCAATAACTTTAAGTTTGTAACTTTTTTAACCCATTTCATGACTGACTCAACTTCAAGGGGATAGTCTATCATTTATTGAAGGAAAAAACCTTAAAAATAGCAGAATAGGAAAACCTGCTTTCCTCTCCTTTAAGAGATCAATCTTCATCTGGCAAGCCATTTGATTCATATTCCACCATCAAAATAACCAGCTAACTGACATTTCTTTCTGGTTGGTGAAACATTATACACATGCAACACAAGCTAACAATATAATTTTAATAACCAAATGAGTGCACAAGTTGGCTTTCTAAGGAACATGTGGAAACCAATACTGCCTTACTGTATGATTCATGCTGAGAAGCCCTAGTCATTTGAGCTTTTCTGATTTTAGAAATCATCTGAACTATCAATATATCCACATGAGGAATAATTATTTATGTACATACAACTTACAAACAACCGATATATAGGACTGATCTTTTGCCCGCTTCGTTTCAAAGTCATTGTCACAAGCTCACAAGCATCATCTAAACTTCCTTCTTCCCCTACCAGGGGCAAAAGGAACACCCTACTACGACCAGAGTTCTCATCACTGCAGCTGCCCTTGTGGATGCTTTTGCTGTGACCACTCCATCTCTCCTGAGCCCATTCACCTCCCAGCAGGGTCTGGCACCTACCTACACTGCCATTTTCACCTTGAGAACCCTGGGTCCCCTGAGCATCTGTTCTTTTTTATTCTACTTCCACCTGAGAATTCTGGGGTTGAGGGAAAAATACACTTCAAATCTTGACTTATAGCTTGGAAGTTTTTCTGTAACAGCAATGATAAGATTATTTTAATATTTCAGACAGGATAAAGCATAAAGAAATTTGTGTACTACCTTAACATACAGTTTCTATTAGGAAACGACTCACAATTTTCAACTGAACATTAAATTCTTAGCAAACAATTAGTAAGTTAGACATGAACTCTGTAAAGACCAGTGAAAGAAATACTCTCCCACAAAACAACCAGAATGTAAATACCTACAATTATAAATGCTTATCCAAATTTCCCTGTTTGCATTTTGTCCTAATTATGAAAATATTACTAGTTTCAGTCTGTTGTATATAGCACTATCTTATTACGATATTGCCATTTTAGTGAAGTTAATTAGTAGAGTCCTTATTTTGTTACTCATGGCTATTCTTTTCTTTCCTTAACTGAAAAAGCTTCATCTCACTGCACTACAAACAGACCATGCACAATATAATTTGGCAATAGAGTTCATGCATTTCCTAGAACAGGTGACAGGATAAACCCAAAGGCTATGTCAACTTCTTTCTTCCATGCTGGTTTCAGCTCCGAGTTTTAATGAAATGAGTGGCATACAAGGGTGATTCTGATTTTATTGTTCATTACTCCCATACGTCTCCAACTGTGAGGCTTGCCAATCTACAGAGACTCAGGTTAAGAGGAAAGAAAAGGTATTTTTTTTCTCTATTTTTTTAATCAGTTTACTAAGGATTTGGAAAAGTCAGGCACTTCAGGTAAAGGTAAAGTCCAGTAGGACTACATTTCTTTCCCTGACTATTGAAGATGAACAAAAGATCCAATGCTTAAAATAACCCCTCAAATACTTAGTTGCCCATCTTCCAAAATTTCAGCAAGACTTTATGATGAAAAAGCAGCAATGTGCAAATAATCATCAATGACATCATCTGGTTCTGAAATAGGGAAACTAGAACTAGCATTCATCTGCATTTCCAATACAACCAGTATTTTCTGAGCACCTACTGTGTGCTGGGCACACTTCACAAGGAACAAGACAGATAAGGGCTCTCCTCTCGCAGAACTTAATCAGCAAGTCAAAGAGGATAATTTTAGGAAGCCATAAATACTATGAAGAAAATAAGTGCAGTGATATGAATGAAAGGAGGTGGCTCTTTTCAAATAGGATTCAGGCCTATCTGAGGTGGTGACATTCAGACACAACCAGCCACAGGGGAAGATCTAGAGGAAGATCTTTCCAGCCAGAAAGAAAAGCAACTGCAAAGTCTCTATGATGGTAATAAACTTGAAGATTTTGAGAAACAGATGAAAGAAAAAAACAAACAAACCTGATGTGGCTAAGACCTACTGAATGGTGGGGAAAGGGGTAGGAGAAGAGAATGGTGGACAAAATGGGGGCCAGATGGGCAGAGTCTATGGACCATGGCAAAGAGCCAGGTTGACTTGGCATGTGATGGAAAGCTACTAGAAGTTTTTGAGTAATGGAGAGTTAAGATCTCTGTGTTTTTCAAATGCCATCCTGACTGCTCTGTGGAAACTGGCTTATGGAGGGTAAACATGGCAACAGGAAGACCAGTGAGGAGACTGGCTATTGCAATAACTGAGAGAGAGGCAATGATGGCTAGGATGGCTGGTAGTAGGAAAGATGAAGATAAGGGGAAGGAAATAGGACAGAGCTGAAGTTCTCAGACTTTCTTGCCTCATGAAGCCCTTTGTGTCTCAGTAATTTTTTTTCACCCCTTAGTCAAAAGAAATACCTAATGGTTCAGCTTCTTAAGGTAGCGACTACTTAATAGTAGTAGTCTGAGCATGTCAGGGTTTATCCCCACAAATTTAAGATATCTCACAGCTCTACCTGTGAGAAGCGTCTCGTGCCTGTTACAGTTTGGGAATCATGGTTTTGGAGATTACTTACTAGAGAACAGGATGTGGGGAGTAAGAAGAAAGAAAATCAAAGATGATTCCTGTACTTTGGAACAACCTGGACAGGTGGTGGCAGTGCCACTCATGAGATGGGTAAGAATGAGGGAAACCACAACCCCCCCGAGAGGCAGGTTATACCCCACTGACAAATAAGGAAGCTGAGATTCAGAGTGACTGCAAGTCACTGAAGGCAGCACTGACTGGTCAGGAAGTAACAAAATCTGACTCCAGGTCTGTCTGATGCCAAATATAATAACAATGTAATAAACAGTATGCTGCTATGAGTTAGTCACATCAGAGTACATTACATGTGGTTTAATAACCACATTATTAAATAGGTCTGTCTGACTCCAAAGTCAGCTACCACACACTCCCCTCTTAGCTGATAAAAGTGATAGTAAGGTGTTGAAAAATGGCAGTCTCAACCACTCAGCACCCCCCCATATATATATATAGTGAAATAAAGGTCTTGGAGGTAAAAAAAAAAAAAAAATGAAACTGAACATTTTACAAATGTCCACAGCTATTGTTGTAATGACTGCACTATATTTCCATTTCCAAAACCAGACCAATCTAATTGTCTTCCCTCATCTTGACCCAGCCCTAAACAGGACAGTTCTAAGTATAATATTAATTGAAAATTGATTTCTTAGGGCAGGTGGCACAACTTCAAAATCCCTGATGGAGCTCAGCCACATGGAGGAGCAGGGAATGTAGGGGACTAGAGGAGACACATACACTCTAAAAGGCAATAGAGTCATCTTGAAATCTAGACTATAATGTAAAACGGAACAAATGTGAAAATTCTGCATTTTCTGAAGAAATCATGCCTAGGGGCTAAACTTAGTCCTTGAAAACAGTCTTAGATACATGATTAAATTTCTCAAACATATTAGTGATAAATGGCCAAGGAGTGGGCTTAAGGAAGTTGAAGAAGATTATGAGAAGAATCCAGGAGGAGGCTATTAATTCTGTGCAGGAAACTGAAGTTAAAACTGCACAGTTCAATCTACTTTACACATTTTGCATTTTCTGGGACTAGGTGTTTTTCCAGAAGTGGAAATAGGTGCACCTTATATTTAGTTCTGTATATTTTAATCTGCCAAGTATAAAATAATCTTATCAAAATAAATGAAGATGTTCCAGCAAGAGACACTGTTCATTTTTCTCCCTGCCATGAATGACATGTCATCAGACTATTTGTCTCTGCACTGAGCAGCTTAATAGCATTTGAAATCCTGCAATTTTATCAGTCACAGGAAGCATAATCACCAACTTGGATAGAAGTCACTAACTTAGCTCTTCAGTTGCCCCGAGAAAGAAGGAACCAAGAGATCTGACTAGCAGAATTGTTGTTATAGATCTTCAGTGTTGAAACTCAAACGAAACTTAAAAGAGTATCTATCCAGGATTATAAATTATTAGAAATGCTGTTATAGTTTGTCACTAATTCTAAATGTCAGGACTCATTTGGCAGCAGTTTTGAAAGATCCTGTACTCAAATCTTGAATGCTGTAGCTTTTGTTTTCCCAAGGCCATAAGTGAAAATAGTTAAGACAACTCTCACGTAGTCAGACCAAGACAGTTCCAATCATAACACCAAGGCTATGACCGTGACTACAATCAGACTGAAAGCAAAGCAAAACAGTAATACATAAAATCTAGCTGGCTCTTCCTGGGAAGTACTTCAAGGAGAGCAATTTTACTATGCTCCGTACAGTGCTCCTTGGCGGGAGGGGGGGGTGGATAAATCTGCAGTTAGAATAAAGCATAATAACTTATGACAAATATCTACTCAGAGGGTTATAGAGGATCCCATAAATTAGCCCGGGGATGTAGGGTGATGGCTGATGGCTTGTGACCTGAGTTTGGAGGTCTTTTAGGGTAAGGTGGGTATTTTGGCTTGAGAGAATGATATGTTTGAAAGTGCTAGGGCCGGGATTAGTTTTAATCATTGCCAGAGGTACAGGATGTTCCGTATAGCATGAGGGAGAGTGTGTGGGAAATGGCTGGACATAAGGCAGTGCAAAATGGACAAAAGTCAGTACACGAGGAGATCTAGACTTTGAGCTCTGCTGAGGGCTGCAGGAACCCACTTATGATTTTAAGTCAAGAAGGGATATGATTTGACTTTGTTTCAGAAAGGTCACAGGCAGAGATAAGAATAAACTGAGGGAGGTGAGATTTAAGGCAGAAAAATCTGGAGTCTTCCTCCAGATTTTTGGAGTCAACTCCTCCTGGAGTTGCCCAGCTCCCGGCCTCACAGACCTGGGCTACAGTAGGTCCGCCTTGGTATTTCCCTTGTAGGAATTAAGAATCGAGATAACTCCAGTCATTGATTATGGATATTCAAACTCAGAGGTACATTTAAGGTTATGTGGCAGAGTATGATCAGGTATGAACAACAACAAAACACCAGAGGACGATCTCAAAGAGAAAGAAGGAAGAGGGTGCATACAGGCAGAGAGAGGCAAGCACAAGAAACAGTGTGGATGCAGAGGCTGAGCAAGTGACTCTCCGGTTTCTGGTTTCAGCCCCTGGCTAGGCCCAGCTCTACTTCCTGCCTTTAGTCCCTATGCCCTTACTACGAACCCTTTTATTTTCCTTCAGCAACATTTGAATGGGATTCTGTGGCTTGCAAACACAATGAATCCTGTCTGAAGCAAGGACTGAATGCAAACATTAAATGAAAACAAAGAAAGGGGCACGTGGGTGGCTCAGTCGATTAAGTGTGCGCCTTCAACTCAGGTCATGATCACAGGGTTCCTGGACTGAGCCTCATGCCAGGCTCCCTGCTCAGTGAGGAGCTTGCTTTTCCCTCTGCCGCTCCCCCTGGCTCATGTTCTCTCACTCTCTGCCTCCCTCTCTCTCTGTCAAATAAATAAAATCTTTTTTTTTTTTTTTTTAAAGAAAAAAGAGAATAGAAAGGATGTAAAAGATATTAAGGAAGTAAAATGGAAGGAAATTGCAATGGCTGGATTTGGAAGGAGTGGCTCCCATATACAGTCTTGGGCACCCACTGCCATACTCTGCACTGCAATGGGGATGACAGAAGAGGCCAAACTGGAGGGAAATGGTAGGCATTCATTTTGTACATGAAGAGACTGGTGGAAGTAGGATATCCAAGTAAAAATGTCCAGCAGTTGGGCACAATTGCATATCTCAGAGCAGTTCTGATCTGGAAATGTAGAGGAGGTCATCCCTCACATGTAGATGGTCATCAAAACCATGAGAGTTGAGGAAATCTCCAGCAGAGCTGCAAGCCAAGGCCTGGGGAGCACCGACATTAAGGTGCGAAACAAGTAGGCAAAGTCATGAAGGAGACTCAAGATGAAATGCTGTGATAGGCTAAGAAAGGAAAAAAAAAATTTAAGAGAACCATGCCCAAGAGACGAGAGCCTAGACACTTATCTTGCTGAGAGGATGACAAAAGTTGACTGTGGAAAAGAGAACTGAACTCCCTAACATCAGGTGACTACCTTGTATACGACAGGCATTTGGGTGCCTCATTTCATCTTCGAAGTAACTTTTCAAGACAGGTGGCAGCATATCTTTTTAAAGATGAGGGGGAAAGACCAAAGTGCCCTGGGGATGAGCTATTGTGTCTATTGTGTATTCTAGTCCCTGGCAGAGAGCCTTCCACCAATATGTTTAAAGAACGAATAAAGAAGTGAGTATCTCCACAATTTTAAAATAGTCTACATGGACTTAACCAGATGGTTACTCTCAAATTCACATACAACTTGGGGGGCAAGGTTTTGCTTTACGGATACAGCAAGCCTATTTCCTAGGGCACAGCCCCGGATTTTATGTTGCTCTTTCAACTTTCGCAGCATCTCTATTTCTTCTACTTATCTTTCAGCAAAACCTGAGTCAGAGAAAGTAGGCAAGGAACTCATGTTTTTATATTACCAAAGATGTCCTGGGGAACCCAGAATCTTAGTTGCTGATATTTTAACAAACCATGGAGATAAATCCCCATTAATTGCCACAAAACCTTAAATTCACATCTGATTCAGAAAGGATGCAAAAGGATATGACAATCTTTTGATGTAAACCACAAGTCATGCCACATGGGGTACACTTAGCCACAGATTCTCCCACCTCCTACGGAGGCATTATTAGCTCTGATCATTCAAAGGTCATTGAGGTCTTTTCTCCCTGACTTAAGATAAAAAGAACACATATAATACTGAAGTGAACAACACTCCTAACATAACTATGAGTTAGAAAAACGCTATTATGATTCCTTTCTGTGTCCCGAATTTAGAGACAAGCATGAAGGAAGGATATTATAACAGTTCTGTATCTACAGAGGATGCCTCAAATCCTGGATTAATGGGTGTGGGCCAAAGAGTACGAGCTAACTGTGGAATGTCCCTGCTTTCCACAAATTCCCTCAAATTCACAAAATGAAACACACAATAAGCAGAAATGAAGCTAGCATGGACTCCATTCCTCCCAGGGCCTGAGCCATATATACTCTTCTCTTCTAACCACTGTAAGAACTGTAGGAGGTATTTTTCATGATTTCCAAATCACTGAGACTCACAAGTTAAAGCAGCATGTAGAGTTTACATAGCAAGTATGCTAGGTTTGGATTCAAATTCAGATCGAATATCAAACGTTGTGTTAATATTTGGTAGGTCACATTTCTGTCCAGAAAACAACTACATATAAAGAAACTTTTAAAATATAACAAAAAGGGCACCTGGGTGGGTCAGTTGGTTAAGCAACTGCCTTTGGCCCAGGTCATGATCCTGGAGTCCTTATCAGGCTCCCTGCTCAGCAGGGAGTCTGCTTCTCCCTCTGACCCTCCCCACTCTCATACTCTCTCTCTCTCACATAAACAAAATCTTTTAAAAATATGTAACAAGAAATCATTTATATATGCTCTCTTCATGTTCCAGATAAAACTAATCTGTTTTGTGTTCCTACAACATATAAATTTGGCTTTTATGCTGCATTGTATGTATGTCTAACTGCTCAGAATCCCGACTTCTTAATGACAAGAATTACAATTTCCAGATATTTGAAACTCTATCAACAATATAGTAAAGGTTGGTTGAAGGAATAAATGACCACTTTAGCAGATATAGTTTTAAGATTCCTGTGACAGGACAAAATTATTTGTGAATTATACCAAAAATATCTCCAAAAGATAATAATATTCAAGGAAATACATTCTCATCACTTCTTATGAAACTCTCCTTTTATTACTTACTTTTTGTATGGTTAGTGACCTTTTCTTTATTAAACATTAATTTGCTATAACCATGGAAAGATACTAAGAAAATCCATATTCATACTGTATAAACTTATTTCTATACATATTTGAAGACACAGCAAGATTTTAAACTGATGGCCCTCGTGCCCTTCCCCTTATGCTCCTGGCCCGTCTCTGAATCCCCCTGTAGTTATCATGGAAACTCACTGTAGAATCCAAGTTTCTAGTTAAATTCCCTGTGTCTCTTTACTTCAGTCCTGAGAGCTCTGGCCTCAGGAGAGATTGCTCAGAGAACCCCCAGAATGACTGCAGGCATGACGCTCGTATTGAGGGACTGGAGATGGTGAAAAAATACTTGTGGAATAGTTCTGAAGCACGTTCCATACTATTCCTCAGAACGACTGAGCTCTAACTGCTGACTGAGATCAGCTGCTTACTACACAGCCTTCATGGTATCCCTGATCCTATCACACTTTCTCTGCTCTCTTACTCATGCTTCTTGGTTTCATCCCTTCCCCCCGCTAAACACCTGCATCCAATTCTTTGTCTTGGGGCCTGTTTTGGGGAACTCAAGCTAAGATAGGTGTGCAACATATACACAGGGAAATGCGAAGCAATTAGGAACACTAGAAAGCCATCGGGTTTAGAGTTTCATCTGATGAGAATGCTTTGCTCTATATGGTACGACAGTGATCTGTCACTAAAAATGGCCTGAGACTCCAGAGGTCAAAGCTGCATCCTTTCCCTTGCATAGGATTTGAGAGATCAGTGAAGTTCACTGGGCTTGAGCCTACCCATACAACATTATGAAAGCCAAGGAAAGTTCTCTCCCATCAGGTTATAGGTTTGCTACACCATCTTGGGGCAAAGAAGTACTGCCAACTATAACCAAGATTGTCCTTCTAAAAAAGATGTACTTTGGAAATAAAAAAGTGGCCTTAACATATAAGAAACTAAGTAAGCATCCAGGACAGTGACTGGCATGTGGAAAGCATTAATCAATCTTCCAAAAATTACATCCACAAAATACATTTTTCTTTTTAGACTAAAACTGATCTCCTGCAGTCTGATAACTTTTCAACCAAGAAAGGATTAAAACATTTCAAACACAAATGTCTTAGCTTCCACTTTACTTGAAACTCCATTTTTTTCCTCATTCAAATGTATATTAAAGTTCACTTTCATCTACTTCACTTGATAGGTCATTAGAATGAAGGCAAGTAACTGGCATGCCTAAAATCCCACCACAGAGACAGACCTTAAAACCAATTCTCTCTTGATTCTGGCGTCAGTATTTTTCCCAACCCATTATACTCATCTTTCAAAGGAGTCATCCAATGAACACACATCCTGAAACATTCCAACGAGGTAAGCATGTTATCATTCAACAGCTTTTCTGGATTATGTTCAGAGTCCTACCGAGGAGGCAGAGGGAGGAAAAGGCTCACAGTAGGGAGCAGGGGTTTTGGCCCATTCATTTTGCCTCCTGAAGACTGCAAAGAGCAAACTCTCACCTCTGGCTCAGGTTTACAGCAGGAGAATGCATCAATCCTTATTGTTTTCTTCTTACTTCTTGTCACTTTTATTTTTCTCTACATTTACCACCATCTGGCCATGCCTGCTTGTTGTCCCATGTTTCCTGACTGCCTGATAATTTTTTAACCTAGGAGAGCTTGCTGAGGCTAAAATATGAGAATGGAACACATTCATAAATATTGCCCTTATGAAATTAAATTATTGAATATGATTAATAAATATAAATGACTCACCCAACCACCAGCCCGGCTTGTCCAGGAACTCTAGATCAGGGTATAAAGCGAAGGCCTTAACTGGGTACCAGTAGATTAAAGAATCTGATGAGCTTTATGATTCTTGAGATGGATACCCCTTATTAGCTCATAATCATTCCACATATTTTTTTTTTTTTTGATCTTTGGATGGTACTGAATTCCACTAACTCAGATTTCTTACAACACACCCAAACGAGCTTTAAACAGTCAACTCTGGGCATTTCAGGTGTTCTACAACTAGAGTAGTTCATGTGATATGGAGTCATAAGTCAGGGTTCCGCTCTCAGGGCTAAAACTTATTACATCACAATGGACAAGTCACTGCACTTGTTAAGCCTTAGCTTCCTTCGCTAGAGAATAAGCAGAAGAACTACTATGCCTACTTGACAGGATTTTAAAGAAGATCAAGAAAGATCATGCCCATAAAAATACTTTATAATGTTACATATGTAAAGCAGTAAAAATGTTTGTTTACATAATTACACCATTAGAGGGGCTAACAGTTTTGTCCTTTTTTTCTTTTCTGTTAATATTTAAGTGAGTTAATACATATTAGAGTAGTATCTGGCATTTAATGTTTAATAAATGATAGCCATAGACATTATTATTAAAGGGATATATTTTCCAAAGGTCTTTATTATCTCTTGTAAATAGGACAGAAGAAGAGATCACCTAAAAATTAAGGCCATACAGTTAAGGAAGTAAGAGTGACTGCCCATCCAATATAAATGCCTGCTTCCTCTTGCCATTTTGCAACGATGTGGATGGAACTAGAGGGTATTATGCTAAGTGAAATAAGTCAATCAGAGAAATAAAATTATCATATGATCTCACTGACAGGAGGAATTTGAGAAACAAGACAGAGGATCATAGGGGAAGGGAGGGAAAAATGAAACAAGATGAAACCAGAGATGGAGACAAACCCTACAAGACTCTTAATCTCAGGAAACAAACTGAGGGTTGCAGGAGGGGAGGGGGATGAGAGGGATGGGGTGGCTGGGTGATGGGACACTGGGGAGGGTATGCGCTATGGTGAGAAAAAAATAAATTTCAAAAAATTAAAAAATAAATAAATGCCTATTTTCTACCCCTACTTTAAGTTAATAGAAAAGGGAAGGGAAGGAAGAGATAAATCTGGGAACCCAAATTAATCTAAGAGAAGAATCAAAAGCAGATGACTGGCACAGAGTATCCCAAGAAATTTATTCCCTTACAATCCTTTTTACCTGAAGCTGATTCAGAAACTTACATTTCTGAACTTCCTTCTCTTCTTTACTACTGATTTTCTGTGTAACCTTCAAGCTAGCCATTTCACCACTTGGTCTTCTCAGGTAAAAATCTTATAACTTCCATCTGTCCAAGATGGATTGATATATGTTCATCAGAATGTATCAAGATATAGCTTATTGTAAGTTCCTCAAAAGAAGCAAGATGCTCTCAGACCTCCACAGAAACAGGTGTTTATCTTATTTTTCTTACTTTCTCTCCCTCTCTCCTTCCCACTCATATGTAAACACATTTTGGCTATTGTAATAATAATAATGCGGGAAGGGTTCAAAGTATTAGCAGTCATCAGATAAAATTCTTAAATGGAAAACGGAAAGGTCTTGATTTTATGAGTTTAGAATCGATCACAATGAGAATTTCTTAAGAGAGTTTCCTTCACTTTATCATCAACCTCATATATCAACCCTCTCTCTTGAATCACAAATGGGAATATTTCATTGGTCTAAGACATCCAGTGCCATAACAGCAACACTTTTATATCAGGAAAGCTAGTACTCCATTTGCTCTGTTCTTTCTCTCCTATGAAAAGAGAATAATCTATTCAGCATGTCTGAAATTATTAAGGAATTAAAGTCATTAGAAAATTGCTTCTTCTAAGAGTAGTGTCTATAAAGTAAGTTATACTTTTAAGAACTTAGAAGTTCTCTGTTTGGATATAAATCTAAGTTATCATACAAATAAGAATACTTAGACATATACACACAAGCAATATTTTTTTTTATGGTAAAGGATGTGAAAATTAAATATTCCAAGAAGAAAATCTATTTCCTTGACTGAGATAGGATACTAAATAGGTCAAGGAAATAGAAATAAAAATCCTCTGAGGGAAAAGAGAGAAACCTAAACATGGTAACATCATCTAATGCAATTATAAGGATGATTTATCTTTCAATATTTTTTCATATGATTCTTCTATGAATTTTTCTTGGTGAGAAATAGAATTCAAAATACCTCATAATTCAGGTTCACACAAACTTTGGGGTGAAAGATGGGTTTTGCAAAAGGATTTCAACTTCTATAGATTATTGGGCTTTGGCTGTGAATACAGAAGAGTACTGCCTACTTTATTTTCCACTAGGCCGGGCAGATGATGGAAAGAAAGAGTAAGAGTAAAGAGATACACATAATGGAATATCCATAAAAACAGAACTCCAAATTAACAAAATGACATTTTTAAAATAAGAAAAAAATGCAGTTAATATTTCCTGCCAAAAACAACAAAAAATAAACTATTAGACTCTAATTAAAATAATCATTTTAAGTTAGAAAATTATAATAATTTACTGAATCTTATGAATGGAAAAAATATAGATGTGCACACACCAATTTAACAGACTGAGAGAGCAGAAGAAAATACGTTCTACGTGAGTCCCAGATTAGTCATCTTCCATCCACTACTGATGACAGTAGTACAGTCGATTATAATGAAAGACTTAGACTAAGTTTCATGGGCTTAAAATATGAACGTCTGAAATTGTGCATTATGAATAACCAATAGTTATTTGTTATAGATAGTGAATCATTTAAGTGTCTAACCCTCTAAGCTCCAGATATTAAATATCATATTAATTTCTTTAGGGAGTTGGTCAGCTATTTTGCATCATGTAGAAGCAATCTAAATCGAGCCATCATTTACCTTAGTTTATTCTTCCTACTTTCCAGGATTAATACTCAATTGCAAGCAAAAGCTGTATGACAACATTACCTATATTACGTACAGTTTGTGATAAGCAAAGCACATAATGACTATCATAAACTTAAGGAATATCAGAATTCTTATGGCCGTACCACTTGATCTCACTGTGAGAAGATTGAATATCTGGAGAAACGAACACCTTAAAATTTGGCAAACTTCATCAGCATGGTTTACACTAGATACCTATGAATGGACTATGACAGTGATTTTGACTAGGACACATACACTTTAGCCACTACCCATCAATGACAGTTGGTTCTGTTTGTGATGTTTTATAGAAATACAAAAAAGTGTAAGAAAAATTCATCTTGTCAAATTTAAATGCCTAGAACAGGGCGGAACAAACAAAAAAAGATTTTCAGAAACAGAGAACATATTTTAAATTAGGTTGAACAAATAGATATTCACAAAGGGTATTATTGCATTGCATTACTTGAAAACATGGTGTTAGCCTTGTTATAATTCTATCACCACACTTAGGATAGTGGACACAAAACAGTCATGTATACCACAAACAGAAAACAAACATGCCAGGTACTCTACTGACAGGGCTTTATAGAGCTAATAAAGGGGATAAAAAAAAGAAAGTACATATTAGAGGGAAGGAGGAGAGGACCAAATATTAAAAATGCAATCCAGGAAGTTAGAGTCTATCAAGGATTACGATTAAAATCAAATTCACAGGAGTGCCTGGGTGGCTCTGTTGGTAAGTGTCCGAGTTGGTTTCAGCTCAGGTCATGATCTCAGGGTTGTGAGATCAAGACCTGCATCGGGCTCCACACTCACTGAGGAGTCTGCTGGACAGTCTGTCTCTCCCTCTACCCTTCTTCCAGCTTGCACATGTGTGCTCACATACTCCCTCCCTCTCTCTCCCTCCCTCCCTCTTTCTCTCTCTCTCAAATAAATAAATAAATCTTTAAAGTGGAGTTTCTTCACAAATCCTGATTTAATCTAATGGGTCACTGGGCCCTAATCACTATTTTTAATAATTATTTTAACCATTCTTCTCAAATGATTACTAAAGATGTTATCCTATCCCAAGTAACTTCAAAGGGAAATATCAAAAGTCCTAAATACAAATGCTTTACCAACTAAAATTGAATTTTACATAGTTTATATTTTTGATGAATAATTTTAGTCAATAGGTAGTGGGGAGAAACTTCTAAAATTTAGGAGGTTTTCACCTAACAACTAGTTTATCAGCAAAACTCATGACTTTCCTCTAACAACCCGTATTCTATTACCTAGGATCTTAAAAGTCTATTCCATGGAGGACTGGAATAATCCTGCATAGCCCTTATCACAATTTGAAATTCTACATTAAACTGTGAATTTATTTAATGTGTTTCTCCCACCAGCCTACAAACGCTATGAGGCCAAGAAGCATGTCTACTTTATTCACTTCTATGTGTCTTGTATAAAATAGGCCATCAAAAATGGGTTTAACGTTGAATGAATGAAACAAAGTACAACCCTTACTATTCATCCTTCTCCACCCCCAGCCCCCATACTACTTTGGGGATTAGTCTGACAACTAGAAAGCAGGAAACTTTTATGTCTTCCCCACTTCTCTGTTCCCATTCTGTCTCTGGGCCAATGTACTTTGGTGGTAATAAACACTTTCTATTAATGTTCTTATCACATTGCATTGCTAAGTGACTGCCCCAAAAGGAAATGAACTACTTATCTGTGTGCCATTATCTCTGACAATGCCAGGTGATTCCCCTGTTTCACTTTTTGACCAGCATCAAGAAATAGCTTATGAAAATGATACATTCATTAGCTCAGAATATAAGGAAGTACTGGGTGGCATACAAGAAAAATTTTATGAAATCAGGTAAGCCAATGAAGTATAACAAAATAAATCATCTCCTTCTAAGTCGTCCATTGGTAGGATTAAAAATTGTAAAGTATCTTCCAAAAGGAGGATCTTACACAATTAATAGAACAAATCACCAAAAGTCCTATTCTTTTTTTTCTATGTAAAATAATTCCTTCATAATCTTTTCAATAAAAAGCCAGAAATACATACATACATGATGGTGTTAATGCCTGAGAGCTGTTGGAACATTTGTAGACCACAACCCACAATCAAAGCTCGGCGAGTTGGGGGATAACTCAGCATTCTGCAGATCACAGGTCCAGCTTTTTTAAAAAAAGAAAGAAAAAGAAGGACACATCTATTATTTTCAGCTCCCACAATAATTATTCCCATTAGGATCAATTTCCCCAAAACTATGAAATCAACATGACTGGGCATTGTAAAATGGAACATATAAACGTTTACAGAAATCTGGGCACAATCTATTTTCTGAAACAGATTAGTATATATTTGAGTTCAAACTGTAAAAGCAACAAAAAGCAATTCAAGTTAAAGCAATTTATGGATACTAGGAAGACCTACATAAATTGGAACCGTCAGAAATTATTCTTCCTTAAATGCCTACAAAATGCATTAACTTACTCTCTTTCTTCCACTTCCTTGGTAATTAATTATTATTTAAAATCCATTCAATGTGGGACTACTTACAAAGTCACTGGCAAATTGCTTTAATCAACCAAAAGAATGGCATTCATTAAAACAAACAAGGAAAAGAATTCATTCCAATTTATTTGACTTAGGTAACAAAATTCACTCCAATCTATTCGATTAAAGTTAAGGAATTTGGGCATGACATAGGACTTGGTTATGGTTTATATTATTAATAAATGTTATCCAAAAAAGATAATACAAGAAAAAAATATCTTTTATATAGGGGTGTATACATATATATACACACAGACACACATATATACTACATATACATATATATGTTATTTTCTAGATTTTGAATAGTTCTTTAAGTGGCATTCAATCATCATTTCAAAATATAAATGGGCTTTCAAAATGGCACAGATTCCTTGGTCTCTATATCAGAACTTTAGATCAAGTTTGAAAAGCTGTAGATATGAAACACTGAGGCCTTAAGTAAAGTACCTCTTAGGTTCCCAGAAGTGCTTCGATTACATCTTCACCTTAGCTTAAAGAGGCATTCTATGCAGTGTCCTTGATGGGGCCAGAGGTGACTCCCTACGACCTATAGCATTCCTGCTGTTAGAAGAGATGGCCTGGGATCACTGGGATGTTCACTGCTTAATTAGAGGCATTTTTCCTAGAGGCTAAGTTTCATCAGTGAACCCTAAACCAAGTCAAGTTTAAAATCCAAGGGCGTTTTACCATTTCAGGAACCTTTTGGAAATCTAATATTCTAGTTCACAAAATAGAATAAAATATTCTGTTGTCTCAGCAATAAAAGTTAAAATGGGATGCCAAGCCAGGATATTAATTAGAACTGAATATTACAGGAATGAGAATATTCACCTCTACAGGGGTGTGATTAAAATCATATGAAGACTTGATTTACTGCAAATGATTCTGTCCCGAAATGGTAACACAGGGACATGGATAGAGAAGCATTTATGGTCACTGAAAGCTTAAGGCAGTGACAACCCATTTAGAAAGCAGGAAAAGAGTACTATAAATGTCAACTGTTTTAGATTCAAGTAAAGCAGTATTAAAACCCATCGAAAAGCTGTCTGAAATAGGCAAATTTTGAAAGCTTTACTCTGACAATACCGAAATATGTCTGGATCAGTTGTCTGAAAGGTGAGCAGTTTGCGTGCAAATTCAGCTATCTATAAGCGAGCCACAACATAAAAAACATACACAGCATATAAAAAGATCCGCTGATTTCCAAAAATCAAAAAATCTAAATGAAGATTATCATTTACTCTGTGTACCATGGAAATTTTAAAACAACAATGACAACAAAACAAAAATAAAACACCTTCTTCAGCTTTTAGTAACCTCCACAGATAAGAAATTGGCATTCTGCAAAGAACCTATTATAATCTGTGGGCAGCTGCATCTATTTTCACTATTAAACTGTTCCAAGATTTGATGGAAAGATTACCTAATAATGATTTTGGAGGGCAGAAAAATAAAGAGAAAATGAAGACAAATTAAAGTTTGACTTGCCAAAATTCCAAGAGCTATACTATTATATAAATATCACTTATATACTGCCTAGTTTTTAAAATTCTGAGTTTTTAACTTTCTCTTGGTTTTGATTTCCTATTAAAAATAATCAGGGGGGCCTGGGTGGCTCAGTGGGTTAAAGCCTCTGCCTTCGGCTCAGGTCATGATCTCAGGGTCCTGGGAACGAGCCCTGCATTAGGCTCTCTGCTCAGCAGGGAGCCTGCTTCCCCCTCTCTCTCTGTCTGCCTCTCTGCCTACTTGTGATCTCTCCCTGTCAAATAAATAAATAAAATCTTAAAAAAATATATTAAAAAATAAATAATAGCAGTTCTATTACTGGACTGGCTTTTAAAAAAAAATATACAGATAAATTTTGGTCACAACGGCTGCACATCTGATTATGCCTAAATAAAATGAAAGAATTTTCTTTCATTAAAATCATAAACTTAGCTTTATTAGGCAGTAAAACTGACTTAACAAATGCAAACTATCATTAATTTTTATATCACAGAAGCTATGAGGCAGAAGAAAAATATCAAATATATTAACTGGTTGAATGTTAATAAGTGAAAATTTAAAAGTCATGCTCTACTTATTACATTTCTTTTGATTTTTGTAATTAAAAACATTTAGTGTATACAAACATTGCACACTTAATTTTTAAAAAGATATTTATGTCTTTGAGACACAAGTTCCCACACAATAAAACATAAAACCTTTATACAACTAAAGTAGATAAGAAATACAGGGCTCAAAATATAACATGTACTAAAACAACAGATGCAAGAACCAAAAATGGATTCATCTTTTCCTTCATTCTAAACACCTCATACTACGTAACTTTCACAATGGTTTTCCAAGTGTGGCAGGTACTCCAGTGGCAAGGAGGCAAAGGACAGTCCTCCAAGTTTAGCCATTCCGGTTAACAGCTGTCTGTGAGCCAAGCCTAGAGACACTTCTCCAGGTACAATTAAAAATGCACTAGAACACACTTTATATAAAATCCCAGCTCTTGATTGCCACTTCCAGCCAAGATGGAGTAATAGTTACCAGATTTATCTCCAACATGAAATCAACTATAAAGCCATGAGAAATGTAGGAGACCACAGTTCTCATGACAAAGGATAACAGGCAACAAAGGACAGCGAATCTGGAGATTCAGGAAACAAGAGGTGAAGAACTCTACAACAACTGTACGAGTTTAATGCCTCAAAAAAAGTTTCCAGGCTGCAATACAAGGAGGGAAGCTAGGCAGACTCTGGTGATCTCCTTGAATTGAAAAGATGCACCTTGGGATCCAGGGACAAGTTGGCTAGAGTTGGGGCAGATTGCCAGAGTGGAGAGAAAGAGGACAGAGAGGTCTGCAGTCCCTCTTGGGTCTTCCATTGAGTGGATATGTGTTAAGAAACTACTCAAGGCAGGAGAAAGAGCCACAGAAAGAGATTAAAGCAATCAATTTCAGGACCTGTTTGTACCAACCAGAGGGAAAAACCTTCTGCATAAGGAGGAATAATCAAAGGGTCTTACCTCGGCAACGGTATAAATTTAGTCCTAGGTTAAACACTGCTTGGGTATCATCTAAAACAGCTTAAAAATCAAGGCCCCACTGCTTCCAAGTAACTGAATAGCATCCCAGAACAAAGTTTAGCAGTAAGATAAAATTCATAATGTCTAGCACACAATAAAAAATTATCAGGCATGCAAAAAGGCAGGAAAGTACAACTCATTGCAGTAAAGGGATTCATTCATCAAGAGGGCATAGCAATCCTAAATAACTGTGCACTTCATAAGAGCTTCAAAATATATGAAACAAAAATTGATACTACTGAAAGGGGAAATAGAAAAACCCATAATTATATACTCAAATATTTCATCACCTTCTTCTCCATAACTCATAGAATACATAGGCTGACAATCAGCAAAGACAGAGAAGACTTCAACAACACAATCAACAGACTTGACCTGACATTTAAATATCACTCTACTGACCAAGAGCAGAGTACAGAATTATTTCCAACAGTAAATGAATGGTAAATGTCTTGGAATATTTACCAAGATAGATTATATTCTCAGCTCTAAAACTAGGCTCAATTAATTTAAAAGGATCTAAGTCATACAAAGAATGTTCTTGGAACATCACGAAATTAATAAAGAAATCAACCCCTAGAAGATCACTGGAAAATTCCCTCCAAATTGGAAACTAAACACCACACTTCCATGAGTTAAAGAAATAATGGGAAACTAGAAAGTACCTGAACTGAAAAATATGGAAACACAGCATATGAAAATTTGTGGAATGGAGCTAAAATTCCATTTATAGCAATGACCTTGGATTCTACTTTACAAAACCAGAAAAAGACAGACAAATGAAACCCAAGATAAACAACATAAAAAGTAAAAAGAGCAGAATGGAAATCCATGACATAGATAAAAAAGACAGTTGGGGGGGGGGGGTGGGAAAACAATGAAACCAAAAGCCAGGTCTTTGAAAATATCAATAAACTTTGAGCCACACTGTGGTAGGCTAAGTAATGGTCCCTCAATAGATATGCACATGTACTAATCCTTGAAACTTGTTAATGTTACCTAAAATGGCATAAAAGAACTTTGCTGATATAATTAAATTAAGGATTCTAACATGAGAAGATTATCCTGGATTATTTGGGTTTGGCTGTAAATGTAATCATATATATTCCTCCAAGGAAGATAAAGGGAGATTCAGGATAGAACAGAAGGCAATGTGACCATGAATGCAAAGACTGGACCAATGTAGCCATAAGCCAAGAAATGCCAGGCCCCACCAGGAGCTGGGAAAAGCAAAAAACATATTGTTCCCTGAGAGCCTCTGGAGGGAGCATGACTCTGTCAACACCTTGATTTCAACCCAGTGAAAGGAATTTCAAACGTGTGGCCACCAGACTGTGAGAATAAACTGTTTTTTAAGCTACCAAGTTTGTAGGATTTTTTACAGCAGCCATAGGAGACTAATACACAGATCAATCAGGGAAGAAAAAAAAAAAAGAAAGTCACCAATGTCCTGAGTAAGAAAAGTGAAATTGATATAGATTCTACAGATATCTTAAAAAACAATAAAGGAGTATTATGAACAACTTTACAGCATTAAATTCAACATCTTAGGTACAATAGGCAAATTCCCTAAAAGACAGAATCTTTCCAGACCTAACTCAAAAAAATAGGCTGAACATACTATAACCTACTAAAAATACTGAGTTTGTAGTTAAAAATTTTCTCCCAAGTCTCAATGGTTTGACAGAAAGCAGAGCAGCAGTTGCCTGTAGAGGAAGAGTTAGGAAGGGGCACGACAGAAAGCTGTTGAAGGGTCTAGATGTATACGTTCACGATCTTGACTGCGGGGAGGGTTTCACAGCATATGCAACTGTCAAAACATACCAAATTCTAAACCTTATCTATGGACCGTTTATTGTATGTAAACTGTGCTTCACTAGAGCTGCGAAAACAAACAAACACACACTCCCTTTGCAAATAAAGAAACTCTACATGTCGATAGGGCTGACGTGGTGAAATGGTTGGTCAGGAGAAATCCAAATATTCGAAGATCTTACCCTTCACTTAAGTGAAGGGCACAAAGGAGTTACTAATTCGAAGCGACAATAATATCTGATGAAACTGGGCTGCGGAAGTCAGGGCAAGATTACCAAGTGAGGACAGGCAGGCATGCAGGACCCTTGGAATCTCTTCGAGGTTTTCCTTGTGCTCATGCTTTCCTTTCTTTTTGTTTTATTTATGTATGGATTTTACCATGCACTGAAGAAAACTTAAGAAGAAGTAGAGCATATTATGACTAATGAATGACAAGATGCAAACTGTAGGCGGCTTCCCCACTGCTGGCAGTCCTCACAGACTAAATTCTTTGTTATAAGAAAAAATGCTCTGCGGAGAAAAGCAGGGCCCTCACTGGGAGCAGGATAATCACTGCTCAGCTTCAAATATTACCCTCCCTGCCCCACAATTTGGGGCCTACCGACTGGGCTACAATGAAGCTGAGCAAGGACCCAACAGCACAGTCCCCCAGCCTGTCCTGACGCCACTAGAGGACGCTGTTCTCATGCTCCACATGCTGCCTTCTGGAAGGCAAGGTGTGTCAGCCACAGTGACATCAATAGATCAATGAGGATTTCAAGGCATCTGCTCCAATCTCAATGGATTTTCTGATATTTCAATAGCTCTTCATGCCTTAGGAACCCGATTTTCACCATCAGAATTGTCCTAAGTAGTTTAGAGCATTAGGTGTTAATAAGTAAAGGAAACACAGAGGAATCAGATGACCTTCCCAAGGTCACAAACTAATAAGCGCGTAGAACTAGGACTTGAACTACTTTGTTGCTCATGCCATAAACGACAAGACACTGCATATGCGGACCTAAGTGGGTTTTTCTTTGCATAAAAAAATAACTGAACAAAATAACAAAACACAAAACATGCACTTTCAAGCTACAGTAATAAATACGCTCTGTGTCATGACTCTAATCCCTCAGACTCCTGTTTTTCTCTGTTTTTAGGGCCTCCCTTGCCACAGTCCCTAGCCCTAATTCCAGAGGTCCTGGCTTCAGAACATTCATTTCACTCTACTCCAAAAGTTCACCATACCCATCTCCAGGGAGTTGAGTATCATTTACAAATAATTAGGAAAATGGACCACACTTATTTCAGGACAAATTCAGTGTGTCTGTGGAACAGGCCCTTCGTGCTGCTGGGGGAGCCTTTTGTTCACCTCCAGTTGGCTCCAAATTATAGTTTCATGAGACCCAATTCAAACAGTCTTCTTCCTTTGACTTCCAATGTTCCCTCCTGCCTCTCTGACCAAGTCTTCTCCAGCCCAGGTATCATGCCTGAGGCCCCTACTGTGAGCCTACTCTGTGTGAGAACAGAAACAGCAGGAGGCTCTACCTGGGAGGAGCTTCTGATATTGGGGCGGGGAGGGAGTCACGTACAGAAATAAAATAAGCTACCGCACAGCAGTTGAAGTGCTCTAACAGAGGTACACGAAAGCTATGAGATTCAGGCCTAGGGAAGCACCTAGAAAAGGCATGTCAGCTCAGGTAGATAGCAAACAGAAGTCATCATAACTCACTTCAAAATTGCTCTTGACTCTGCGTTACCTAATTTTTCGCAGTTAATCAGGATCAGAAACATGGCACTTGGCTATTCATTCCCTCTTTCCTCCTTTGCATACCCAGCGAGTTGATGAATTGTAATGAAAATTAATGTACGTATGCCCGTCTTCTTTCCACAAAACATCAGAAACTTTTGTTTTTGCATCTGCACCCTCTGTGGCTCCCCAGCTCTCTACTGCCCCGCTGGACTCCCAGCCAGCTTGTGAATGAGACTGCACAGGGGAGAGCAGACTAGGGCCGTCCCACTCCAGCTTGGGCCCTGGGAGGCTCTCAGCAGTTGAAGCCCATCGTGCCTTTATCTTCTCTCCGGCTAAGGGGTTGTAGTGGTAGCACTTGCCATTAGGAGGATCCGAGGTAACAAACTTCCTGGCATACAGTAGGTGTCACAGTTAATTTGATGTGTCGACCTGCCTGGGCCACAGGGTGACCAGATATTTAGTAAATATCATTTCTGGGTGTGTCTAGGAGGGTGTTTCTGAGTAAGATGAACACTTGTATCAGCGGATGGAGTAAAGCAGACTCCCCTCCCTGATGTAGGAGGGCATCGTCCCACCCACGGAGGGTCTAAACAGAACAGAAAGAGGACGAAGAGTTTGTTCTCTCAGCCAGCCCACCTATTTGACTTGGGACGCTGGTTTTTTCCTGCCCTCAGATTGGGACGTCCACCCTCACGCTCCTGGGTGTGCAGCTTGCAGAGGGCAGACAATGCTATCTTCTCAGCGCCCATAACCATGTGAGCCCGTTCCTCATCATAAATTGATCTCCCCTGACCTCTTACACACACACACACACACACACACACACACACCCCTCTCCTATTGGCTGCTGTGCGGTCACCCCCCCAACACGAATACATCCTGTACTCAGTGACAAAGCCTCGTATATGGGCTCCATCCAGTCAATCCAGCCTCTCCACATTGCTGCCACCCTGTCTGCTAAAGCGGCCACCGATCACTTAACTTAGTTCACTAACTTGCTCAAAACCTTCTGGAACAGACCCACCAGGGCCTGTCTGATGAAGGGCACACGCCCGCCCCAGCCTATCTTTCTAGACTGCTCTCACAATTTCTTCTAATATGCTATGCTTTAGCAACCTTTGGGTAACCTGTTTTCACACAAAAAAAGCTTCGTATCATTACGTCTCTGTCTCTTACAATGTTCCTGTTCTATGAGGTCACCCCTGTTCCCAAAAGAGGATATTCTGTCATCTGAGTCCTGCTGTCAGTTTTATGCCTCCCTTCTGCTCTCTCTGCTGCCTAATCTGTTTGGCAGGTGAGGTGGCTGACGTCTCTTCCATACGGAATTACGTGGGGGGAAGGGCGCAGGGTTCATCGGCTTTATCATTTCCTTCCCATTGTACTTAGCCTAGGGTCACGCCAATGGAAGACACTCAATAAATATTTGTCTAATGAATATGAGGGAAAAAGAGGGCAGGAAGGAGGGAGAAAGGAACACCAGAGCAAATAATGGTTATTGAGAGCTCCAGAATAAAGCAATCTGAATACACTGCAAGTTGCTAAACAATGTTGTGGTTAATTATAAACGGCCACTCAGATCCTGAGCGTATCTATGCTCTTTTCCTCTTCAATATGCGGCAGATAATGTCTGTGATTACAAGCTGGTGCTTGGCACGTGTTCCGTTTGGAAGAATGGACTGCTGCTACTGATAAATTCAACCCCACGTGGCTCAATCATTCCTTCACAGTCCGGCATTTATGCCAATACATTCTGAAATCCTTCTAAGGCAATCGATTTGCCAAGATGTTGTGTTGGGCTGGTTGTTTATAGGTGCGTGCCCGTGAGCTGATCATGGTGCATTAAGGCCCGTACGCAATGACTGTGTTAATCCAGTCATTATTATTCCAGGTTGCTAAGGCAAAGGCTTTTTTCTACGTATAAGGGGAAATGCTGAGAGGGTTTTATATGTTACTAAAATGCTGGGTGTTCTTTTTTTTTTTCCCCTCTAAAACCTTGTTTTGTTATTATCTTAATTCTAAAATATTTCTTTCATTAGAGGTATCTACATAAATAATGGCAATCCTAAATCTAGACCAGCAATTCTCAAACGAAATCTCTGAACTTTCTGACAGCTATGGGAGTGTGGTGTGATGCTGAGGGAAAGAACAAAAAACAAAAAACAGAAGGAATTACTACTTTAGACAATCTTTCTTGAACAAAAGGACGTATCCTTTTTTAAAGCAAATGGACAGTCTTCTTAAACAACTATATTCTTAACAGTATTACTGTCTTTGGACAAAGCAATTTTTAAGCGAAAGAATATAAAACTCAACCTAATTGTCTTCTGCAGCAATTCTCATAGCAATTTATTATACTTAGTGATACAAAAAGTCTCTCACCTACCTAGTTTTTTTAAGATTTTATTTATTTATTTGACAGAGAGAGAGAGTTCACAAGTAGGCAGAGAGTCAGGCAGAGGGAGAGGGGGAAGCAAGCTCCCTGCTGAGCAGAGAGCACGATGCAGGCTTGGATCCCAGGACCCTGAGATCATGACCTGAGCTGAAGGCAGAGGCTTTAACCCACTGAGCCACCCAGGCGCCCTCTCACCTACCGTTAATCAGTAGATATTACCCAGTAAGATACAGGACTATGTATGACTTGCATCTGCTAAAGGCTATTGCAACCACAAGCAATGCTGAATAGTGCAGAGACCCAGAGTCTCCACATTTGGGAATCAAATCAACTAGATCTGAATCTAGCTCAGCTACGTAGAAGCTGTGTAAATTTGGGCAGGTTCCTTACCCTCTCTGGGCCTCACCACGCCTCATATGTGACCACAAGTACTTCATGGTTATATTGTGATGATTTAAGGTGCTAATGCATGTGAAGTACTACAATAAAACTCAAATAATGAAACTGTGATTTCATCCATCAGCTCTCGGGTAGAATTTCTCCATAGATGAACTAGAAAGTTTTAAACTGAAAACTGTCAATAAATCACATGGACTTTCCTTCTAGCTAAACAGAGTCTTTACTTTTAAGATTCCACAAAGTAATTTAAAGAGTTCCATTAACATAAAAATCACTGAATCTATACTTAAAATTTCTATTTCTTTTATAATCAACATTTCCACACAGATTACTAATAAAAAAAAAAACTAGGTAATAGATCAGTAATACCTATGCCACAGGCACCTGTAATAAAGTTCTATCAAATTTACTGATAGATGCTATCAGACTATCTATACAACCACAGATAAATCAGAATCCTCCCATACTCTGCCTTCATTTTATTTTTATTTATTTTATTTTACAGAGAGAGAGAGAGAGAGAGCGCGTGCACAGCAGGGGGGGGGGCGCAGCAGAGGGGCAGGGAGCCAGATGCAATGTGGGGCTTGATCCCAGGACCTGGGGATCAGGACCTAAGCCAGAGGCAGATGCTTAACTAACTGAGATACCCAGGTGCCTCTCTGCCTTCATTTTAGACCATGTGTAGACTCCCAGGAATTTAAATATTCCTGTATCTCTATCACAATAGAACATTTTAAGATATATGAAGTATAATTTTTTTGGCTTAAAAACGGTGTGTATTCACATAGGTATTTAAATTTTACACGACTATTTGAATAACATTCTATTGGCATGTTCCTTTATTAGATTCAGGCATTCAATACATAAGTATGGAAAATGAAGATGAAAAATCTAACCTGGATTCATATATTTTCTACTGTTCTGTCTTCTTATGTTTGGTTTTATACACAATAGTTACCATGAATAAAGATACCAAAAAGATTAAGAGTCAGGCTGAATTAAATGGCTCATGATTTTATGGTAGGGCAGAATATCTAAAACTCATGATTTTCCTGCCACATTCCGGAACCATGATTGCTACAAGCATATGTGGTACCTTGCAATATAATATCTTAAAGAAAAGAGACTGTTTTCTGTCACCATGATTTTCAGAAAAGCATAATTACTCCAAACTAGCCAAGAACTAGATATAAAAATGAACCAAATATGAGGCTATAAATATATTCAAATTCTAAAGTAGTTCTCCTGCCCCACACTCCTCTCTTTGCCCACTCTCCAATTACCTTCACCACCACCAAAACAACCCCAAAAAAGGGGGGAGGGGATCTTGGTTCTACATGTTACAAAAGACCAATGTTAGTCATTAATTATAGAAGAAATAAAGATGTTCTATAAAAAGAACTTAGTACTAAAGTTCTCCAAAACAGGGTAGGAAATAGATGGAGGACTGGGTTCATGGAAATGAAGAGTTGCTTCAAAATATGGATTTTCCAGCATTTTCATCTTTCACTTATCAAGGTTTCATTCCAAAAATAAATAAATCTTACGGCAGAACGTAAATGCTGCTGAAACAAGGACAGGGCAGTAACTGCATCTCCCACTTGTTCAGGTATGCTAGGATATGTGAGATTTAAAACGTCATACTAAGCCATGAATACAACAGACAAAGCTTGCAAGGGAGCTCTAGAAATGTTTGTTTGCTAAATCCAAGAGAGTTGGTGCACTTGATTCTGGAGGCCTCAGGGTGGATGATGGATTCTAGAATCTATTTTGTTCACAGCGGCAAACCCAAAGTGTCCTATATCAGCATATAAATAAAATCTGTCTTAGGGCTGCTCCATACACTGGCTCTCTTGCCAATTAAGGTCTTTCCACCAAAGTTCTGTGTGGCTGCTGAGCTTGCTTTGAGTTAATAAAAAACACCAGTTACTTCTGTAGACCTCAGTGGAAAAGTGATCTACATAGCAAGTATGAATAAACACACGGGTTTCAATAGAAAAAAACAAAAAAAACCAAAAACACCTTCATTAGAGAGATCATTTAGTCTTCTTGTCTTAATCCACAAAATTCAGGAGAATATATCCACCAATCACCCATGACATGTAAAACACAAATGACAATATATAATCACTGTATTTCCCAAATCAAATATAACTTAAGTGACAGGAACACTAGTTAACTGGCACAAACACAGCATCATTTTTCCAGAAAGATGCGCTAGGAACAATACAATACCACAATCAACCCTTTATTTTCTTTTCTCCAAAATATTTTATGGCCTAAAGTGGTTACCTGAATACCCCAAGCTCATGAGATCAATAATTAAATACTAAAAAGGAAACTTATTATGCATTAACAGCTGGTACATTAGTTTTAATTTTTAAAAAACCTATTGGATTTGCATAAGGAACTGACCATTTTTATTGAAGTTAAGTTTTAAACTTTTCTTTTAAAGGCTCATCTTGTTACTTGTAGCAAAAACGAAAAGAACAAAATGAGGTAACTTGCAAAGGTGGGGAAGATTGATAAATCTGGGTAACTTCAAATAACTTTCAAAAACTACTTATAAATCTGGCTTAGGATAAAGTAATCTTCTAACTTACCAGAAATAAAAATATGACTAAAAATAAACTTTCACAAATATTTCCTTATACATATCCAGTGACACATACGTGAGGGGCTCAGCTTTCTAAAGGACATGGTTTAGGTTTACTCATGTATTATAAAAATCAGTGCAGAAATGTCAGTAATTTTCTTATGGCAAAGTGCAATTTTCAGAATTCTTGGCCTATGAGGGTAATTTCCTTCAAGATTACAATTTTAATTTAAGACAAACCTGAAACACAATTCATCACTCAATAAAATCCAGTAAAATACTACTACATCAAAAAGAAAGCAAAGGAAAAGTCAAGCTCTCAATTAATATTTAGGAGTAATTAATGTTATTTTATTAACTTTATGCATATAGTATAACCCTGAGCCCACAGATTTAAATAAAATTTGGACAGGCAAGATCTGCTAGTACAACACAATGCCTGTGGGAAACTGGCACAATGCCTGTGGGCTTACCTGTACATGATGAGGGTGAGAATATCTTCCGTTTTCCCTTATGCATATGCACATATGTGTGTATCTATAAAGGTATATGTGCATGTATAGATACACACACAGAGAAATAGAGAGAAGTTTTGCAGTTACAATGATCACCATTACAGAATCCCTTTTATCACTTGCAGACCTTCACTTCCTGATCCCCTTTCTGACCTCTTCCCCACACGTGAAGAGGGGCATGAAAATGGGGCATCACTGAAGATATAAGTACATTTATTTCAAATTGCTACGACAATTCTGTTCCTACTTCCATGTTTCCATGTAATGCATAGGCACATGCCTACAAGTCTAAAAGTTCTGAAAAACTATGGCAGAATTTCAACAGAGAACAATTGGCAGAGGAAATGGAAAAGTGAGTTCCACATGCCCCACTCTAGAAATTGTATGGTAGGAACCAGAAAAAGACTGGTATTCAATTAGCACATGCAGCAGACCGATATTTGCATTCAGTGTCTGCAAGCCTGAGAACAGCACTCCAACTAATCATCCCCGAAGTGATTTCACTCAATCCATGTTTGCAACCAGAGGCAAGAGAGCTTTTAAAGCTGCTCGTATGTGTTATCCTACTGCCCGCAACGACTGGTCAAGGAGAATTCAAAAGACAGTTCTCCAGATGCCTTAGTTTTTAGATGTCTGTGGGCATCTAACCTTATTTCCTTGGCATCTTTGTTTTTAATTTGTGATTGTTTTTCATTAGGTAGATTCTTCTAATCTTCTAACATGACACAAACCATAATTTTACTTGATATAGTTTGAGATGCTCTTCTAGATAAATATGGCTCTCTAGGGATGAGGTCAGTATTTGAAAATCTACATATGGCTGTTTTATTTTGAGGCATGTCTGCAGTTACCATATGGTCAGTGGCAATCTGTGAAGGGAGTCAGGATGTGTCTATTTAAAATACTGACTGAAACTTGAGTTTCTACTTAGCATTTCTACTTAGAAATGCTTTCGTGCATCTACTTTTTCTGAATGCTTAGTCTTTCAAAAATGCAGTCTCCCCTCTGTACTGAAAAATTCAATTACAAAATAAAATTCCTTTCCACATATTTTTGGTTATGCATATATATAACAAGCACACTGAGATGTGGAAATGGTTCTAATCCTGCTACTCAATTTGTTCATGGCTTAGACTATCTTCTAGTATGGTTCATAATCATTTGAAGGCACAATTTAAGTAGAAGTGAAGCAATGTGCCGCTGAATGCTTCTCAGGGATGTTCTAGAACATCCTGTCCTCTGAGGTCCCTTAAAACACCAAGATTCTATGACTCTTTGAATGAAACTAATTTAGCAACATTTACGTTAAAAATATATGGCTCTTTATGTGAAATATAGCCATGATGTAACTGTTATGTAGGAGTATAAACAAATGTTCTATTTGAGTGAGGTATGTAGCTTTTATAAATTATTCCCATTCATTATTCATCAAGTTACTATAAATATTTTAGGAAAATAGTGAAAGCCATTTTTCCAGCACTTTTCTAAAAAGTACTATTCATAAATATTCTATTTAGGCAGTTGGTATAAAGCTTTTTCACTTTGTTGTTATATATCCATTTGGTCTTTTAATGAAAAAGAAATACATCTGTGTGGGAGTTGAACGGTTGTAAAGGGGCAAGGCAAGCTAAATTATTTCTAATAAGACAAAGAACTGGCATACTGAAAACCAGAAAGTGGCATTTAAGTAACCTCAAAAATGTCTGTTCCAAAATGGCATTTTGACCCAACAAGTGATGACCTAAATAGAGTCCCTATCCACACATACTTTCACCTCACTCTGCAAATTACCTCAAATCTTAAACCAGTTCAAACACCATCTGATGTAAGTTCCTGTAACTTACCCTCTTCTAGTTCAGTGAAAGTAATCCTTTCCTCTCTGAGCCCCCATTTCTATGCCCTGTCTTACTCTCTCCTTCCCCCCCTGGGATCTTTCCTTTCAAGCAATACCTTCATCCCAATTATACCAAACTGCAATTTCATCATCTCTACATTTCTGTAAGAATAGGTGTGCATACATTTTCTTGATTTCTGCCATTTTTATTATATAAGCACCCCCCACCTCATCCTCCACCACTCTATTGAAACTACTCTCTCAAAATGTCATTGATGAAATTCTAATTGCTGATACCAACAGTGAGCTAGTCATTCTCTTTATCTCCTCACATTTCACGCTAAGGCCAACTCTTTTGTAAATCTCTCTCATCCTCTGCCTTCTCTGATATTACAGAATTTTGTTTCTCCTATAAAATTTTGTTCCACTTCAGTGACCTTTGCTGGATCTTTTTCTTCATTTATCCTTAATGTAGACATTCCCTAAGATTTTACCCCATGTCCTTTAAATTCTTTTGTAGATAGTCTCTTATACTTCCAAAGTTCTATCTTCTCATCTTAAAAAATGTAATAACAAAAACCATGCACACGGTTTTCACCTATAATCCTGTTCTCCCTTCTTGATCATCCAAGTGGTGTCCTGATGCTTCAGCAACTAACATTATAAATCATATTACTGCGTCTGTTATCACAGAGGACATTTTTTACTACCCACGCCGAGTGTCCCCTCTAGGAAGCATCATGTAAGAAATGTAAATGCCAGCAAAAGTATTGTTATTTCTTTTTTTCCCCTCATGGACAGTGAGAATCATGTAACTGATGGCACTATCCTTGCAGTTATGGCAGAGAGGGGGCTCAGAATCAAATATTTAAACATTTGTCACTAAGTGGGTACACCTCTCTGGTTAATAAGATAAATCTACATGTTAGTTCCCCACTGGTGTTGATCTTCTCTTCTAATTCTTAATTTCCCACAGCATTATGTTTTTTTTTTAATTTTAGTTCCACTTTCTTGACCGTATTTTTTGTAAGCTTCCTAAAATAACTTAGGAAATGAGTCAAGATATAACCAACCAAGCAATGTAGAACAACTGTAAGAACTCAACAAATTCAGAATCAAATCATTAAATCAGTTATACATACAAAAATAAATGATACCCCTGCTCTTTTTTGGAAAAGGTATAGAAATATTCCTTCTAGAAATACAAGCTCATTTTTGGTTTCTCTTTGCTCCTTAAATCCTACTATGGGTGGATCAACAAATACACTTGTCAAATGTCCTTGGATTACCCCCAAGTTCCATCCCATGCACAGCTTTATCAAACTAATAAGCAGCGGTAATCATTTCATCCTTTTCTTCAAGACATAACTTCAAAGTTTCCCCAGTACTTAAAGACTTCTTCTTATGGTGCTCAAAGTTATCTGGTATCAAGCTTCAAATCTAACTCCCATAACATTACAGTCATAGTGAATTTATCACCACTCAGAGAACATATATACTGCCATACCTCTATGCCCTAGTTCAAGTTTGTCATCATCCTGGAAGATTTAAACCAGTCCCAAATCTCCAAAATCCTACCCATCCCTTGAGGTCCAGCTCAAATAACACCTTACCCACAGGGTCTTCCCTAATCTGACTCAAATGTCAGAATTATTAGCTTGCTCTATTTTTTTAAAGATTTTATTTATTTATTTGACAGAGAGAGAGAAAGAGATCACAAGTAGGCAGAGAGGCAGGCAGAGAGAGGGGGGGAAGCAGGCTCCCTGCCGAGCAGAGAGCCCAATGCGGGGCTTGATCCCAGGACCCCGAGATCATGACCTGAGCCCAAGGCAGAGGCTTTACCCCACTGAGCCACCCAGGCGCCCCGTATTGCTCTATTTTTCAAAATCCTCTTACATCACTTTATTTTGACTTGTACAATGACCACTTTTATAAATTTCTTTATCTACCACTAAGTGTTTAACTTACAGTAATTCCTCATTGATTATCAAACTGAATCAAAAGATAATTTGTTTTACACAAAACATTTCCTTTAAATGTTTTTCATCTAATAAACATTTATTTCTTTTAAGGTCTGATATTAACAAATAACTTGAAATGTTACCATCTTTGTCACATAGTACGAGAAGCTTATTAACCATGCTTATTTCTGTCATTTCAGAACTAGCTAGGGTTGTGCCAGCATCCCTAGGTGTATAAAAACCCCTACGCTATGTTTTCTTTATGGCAGTGAATAAACTAATAGGTGATTGCTCTCATGACCTTCTGACTCACTATAAATGTGATTTATAGTTATAAATCATTATAATTTATATTGGAATTTGGAGCAAAATACATGCCTACAATGAAACTTGAAAACACAGTATGCATAAAGACTGACTGTGATGCCCTACTTCCTAGGAAACTATCTAATAAAATATAGTGAAAACCTTAAGGTATAAAGTAGGCTCTTCATTGGGTCCTTTTCATTCACACTTTACTGCTTACCTGAAATCTATAGGAATCACATAGTAAAAACACAGGAATAGCATTTATAGCTCAAGTAGGGCAGGGAACATAGCCCACAAAACCCAAAGACCTTCTGCTGGGAAATATATCTCCCAAGAGCCTGCTGCTCAAGAATGCAGTTTATGCAAACTAAGGTTAATTAACATGACTCAACCATTATATTGCACTTGCTAATGACCTCAGTTCTTCTTTCACTGAGAAAACAGAAGCAATTAGAAGAGAACTAATTCATCTTCTCACCAGAACAGCAGTCTCCCTGTATCTTGACCCATATGCTCTGCCACACCCACTGGTACAAGGCTAACCTCTCTACTTTTGATCTGAATGCTATCCCTTTGAGCCTCTGGGGGTGAACATTGCTCCTGTAATTATCCCTCCCTCTATCCCAGTGTCAGTTTCCCCTATCCACTGGATCCTTCCCATTAGCATACAACCTTGATATAGTATCATCCATAGTCAAATAAAACTGAAAAATCAACTTTTAAAAAAAAACCACATCACCTTCCACTTCATACCTAATTTTTCTGTTCTCGTTTACAGAAAATCTTTAGAATCATCTATACCTTTTGTCTCCACTTTCTTACCTCCTCTTCTCTCCTCAGTCCCATTCTAAGTAGGCTTTCATCTCTACCAACCTCCTGAAATTGCTCTTGTAAAGGTTTCTAAGTATCTCCACTTGGCAAATTCAATGGTGAACTCTCAGCAATATTAGAAAATAGTTGCTGTCTCCTTCCTTCCTTCCACCCTTCCTTCTTGAAACACTTCCATCGCTAGCTTCCAGAAACCACGTTCTCCTGGTTTTACTCCAACATCACTGGATCCTTTATGCTCCCCTATGGGATCTCCCAGCTTTGGAACGCCTTGGGGACCAGATCTCTCCTTTTCTCTCCATAAATGCATTCCCCATTCATCTCCTCCAGCCCCATGACTCCCATGACATTGCCATGCCCACCGCACCTCCGAGTTCCAGACTCACACACCCAACTTCTTCCTTCAAATCTGCCCTTGAATATCCAATCTCCACCTCAAACTGTGCCAGCCAAAACAGTACTCTTGACTCCCCAGCAGTTCACTTCTCCTTCAGCATTCCTCTTTGCACAAAATAAAATCTCCATTTATCCCGCTGCTTAAGCAACCAGAGTCCTCTTTCCCTCTGTTAAATCTGTTCACTTAGGCTGCCTTTTCTTTAGAGCGCTTGTAACTACCAGAAGTCAGTTATGTATTTGTTTTCTTGTTTACTATTTATCTCCCTCACTAGACTAATTTTTATGCGGCTGGAGTCCTGGACTCTAATGCCTATCCCCAGGACAGTACGTGTCCTGCATATGTGTTAGAAGAATTCTTCTGCTTCAAAACCTACAACTGCTTTTGATTCAAGGCACATTTCCATACCATTCTTTCTGATCTCTTTCAGACTCAGAGTCAGCGGAAAAAGCATGTGCTCTGGAATCAGATGTGCCTGGGTTTCTTATGAGCTCTGCCGTACTACCTCCATCCTGCCAGCAGCATTATCCTCATCATCGACATCATTTATTTAGCACTTAGTATATTCCACAAACGACATCAACTTCCTTATATACACATCATTGAATTCTAACAGCAAATATATGGGGGTAAGTGTTATCATCTCTGTTCATGGATCACAGAATTGCTAGCTGGCAGAGCTAGGACATAGCTGCGGACCTGCTTCCAAAGCCACTCCTCTTAGCCAATATATTCTCCTCCAGCCCCAGTTCCACAGTTTGTCCAAGGTCTCCTACAGAGCTATGAACAAAGAAGACACAAGGCCAGATATGACTTCAACTCATGTTCTTACTAACTATGCTGATCTCTAAAGCAGGGTGATGACGACACGAGATGAGATGATGTGTGTACTGAATAGCTTCTAGCTCCTGTCCTGAGTTATGACACATGCTCGTGACTGCATTTTAAAAAGCTTCACATTGCTTCCAAAAGTTTTCTTTAGTCTCTGTATCACCTTCCAGTATTTTTGAAGAACTTCTTCATTGAGAACCTAAATGTAGATACTACAGAATTTTTTTCAAGAAATGTTCAAATTTATTAAGGTATCAATACATAGCAATTTGTTTATAAAATTTTTAGAAAATTTTATGCCATTTTTAGAAAAATGGCATAGAACAATGACTATCACTGAGTATCACCGCCTATAAACTGAGAAATTTTACATTATGTATTTTGATAATTTCTACTCCCCTTATAATGTGATTACATCATAATTTTGTTTGTAAAGTTTTACGTAATTTTTCACAGAACACATAAGAGGCAAAATTCACTTCTTTTGTCAACATATCCTAAATATTGAATTAATCAAATGTTTTATGTTCAGGTACTTTTATGTGTTATAACTGAATTAAAGTTCAATTTTACTTTATAATTCAGAAATCTTATACTCATACTAGCATCAAAAAGCATGCATTGTTTCTCTCCAATATTTATCTATTGTGTCACATCACCAAAATGCTTTGTTATGCCTAGAAAGGGCTAAACTGCTACTCACTACAGCAATCCTTTTTAAGAAATGCCTCTGATTTAGAGAGACAAATACTTAGCAGACAGATATGAAGAACAAATTTCACTTAGGCAAACTGCATACTTTTTGTTAAATAATCATTTTAGAAAATCGAGGGGAAGAAAAACAAAATCACCTTCCTCCACCTGCTTACCTTTTATTTTGTTAATCTACTATGGATAGGAAGAAAATAATGCCAAGGGAGGTGACTGAGAAAATTCTGTACTCCCTAATATTAAACCAACACCATAATTTTTAACTATACACATCCTTTTAAAGATAATCTATTTGCATTTTGAATTCCCATACAAAGATAAGCCCATATAATAGCTTTATTCACGTGACTATTTGGACAATGCCTACATTTTTACTATAGTGCCACTGAAAAGTAGTGAAAATTCTCTAAACTTCTCCATGACAAGTCCCATTAATTTTAATTGAAGCTTCCCATTTCCAGCCTATCCTTGGCAGATAAAACAGTTTAGAGATTGCAGCCAAATATAAGATTTCCCAGGGGGCATCTGAAAATAAGTTATAAGTATTCAACCAAGCCACTTGTCTGGATGAAGATTTATTCATTTGATCAGAATAGCTTTCCAAACTTCAAACAACCCATGAATAGAACAGATGTAGCTCTTTAAGCGCAACTGTTTTTATTTCACTTTCTGTTAACATGTATCACAAGTGGATAGAGCAACTCTAAGGAGTCAAAACGTAAATGTTCAATAATACATATTTGTTTATTAATCTAAAGTCATAAATAAATGTCAAACCATATTCTTAAATTTGAACACTCTAATCATGTACATTAACAACAGACTAGTAGCACGCCCTTCTAAGCTAAGTGCCCAAATATAACAACTCACACATTGCAACAATGACACCAAAATTCCAAGTTGTGACTCACAGAGAAAAAGCATTGCTGTCATTCGGTGTCAGCTTTGTTCAGGACTTCATCTTCCTGTCTTCTAATAAGGCTAATATCAGACCTTAAGATAGCTGTTCCCTTAGATAATCACATTAGATACCTATTATGACAACACTAAAGCAAGTTCTTTCTAGTTACCATCAAATGCAATTTATTGTCATCACAAGAACCTTGTATGAAACGGCAGGTCCAAAGATAAATGAGATACGGTCCTTGCCCTCCAGAAGCTTACATCGTAGATATCACTTATCATGGTAGGCATTTATAAGAGCCACGAAGTGTCAACTAATAACCTGAGAGCAGAGAACAGGAAAGGTATACTTGAGCTGAAGTAGAATATATTTGAACATAATTTATTAGTTCCATGCTTCATTCCAAGTTACAATGCTAAATTCATAAATGTTCTTTCTCGTGTTTCAATTTATAATAATGTTTTGACTTTTGATGAGAAATAGATCATTTGAATGAGAGAAACCAAATAGACTTACCTTGTGAAATATTTTATATAAGACTTTTTCACTTTCCAACTACCAATACCAAAACTCCCATCATCTAGACATTTAGATCTCTTGAAGCTTTCTGGACTTACTATTACATAGAGAATAAAATCTCCTTCTAGAAAACCTTTATATATATTATATATATATATATATATAATATATATATATAGCCTTACTCTGTCCATAACTCTTCCACTGTCATCTCATGTAATACACTAACATGTTTTCTGACCCAAAATTAAAATTTAAAAAACCAGAAAGGAAAGCATGAAAACAACATACGTATTTTAAGCTCATGACTGGATTTAATTAGGTTTGACATTTGTGGTAAAGTGGGTTTGAAGGAATTGGAGAGAGGAAGTTGGCATGGGCTAATGATATTTGACATCTACTAAATTCAAGTTCTATATAAATTAATCTGCACTACTATCCAAAATTTGGTAGAAATTAATAGTATTAATCTCATTTGGCAGATTAGAAAACAAAGGCTCAGAGAGGCCAAGTAACCTTTCAAAGATGTAAGAGTTAGTACATCCTAAGGTCAATGCTTGTCTGACTTCAAAGTCCAAAAGAGTCCCTAATCTTTATACATATCAAACTTTCTCTATTTTCTTTTAGACACGGAATGAATAACTGAGCCAAACAGATTATTTTGTCTCAGTCTTCACCTTCTCTAGAAGAAAAAGCAGTGGAGTGGGCTTTACTAAAAAGAAGTACAGGCTTTTTCTATTCTCATTACATTAAGAATGATTATGAAGTAATGCGGCTGATTTTTGTTTTTAAGATCTATTTCTGTTAGACAGCATGTGTGCGCGCCCATGGGGGGAGGGGCAGAGGGAAGAGGAGAGAAAGAGAGTCTCCAGCAGACTCCTCACTGAGCGCACAGCGTGATGCTCATGACCCTGAAGATCATGACCTGAGCCAAAACCAAGAGTCAGACGCTTAACGAACTGAGCACCCAGGTGTCCCAAATGTGGCTAATTTTTGAAAAAAGATATCAAAACTTATAAACCTGTTTCTTTCAAAATCACCTTGGGAAGAAGGTCATGGAATTATTTTACAGATGGTATTACAGGTTCAAATATGTCTGGAAATCTTTTAGAACCATCTTCAGAACCAGCGGCATACTTTGAATGCGCTCAGTAATCACAAATCTTCATCCTTTGCACACACATACAAAAAAAAAAAAAAACTGGCCTTAGGGAGTGGAGTCATTCAGAGGCAAGTCTTACTGATAAAGGACTTTCTAGCTGCATAAAAGCGTCTGAGATGAAAAGAAGTCTCTATAAATTCATGAGCCGCGCCAACCTATTGCTCATTCTTTGCGTTCCTTAAACTTCCACTTCCTTCCTCTCTAAATCATCATCTTTCATAAGCACGTTTCCTTTCTTTAGAGGTCTCAGTACTACTAGTAAGAATATTTAATGTGTGCTTTCATTACTGTTGTCTCCCCTACTCCACTGTAAGCTCTATGAGCTCAGTAAACAGGTGCTTTGGTCGCAGTGTATCTGGCATCTACAGAGAACTGATACAAGTAAGCATTCGATAAATATTTGTTGAGTGAGTGAATGGAACGTATTGTTCTGTGACTCAAGAACTGGCTCTTGAGGCAACTCTAATAAAATCAGAAGTATTCTGAGCAACAAATGGCTGTATCTCTAAAGGTAAATTCTTCTTGGTTAAGAAATATGTACTTTTGGAGTCACACTCAATGTTTAATAAGCTGTTTACAAAATAGGATAATAGAGCAATAATAAATGCAATCTTTTTATAAGCAAGGGGTTTAATGAAGAAAAAGGACAGAATGAATTTTTTTTTTATTTACCTTTTGTTTTCATAGAGTTCAAATGTAAATTTCTGGTACTGAAATTAGTATACAGTATGCTATATTACATATAGAGAAAGGAAATTATTAGGAAATTATTACTACCAGTAATTATGAAGGTTTAATGCAAAAATTCTGGATTATTAACATTCAGTGACTATATTCCATTCATTATTTTTTAGGGTGATTATTTTTTAATCAAAATCACTTGCTTTTTTGGTAACGTTTCACAAAAGGTAGCCCAGTAGTTTCTCTCTCTTAATTTTTTAGGTGGTTAATGCCCTTGTTGACTAAAATTGAGAGCTTTCTACAGGGATTGAGAGATTTTTGTCAGCATCTTTATGGCTTTGTAAGTAGCGAAACAAACAGCCCTTAGACAACAGCTTTTCACGTGTTCATTAACCCATAGAGATTTGCTGTCATAAAGCTTTATTTACAAAGACCAAAGAAGGAATCTATAGGCAGTCACATGGGAAATCACCAAGAAGAAAGAGTTTGACAGTAATTTTTAAACTCTGCATAAGCAAGAACACCCACATTAGAATACCAAATCTACCAATTTGCTTCTCCAGCCTATAGTTAGGTTACTTACATGTTTAGGATAGGGTGATTGGTTAAAAAAAAAAAAAAATCCTATAAGAGTAGCAGTAACAATATGCAGTTAATGTTGGTAATCTAGGAAGTTCCAAGATAACAGATAACAAGGGGAGACCACCTCAAAATTCAGAGCCTAGTGGTTTCCAGTGGTCTTTCCACCAGGGTCTTTCCAGTGTTTTACTGTGTCTATGTATATGTTCATCCTGCTGTTTCTGAGTGTCATACGGTTTGCTACAATTCCCACAGCTCCCTTTCCTTCTATTCCTTACCTCCATTCACTTTCTGAAATCACCATGTTAACCAGTAATGGCATATTACGATCGCTTATTTATTAAAAACAAAATAAAATTATTCATGGGAGGTAATAATGGTTAAGAAAAGTATTAAGGAACAGAGCAAAATGATTATTAATTCACAGTGTGTCTCCTAATAACTTCCTTTTGAAGTGTCAAAAGATAAATGAAAGGAGTAAAAATGTTCTAGAAGCTAAGAAACAAGGTTAAGTATTTGGTGCATAGACGGGCTACAGATCAGACTGCTTTCAGGAAACCATAAAACAACATACTGACATATGAAGACACACCTAAACTTTGGACGCTAAAAGGAAGTATTTACAAAACCCAGCAGTGGTCATTTATCTTATAATCTACCCACCAAAATGTCAGACTTCAGATCAACAAGATATTAAACAAATCCCTAATTCTTTTATGTTCCTTGCACTAGGGTGTTTCTTTACCTCTTTCCATGCTGCCGTATCAAACCCCCACCCATAAGTCATGACATGAAAAACAAAGGGAAGAAATTTTTTCAAAGAGCACATATTTTTCTGGAAATACTAACCTTGCCTGCTGGCTACATTTTGATCCACTCCACCCCCTACGAGAATTACTGATTTCGCTGAGTCCTCAATTAATGAAGTGCTTTCTGATATAATGAGCCAGTACACTGTTTCTCAAACTATCTGTGATGGACCAATTTTTTTAAAATTTTCCTATTTGTTGCAGACTGAAAATTTGTTAAATACAATAAAAACAAATTACTAGAAAAATGAAATAAAAAAAAAAGACACCCAAAATACAAGCACTTATTTTATTAGATTCAAGAGACATAAAATTATACTGTCCATGGCTATATGGATTTCTAAATACTCTCAATTCCTTTATTTAACCCGGAGCAGACAAAAAAAAAAAAAAAATTAGAAGAAAAAAAAAGGAAGGAGGTTAGTATTTACAGACAGGCACCAGGTCAGGTCACACCCATCAAGCCAACGAATATCAAAGAGCATCAACGTCAGGCACACTGGCCAACAGGTTACAGGTCTGGGTTTACATGGCCTTTGTTTCCCCCCAGGGCATTAGTCTGGATTAAAGCTGTCATTTATACTGAGATTATGACTGTACTGAGTTGGGCTACCCCAAGGAACGTATTTCTTAGAGGCACAAGGGTAACGGCAATTGGGAGAAAGACGTAAATACTTAGAGATGACAAAATCTTAAGTTCCGGCCATAAACTGTATATCCAACAACCTAATTTCCCCCTCTGGTAGCTTTTAAACGGTAACGTTTTAGTTCCAAGAGAAATGGCTTTCCCCACATGAAGCTGTAAGGAGACCCAGTCGCTCACGCCCACAAAGAAAACCCAAAGCCTCACACCATGGCCAGGCTGCCACGAACAAAACATTAAAACGTCAAGTAAAATTTGGTCTCTGTCCTGAAGGATCTTCGCAGACAGACGGATCTATCAACGAACAGAACAGTGCAGTAAGTGCTATTGTTGAAGCAGGTATAAACATCGTGGTCTCAGATACCATCTATATACCAGTGATCCCCAGGTTCGCATCTCTAAAGTCACCCTGTCTCCTGAACCAAACATGTGCTCAGCCAACTGTCTGCGATTTTTTCACCTGTATGGCCAGAAGCATCTCAAGCTAAGTCCAAAGCAAACTCCTAACTCCCCTCCCCCAAAGCCATTTACCTTCCTCTCCTACAGTGTCTCTCAGTTAACGGCTACCTGTCTTCAAGATGTTCCACGTGAAAACTTCAGGTCATCTTTAATTCCTCTAACTTCTCATATACCTCATTTCTACGTAAGTAAATATGTCAACTCTACACTCTACCACTTCTCCCTCTCCCTGTGGCAATCACGTAGGCAGAGGCCTCTCATTCCTGAATTACTCCAATAGCCTCCAGTTAAGGGACCTGAGTCTACCACTGTCTCACTCCAGTCTGTTCTGAACACAGGAGCCAGATGAGCCTTTATAAACTCAAGTCTGCCAGGTCAGTCCTCTGCTCATAACCCTCCAGTGTTCTTCCGCTTCTCATTCAGAATAAAAGCCGAAACCCTTACAGTCCCTACATAACTTGCTCTTCTAACCTTAACCCCTGAAGCCCTCCAACAATTCTGCTTTAGCCATGCTGCATGGCTTACTTGCCTCACTTATGTTAGCTTTTTGCACACCAGCTTTCTGACTTTCCTGCACCAATCTATAAAAAAGTGTAACCTCTTTGCTCCACTGTCATCTACCATCTTTTATCTGCTCATTCACTTTTATCAGTTACTCATTAACCTTTATTACTACCTGTCATTCACTAAGTTTTTGTGTTCGTTGGTCACCTCCCCTCATTAGAAGGAAAACTTTAAGAGGGCTTCCTTTTGAATACTGCCAAATCTTCAGGATCCAGAACCATGCTGGTAATAGGCAACCACAAATATTTTCTGAATGAGTGAATAATCCAAAATGGATGCCCTGTCTGGGCGTTTACCGGGAGCGCCCGAGATGAATTTACACAAAACAGATGAAACCGAAACTAGATCCTGAAAGAAGAGTCAAGAGGTCTGACATGAAAAGGCCTAAAAATACTATTGCCATATGCACATTGTCCACAAAATCTTGAAGCACAAGAATGCATTATAGGAAAAACTACTAACTTCCGAGCTGAGAGAATTCCCCAAAAAAGAAAGTGATCCCCAGGATCCAGAAAAGGATCAGGGTATGAATTAACAATAAGAAAATTGCCACAGTCCTAATAAAATTTTACAGATAAAAAATTACTGTAAAATACATTAAGCTCTAAATAATGTAAACTTGTGCTCGCTTCGGCAGCACATATACTAAATAATGTAAACTTGCTCTCAGTAATGTTTATTGTTGCCTCAAATTTTTTGGGGGGGGGCCACAAGTGTTCAATTTCATTCTCCTAGAGTTTTCCCTATATATGGGACTAGGATTCTGATTTTAAAAAGAAAACCAAAGAGAAGAAAGTAGTTTTCACCATCCAGGACTTCAGAGTTCTACTGTCATACATCTATCCTAGACATCTACAGCCATTCTGGAATTGTATTTCTCAAATATTATCTTTCATTATCTGAAATAGTCTTATGCATATTTATTTATTTTCTTGCAGACTTCTCATCTTCCCATTAGAAAGTGAATTCTTTCTACCAGACCAGGGAGGGACTTACCTCTCTTCTCCACAATATCTGTAGGGTCTGATAGGTGCCCAAGCACACACAGCACCCAATAAATGCTCAGTGAACATATAAATAAAATTCAAATAATAAGGAACTGAACATTTTGCATAAAGGTCTAAGACTTTAAATTCCAGCTTCTGTTTTAACATGGCATTTCTCCCTGATTTTTTTAAAATTTTTTTCCCCAAATACTTTTATTTTTTCAGTGTTACAAGATGAATTGTTCATGACTGAGTTCTTAACATAATCAAAAGTACCAGACGAACTGTGTCCATACTCACATGTCTGGTTTTACCAAGTTCTAGGAATAGTATCTCAGCACCTGCCAGAGAAACGTGAAGTGTGGGAAATGGTGGCTGTGATGTTACAGTGCTAGGGGAAACACTGCAAAAGAAGGCAAAGAGATTCCTGCAGTGCCTTCCAGGGACACAACTAGGTGTCCCCGCCTCACAGAAGTGACACTGGGGCTTAATGTGGCCCCCTGGTGGCGGATGTGCTAGGAACCCCTCAATATCCTACCATCCACACTTAGTGGATGTCTCTGATCGAACTGTCTGGTCACCTTTCAGAGACCTTAAGCAGTGCCAACTGTCTCTATAATAAAAGCTTTAGTAAAAGCCAAATATTAGTGTTTCTTAAACATCCAGACCCCTCCCCCTCCACACACACTCAGATTAGTCTCAACTGCATTAATTTTTAAACCTAGGCATCAAGGCCCATGTCATCTCTGTTTTTTTCATCATTGCAACATCTGTCCATCCTTCCCTCCTTCCCCCACCTTCTGTTGCCCACCCTCAAAATTCATTCATTCATTCATTCATTCATTTGTGCATTTGTTTATACATTTCATAAACAGCCATTAGCATCATGCAAAAACACTTTCTCTGTGTTTGTACCATTGCAAAATAGTTTTGATGGCTAAGGAAGGAAACACGTGTGCAGATTCCCTGTTAATCCCTGCAGGTAGCTGGCGAGGGGATCCCTCTCTCTCTCCTGAGAGAGGTTCAGGTTCCCTCAGGCAGTGGCAGCTCCCTTACTGACTTTGTGAAAGAAGGGCGCTTCACCACTGCCTTCCCCACCCACACGAAGGCCCCGCTCCCTCCCTCTGCTCCACTCCCCGTCCTAGCCAGCCCTGAACAAGGTCCCAGAGGCTACCACCGCTGAGGCTTCCAGGGAAGAAGCCTCAGTGAGGGTCAGTGTTTGGGATAAAGCTATAGTCCCTGCTACAACTGCTGTTTCTCTCTCCTTTTAAAATAACCCTTAAGGTAATAGCGGACGCACCTTACTCAGATCTCAAGCATAATCAAAATCAAAGAAGAGGAAAATGGGTGCCTGAAGAACATGTGGACTTACCAATGAGGACTGTGAGCTATAAGGCGCTGGCAGCTTCCATTTTTTTCCAAAAGTGGAAACAAAAATAAACCAGCTACCATCTACTGTCACAATTTCATTAAAAAAAA
>CM052807.1:55432951-55464200 GCA_028533885.1 Nasua narica
ACTAAATTCAAATTGAAACTGTATTTACGTGTGGATTAGGGAGTCTCTTTAAGGTGTTTTTTACAATCCCAGTGGTGAGCACACACAGAGAACGCCCAGTACCCAGGATCTGGGAGACTCTCGGTATTTGTTTGCTGGGGCTGCCACAACAAAATCCCACAGACTGGGAGCCTGAAACAACAGAAACTTATTTTCTCCCAGTTCTGATCACAGGGTCTGAAGATTTAGCTTCTCTGGAAGTCTCTCTCCTTGGCTTGCAGATGGCTGCCTTCTCTCTGTGTGTCTCCACATGGTCTTCCTCTACGAGCACACCCTGGTGTCTCTGCTTGTCCTCACACGGGTCTTCCATCTATGCACACTCATCCCTGGGTCTCTTCCTCTTCTTATTGGGGCACCAGAGTAGAGTGGGGCCCACCCACATGACCTCTTTTTTTTTTTCTTAAGATTTTATTTATTTGAGGGGCACCTAGGTGGCTCAGTGGGTTAAAGCCTCTGCCTTCGGCCCAGGTCATGATCTCACAGTCCTGGGATTGAGCCCCACATCGGGCTCTCTGCTCTGCAGGGAGCCTGCTTCCGCCCACCCCACCGCCTGCCTCTCTGCCTACTTGTGATCTCTGTCAAATAAATAAATAAAATCTTAAAAAAAAAAAAAGGTTTTATTTATTTGAGAGAGAGAGAGAGAGAGAGAGAGACAACATGCACAGGTGGAGAGCAGAGGGAGAGGGACAAGCAGACTCCACACCAAGCAGAGCACAGAGCCCAAAGCCGGGCTCGATCCCACGAACAGGACATCATGACCTCAGTTGAAATCAAGAGTCAGACCCTTAACCAAATGAGCCACCCAGGTGCCCCCTACAGGACCTCTTTTAACCTTAATTACCTCTGACCTATCTCCAAATGTAATCATATTCTCAGGTGGTAGAGGTTTAAGTCTTCAACGTGTGAATTTTGGAGGGATACAATTTAGCCCATAACATTTCACTTCCCCTCAGTCTCAGTAGAACACTAGAAACTAAGCAATGCTAAAAGGGGAAGAAGCTCCAGATGCAGGCTTAAATGCATTCCTCCAGGTTCAAAAGCTCCAGGTCCTCATCAAGAAAGCAAACAATGCAGGAAGGCATGGGCATTTACGAGAAATGTTAACGTGCATATAAATATCAACATGACTGAACAAACAAGTGTCTCCGACTCAAACTCAAAGGACAAACACTGGTATGTTCAGCTATTTTCAGAAAGTTTCCACAACTCCGTCTGCTGACTTTGGCATTTACTTAAGCTGGGCCTTCAACTAAAGGAACCGCAATGCTAAAGTAGCCGCAAATACTGGGGAGGGGAACAGATAACAAGCTATTAGGTGATGACTCTGTCAATTTTCTTTCAAAGGGAACTATAAAAAACACCATTAAGAGCAGTTCCTGAGTAATTCTGACATTGATCTGGAATAAAAAATCAGGTGAACAGATGCATTTTCATGGCCTCAGCCCATGATATGATCTTGTCTAAAAAACTAACATCACAGAACGCTGCCATTAGCACACAAAATATCTTAGATTTCTACAGTTTTTACCGTCCCCAAATATTCTCTCACTTCACTCTCAATGATTATGTGAGGTAGAGAAGGCAGGAAAAGATGAGGAAAATGAAAAAGAGAGAAGTTAAAGGACTTGCCCAAGGTCACAAATAACCAAGGGAATCAAACTAAGACAGAAAGTCTTCTGAAATCTAAGTCAGCACTCTATTCTTGGGACTTAGTGACGTTCAGGGTTATTGAAACTATAATCTTACAAAATTCGCTTTATTTATTGTAGCACCACTGGGACATAAAGGTCTATAAATAAAATTAGATTCGCTGATATTCTGCACAAAATGAATTTAGTCTGAAGTAAAAAATGATTCTGGTTTCTTCAATAAATGTAACATTTTTAAGATATCAATCACTTTCAATTTTAGAAGCGAGATTTTTGTTGAGGCCAAATAACTAGGTAATACAATAGAAGTTCAATGCAAGAAAAAAGATCCTCATAATTAATAATACAAGATAAAAGTTAACCTAGTAGCTAGATGACATTATTAACTAGACAATGTTTAATCTCCCACATGTATTTTCCCTAAGCTATAAATATTTCTTTGGCTAACTGAAATTAAGGAGAACTACTGGATAACTAGCCTTTAATTAATCAGGTTAAAGAAACTAGGCTTTTTTTTTTTTTAAGATTTATCTATTTTAGAGAGAGAGCGAGTGCACATGCGTGAGTATGCAAGCAAGGAGAGGGGCAGAAGGAGAGGGAGAGAATCTCAAGCCGACTCTGCTGAATGTGGAGCCCCACAGGGGGCCCGATCCCACAACCCTGGTATCATGACCTGAGCTGAAATTAAGAGACAGACGCTTAACTGACTGAACTACCCAGGCACCCCAAGAAACTAGGCTTATTTAGCCTGAAGGGAAAGTCAACTATCTGAATATTAACTATGATAAAACATGTTTTATCAAGCGCTGACTACAAGCCAGGCTAAGTACTTTATACACATTGTCTCAATGCTCACAAACCACTCTATAAAGTGGGTTCTACTTCTTACCCATTTTACAAATGAAGAGATAAAGTAAGCTTAATATAACCAATAACCCATATTTAAAATGCGGCAGAGCTACAATTCACACCCAGCTCTGACTCCAAAGTTTTACTTGCCCATCACTCTACTGCATTGATCCTGAGTATACAGAATGACATACTGCTTATCACAACTGAAAACAGGTGAAGAAATGGGCCAACAGAGTAAGAAAAATAAGTATAATTTCCAAATAGTATGCACTATAAAATATAAAATGAGGGCAATTTCCTTTAAAAGTCTTTTTTTTTTTAAAAGATTTTTATTTATTTATTAGAGAGCGAGAGACTGAGAATGAGAGGAGAGAAGTTCAGAGGGAGAAGCAGACTTCCCGCAGAGCCGGGCGTCTGATATGGGACTCGATCCCGGGACTCCGGGATCATGACCTGAGCCGAAGGCAGTTGCTCAACCAACCGAGCCACCCAGGCGCCCTAAAAGTCTTAAAAAAAAAGAATTATCTTCATTAATTCATTCTTTTATACAACAAAACTGTTGTGCACATGCCACAAATCAGGCACTCTCCTAGGTCCTCAAAGCCAACAGAGTACCGTAACACCACAATCCCTTGCCTTGAAGGGTTCAAAGCTTCCCGAGGAAGATAAACATATAGAAGAGATTTTAAAAGGCATTAATAATGGTTATGGCATAGACTAGGATTACATAACTACCTTAGGAAGGGGTTTCATAAAGCTGTTTTTCACTTTCCTTATAAGCCAGCAACATAACAACATTCTGTTAGTTGAGAAAAGGCAAACTGCTGATGGGCCAAAGTTACATGGAATACATAACTTTTTGATAGTCAGCCTTGATCCAAGGATAAAGTTTATACTATCTAAATAAAAAGTGAATGTCAATTTTATGGTGAATTATATCTTAAGAAATTTTAAAGAAGAATGAATTGCACATCCTTCAGAATTTTACTCAAAACACCTTTTTGAAACTGACCTTTAATCATAATATGAAAGAAATCAAGTTATACTATTTTACAGAATCTGTTGATGAACAGATCTACTACATCACAATGTCTATTCTATAAGGACCAATGGAGCAAACTGGATCTCATCTTTCAATGCCAGGGAAAGCTGCACTTCTTGCAAACAATTGATAAATTTTTATCAAATGAGCATCATAAATGTAGTAAGTGATGATGTTTGGCCCCTTCTCCCCTGGCTATTAGCATTTTTTATAAAGTAGTACTTTAATTCACTTATATCTACACCCCATTACACATATACATACAAGAACTAAAAGAGGCTTTTAAAAATATGTAAAGCAAATACAAATAATCTCCCCAAAATAGTAAGTGTTGAAACATGAGTTAGTGGCCCCGGTTCTTCGAGTTTCATGACTAAGTGACTCAGTAGGTTAGCGATACACAGAGAAGAAACAAACTGTTAAGGGCTTATACAAGAATTACATATACTTGCAGAAAAGATCATAACAGAATGTTAGTGATCATCCAATAATGCCCATGAAAAGACATTACTGTCCTTTTACACAAAATACCCATTTAATCATTCATAGATGTTACATTGCATGTTCTGCCAAGGTAAGCCCCTCTACAAGGGGCCAACTAGTGACCCCCAACCCCCAGAAACATAGCAACCAGATAAAATCTGGCATACCCAAGGTCTGTGGGGGTAAGGCAATATTTCCTTTTGGTAGCTGACAGCCTACATATATGCCTAAGTCCTTCTGTCTCCCCAGCCTCATTCTGAAGTTGTCATCTTTCTTGATATGGACCAGACACTGATGTGCAGCAGACTGCTTCAGCCATCAACCATGATTTCCCCACCAACAAAGAAAATTATAACCATGGAGTTAGTCATGGCAGATATTTTCCCTAAGGGTGTGGTTATCAACATACTGACAGAAGACAGGAGGACCTCTTGGGACATGGAAACTGTCCACAATACAACCACTGAGGACATGCCCCTTGATGTTGCTAACCTCATCTGAGAAGGCTGTTGGGCCCAGCCAGGGTCCAATTCTGGGATCAGGGGACCCAGAAGGTGAGAAAGTTCAGGGACAGGCACCTATCATACTTTTATTATTATTATTTTTTTAGTGAATGAATGAATATACATTCTGGAGCAAAACAAAATGTTACATGGAGCACTGATCTAACCCAAAGGAATGTTTCAGTGTTCACAGTTCATTAAAATGGTTTTATTAAGATACAGTTCTATTATTACCTATTCCTGAACAAGTACTGTTACTGAGAATAGAAGCACAACATGTGATTTATTGGTGATGCTCAATATTTTTGCATTTTTCTGTCTACTGAGGCACTACCTGCAGATTCATATCTTTATATAGGATTTAAATTCTGTATATACTGCAATACATAAACAGAAATAAAATACTTCCAAGGTTTATGTATTACACTGCCTGAATGCTACATTTTTAATTGATATTTTAAAATAAAAAGCAAAGGAAAAGAAGAAAAATCAAAATTTTCATAGAAAATTTAAACTACCTAGTTTAAAACCATCTTGTTCACATCTGCTCACTCACCTTTCTTCAATCATGCTCTTTCATCAAAATAAGTTACTTTCAGGGGAAAAATATTTTAAGCAATCTAAACACTGAAATATTTTCAACATGAAACAATGTATAGGGATAATATTTATTTGCCTTCATTTTATTAACCAACACTCAGAAATATCCATTTCATACTAAATAAACCCCAAGATTATAGGATGAGACTCCCCTATTAAATTTATTTTGAGTTGGAGTACATGACATCTCTGACAAATATAAATAAAGAACTGACACTTTTATGAGGTGGTCAATCTTACAAATCATAATGATTCTTACTGTAGAGTGACATCACTGAAAAGTAAACATGTTCCTACAATTTCAAGAATAAAATGTCTGGAGGCTACTAAGCAAAGAAAGTCAGAAATTTTGTATTATTTGTAGTAACTATTATAGGTTTTTTTTGTTATTATCTCTACCTCTACTCAAAAAAAAATGAAAGCAGCTAACATATTTCTGACTTGGAAATTAAATATTTGTTTATTCCATCACTTTATATAGGAGAGTATTTTATCTGGAAATTGGACAAAGGAAATACTACGTGTAAAATCCAGTAAATTTGCTTTTAAAATGAGTTACTATCTGACACTAGTTCAAAGAACGCTAAATTCTGACAGTTCTTAATACATTATCAATCTAACTAGCAATAGTAACCCATTAGAAACATAAAATGAGTGCTCGCTTCGGCAGCACATATACTAAAAACATAAAATGAAGCATTATCAACGAATTACAATTCTCCGAAGACACTGTTTAGACTCTTCTGGTGGCAAAAACATAATTAATCATACCTAAAAATCACCTCAGAAGAGTGAGCTTTACAAGGAACAATTCCAGGTTATAAATACAAACCACCAAGACACATTATATGAAAAGGTGTTTTATTTTTAAAATAAATGTATAACTTCTTTACCCATTTCTTTACCCATTTCTTTACCCATTTACCCACTTCACCTCACAACCACCAATCTGTTCTCTATGAGGTTTTTGTTTGTTTATTTTGAATGACAGAGATCACGTAGTATTTTTCTCTAACCTACTTCACATAGCATAATGCCCTGAAGGTCCATACATATTTTTACAAATGGCAACGGTTCATTCTTTTATACAGGTGAAAATATTCCTGTGTGTATGTAAACAATTTCTTTATCCCTTCATTCACTGATGGACACTTAGGTTGTTTCAATATCTCAGCTACTATAAATAATACTGCAATGAACGTGGAAGTGTATATTTGTTTCTGAGGTACTGTCTTGGTCATCTTTGGATAAATATCCAAAAATATAATTGCTGGATTATATGGTAGTTCCACTTTTAAGTTTTTGAGGAAACTCTATACTGGTTTCCATAGTGGACATACCAATTCATATTCTGACCAATAGTGCATGAGGATTCATTCTTCTCCACATTCTCACTCACACTTGCTACTTCATGTCATTTTAGCAGTCATTGTAACAAGGATAAGACTGGTATCTCATTGTGATTTTCAACTACATTTCCATGATGACTAGTATGTTGAGTATCTTTTCAAGTACCTGTTGGCCAGTCTCTGAAAAAATGTCTATACAGATTATCTCCCCCATTTTTAAATCAGATTGTTTGGTTTTTTCACTACTGAACTTTTTGAGGTCTTTATATATGTTGGATATTAGTCTCCTGTCAGATATTTGATTTGCAAATATTTTCTCCCATTCACTAAGATAACATTTTTTTGATGGCTTCCTTTGCTGCACAGAAGCTTTTAAGTATTATATAGTCCCACTTAACTTTTCCTTTTGTTGCTTTTGCTCTTGGTGTCAGATTAAAAAAAAAAAAATCATTGCCAAGACTGCTGTCAAGGAGCTTATACCTTATGTTGTCTTCTAAGAGCTTTATGATTTCAGGTCTTACATTTAAGTCTTTAACCCATTTTAATTTTTGAGTATGCTGTACAATAGTGGTCGAGTTTCATTCTTTTGCATGTGGCTGTCCAAGTTTCCCAACACCATTTACTGAAGACACTGTCCTTTCCACACTGTATATTCTTGGCTCCTTTGTTGTAAATTAATTGACCAAATATTTGTGAGTTTATTTCTGGGCTCCCTATTCTATTCCTTCTTTCTATGTGTCTGTTTTTATGCCAATAACACAGAGTTTAAATTACTATAACTTTGTCATATAGTTTGAAATCAGGGACCATGATGCCTCCAGTTTTTTTCAGTCTGTGTGTGTCCTTACATCTAAAATGAGTCTGCTGTGAGCAACATATATATATGGGCTTATGACTGTAAATCCCACAGGACTTAAACCAACAGAGAAAGAATTCTTAATTAGTTACCTTTCCCAGGGCACAGCAGGAGGCAAAAGACCCAGGAGCTTGGTCTTTCTGTAAATAAGGTCTATTAGGTAAATGCTATGGCTGTGGCTTAAGGGGAAGCCTTCTAATTAAACATGCAGCACCTAAATGCTGACTCTAATCCTTTCTAGAGATTCTGGAGGGCAGGAGCTATCTCTGTAATCTAGGTCTGCTGTGCTCCAGAGTACCAGTGTCTCCTGGGGGTCGGGGGGAGCTTTACACAGGGCTGGTGTCCTGGTGTGTATGTCCAGTGCCATGAATTTTGCAGCCACTGCTCAGGGGATACCCCTTGACTGCCAGGCTCTAGTGGCCAGGGAGTCTTGCATTTCTGGGTCCTACGGGATTGTGGCAATTAGAAAAATGACTGTTGGCAGGCTGCTACCCCAAGGCACTGCAAAGACAGCAGAACAAGGCACACCCCATTTCTTTCTGTAAAGGATGCCTCAGTTTGTTCTGGAGCTTTGGCCTGAGGGATAGGCTTCAGGTTTGTCATACACCTGGTAGACTACAAAGATACTCCTAAGGAACGCAGGCTAGGGAGATCATTTTGATGCTCTCCCTCTGTCTTCCTCCAGCTCTCCAGTATCTTCCATAAACAAGCTTATACACATGTCTAGAACCTCAACTTTTGCAACTGTCAGCCAGGGAACACTACAAGATCACCTGGCTAACAGGGCTTATGTGTGAAGTCCCAGGAACACCTACTTTAAAAGCTGCTACCTGAGGATCTGGCTTCTAGTCAGCCAATCTAGTTGCTAAAAATTTCCCCTTAGGGGTACTGACAGGTCTTGGCATATCCTCAACTACAGGGAGATATTAAAATATAACAGGTTGCTTGTATGAGCACAAAGGTTTGAGATAAAACAAAGATTTGGGGCATAGTTGAAAGACAAGGTTCATGCCCTACATAAGGCCACTTTTCCAAGACTGAGCAGAGGTGATTGTTTTATTTACTGTATTGAAACCATCAGAGAGTCAAGCAAACTAAAAAAAACAGAGGAAAATGTTCTAAATGAAATATCAGGATAAAACTTCAGAAAAAACCTGAATGAAACATATAATTTGCCTAAAGAGTTCAAAGTAATTGTCATAAAGGGGTTCATCAAACTGGGGAGAAGAACAGATGAACATAGTGAAAACTCCAACAAAGAGATGGAAAAATGTAAGAAAGTACCAAACAGAAGTCACAGAACTAAAAAATATAGTAATTGAAGTGAAAAACACACTAGAGGGGTTGAGCAGCAGAATAAATAAAGCAGAAGAAAGGATTAGTCAATTGAAAGATGAGGCAGTGGAACTCATTCAATCAGGGTGGTAAAAAGAAAAAATGTGAAGACAGCTTAAGGGATTTACAGGACAACATTACATGGACTAATGCCTGCATTATAGGGGCTCCAGAAGGAGAGATAGGAAAAGGTGCAGAAATCTTGTTTGAAGAAATAATGGCTGAAAATTTCTCTAACTTGGGGAAGGAAACCGACATCCACTTGCAGGAAGCCCAGGAAGTTCCAAACAAGATGAACCCAAAGAGACTTATATTAAGACACATTATAATTAAAATATCAAAATTTAAAGAGGAGAGAATATTGAAGCAGTAAGGGGAAAGAACTTATTATGTACAAGGAATTCCCATAAGAATATCAGTAGATTTTTCAGCAGAAACTTTGCAGACTAGAAAGGAGTGACATGGTATATTCAAAGTGATAAAAGAAAAAAATCCCAATCAAAAATACTCTACCCAGCAAAGTTATCATTCAGAATTGAATAAGAGAGACTTCCAGAAAGCAAAAGCTAAAGGAGTTTACCACCACTAAACAGCCTTTACAAGAAATGTGAAAGGGACATCTTTAGGCTGAAACAAAGGCCATTTATTGGAAGCAAGAAAACATACAAAAGAACAGATCTCACTACAAAAGTAAATACACAGTAAATGTAGTGGATTAATCCCTTGGGATACACAAGTAAAATGTGACATCAAAAATATAAAATATGGAAGAAGAGACTGTAAGAACACTTGAGATTTAGAACAGTATCAATCTTAAGTTGTTTTTAACTGATGGATTAATAAGTGATACAAGTTGTTATAGATACACCTCATGGTAACCATAAAGCAAAAATCTGTAGCAAACACACAACCAATAAAGAAAAAAGAACATAAATATACCACTAAAGGAAATCATCAAACCATGAAGGAAGAGGGCAAGAAAAAAGGAACAGAACTATAAAAACAGGCAGCAAACAATTAACAAAATGGCAATAAGTATGTACCTATCAGTAGTTACCTTGACTTTAAATGGACTAAATTCTGCAATCCAAAAAACATAAAGTAGCTGAATGGAGAAGGCTTTCTGTAACAGGTTAGAGATATTTCTGTCTTGTGCGGCTCATACAGTACAGATTCTGAAATTATTCTTCAAAGATGGCCACTTGACTTGATACAAGCTACAGTTTATTAATTCTGGAACTTCTCATATCAGTATTTGTCTAATTCCTGGAGGTTACAGTCATGAAGGAAAAAAATTAAAAGTATCTTGAGAAAATGATTATTTTCCAAAAACTGCATGCCTCAACATGAATTTGATCAAGGAGAACTGTGGTGATACACCGTGTTTGAATGTTTTTAAACCCACACAAAGATTTAACAGAAAAAGACACTATTCCTTTATACTGGATTTGAGCAGGGCAAAAAAATACACCATATGAGATTCTGATTTGTGGGGTAAGTATGATTAATAATTTATGACTATGAATAAATCATTTAAATCTGTGATTTGTGAGAAAGAAACACTCACTTAATAGGCCTATCAGTCACAGTCTCACGACTCTGTTCCTTTTTCCACCTTTACCCCCAGTGACGAATGATGAGATCATAACAGGGGTAGTACAGGAAGACATGTTTCAGAACCTTCTAGAAATGGAAACTTCACCAAATACAATTTTGTAAATTAAGTTATATAACCAGGAATAAAAATGACTTCTAAAAAAAGCAATATCTATTGAGAAGAACTTATAAATTATGCTAACGTCAACTCCTGCTTCAAGCAGAATAATTGCTCTAGTAACTACAATCTGAGATAAATTTCGACACATATGATTTTTAATGCAGTGCTAGCTTCCTAAGAAAGCAGTGGGTATCTCCAATGATCAATGAAGAAGAGAGATTAAAAAATAATACATAACCAAATAAATGGGAACTGACAGAAAAAAAGAAAAATTTAAAAGTAAGAGTTACCCTGTATGCAAATACCTATAAAGGGTTCTTGAGTCCTTAGGTATAAGCCTTGGGCATGTTGCACAGTAGGGTAGTAAATTCGGAGACTCTTACTGAGGTACATTATCTAAGGGGCTAACAACATCCCAAATCCCTAATATGCCTTAACCCCTGATATAAAAAAAAGCAAATACTGTCCAAATGGAAGAAATCCTCAGTAAGTATTGTTTTTTAACTTTAATACATGCATTGAATCTACAATTTACTGAGCGCTTACAATTTTTTTTCATTATCTCATGTAATACCACAAACAAAAACATTACAAAATGGGAACAATTATTCCCCATATTATAGATGAGGAAACTAAGATATAAAAAGTTTAAATAACTTTTTAGATATCCAAAGACACAAAGCTAAAAACTGGTATAGGTGGGATTTAAGTTCAGACAGCCTAATTCCAAAGCAATATCCTTAACTATCACTTATTCTGATCCTTGTACTTATGCAAATAATAATTAAAATAATAAACATTTTTAGTGACTGTGTCCCTAGCACTGTTTTAACCCATTTAGATATACTAATTTAATTCTCACAAAAACCCAATGAAGTTTACAGATGAGGAAACTGAGGCAAGGAGAGTATGGGCTCTGAAGCCGGGTACTCTTACTTCTGAGCTTATGCTCATAACCACCTCACCATTCTGTTTCATGAATACTGGTTCATTTAATCCATTGATCAACTCTCTAAGGGAGTTTCCATCCCTGTCCTACAAAGTTGATTCCTACAGAGGAAGGAAATAAAAGTGCATAAGGCGGCAAGAGGGGCAGCAAACCAAGACCCCTTCCTCAGCTCCCTTAATAGTGAAGTCAGGGCAATGTGTTCAGGGACAGGTTTCCACAGCATACCAGACTTCCTGACAGTAGCTTAGTGTCAGGAATGTAAAATAAGATGTCTGAAATAAAAGCATATACAATGAGGAAAGAAAGCACCTAGGCTGGTGACCTGTACCCACACCAGGATTTGAGGGCTTGTGGAGGGAAAAAAGCTCAACACAGCAGAACATGTAAATACAGCAGGGTGTGCCTCTGGACCAGATGCTGTATTTTAGGGACCCAGAGTGGAGTCTAGGTTTATGAACCAAAAAAAGAGTTGTAATCCATAAGGCAAAGGCAGATGCTCCCCACCACCACCTCCAAAAAAACTCCAAACTTCTACTCTTTGTAATTTTTCCATAAATATGTAAGTATTCTAAAAAATAGCTTAATTTTTTAAAAAGACAACTGGTAAGAAAGGATTTATCAGAATATAATTACAGTATGCTACTTACACTTCTATAGTAAACCAAAGTTACAGTCACAATAATGTAAATAATGATTATAAAATTCATAATAGATCTATATTGTGATGGTAGAAGGAGTTATATGAAGTTTATAGTAAAGCATCAGAAGATAAATCCATATTTATCAGCTAAATCCTCATTTTTCATAGCTGTAACAAATATCTAAAATTAGTAAGAAATAACCATATAAACATATTACTTTATATTTGAAGGTGAAAATCTCCTAAGAGAGTAAAGTGTTTGCTCTATGGAACAAGATAATTGTAGGTAAGATAGCTTGGACACTGTACTTTTTATATTATAAGCTTTTCGAACTACTTATTTAAAAAAAAACAATAAAAAAATTGAGGCATTATTTTTAAAGATCATAAATTTTTAAAATTTTTAAATTTTAAAAGGTCATAATTTTAATTATGACCTTTTAAAGGTCATAATTTTTAAAGATAAAAATTTTAAAAAGAAAAAAATGAATTGAGCAAATTGATTTAAGACCTACAGCAAGATTAAATAATTTGCTATTTAGTAGAATCAGAATTAGAAACCATTCTGCATCAGCTTAGAGTCTAGGTGCTTGACTTTATGCTAAACTTTTTCATGCGGCTGAGCAGATAAAATAGTATCACTGTGCTATAGGAAACAGTTCATGAACTGTAGATATTGTTACAACTAAATGTTGATGTAACTTTTCTTTTATTTGAAGAACTTCTTGCTGAAAAGGAATCAGTTACTCTTAACTCTTCTGCCTTCCATCTATTTTTTTCCCCCAATTAAATGTCAATATAGACAACCACTCATTAACTGATAAACTGATCAAGTTACTGGTATGGAAAGTTACCCACAAAGGAATGAATTTCAGATTTTTGATGTTATTTTATAGGGCTTATGTCAACTACTCTAGAAATGTGTGTAGTTGACACAGTATGCACCAAATTATCTTCTCTCAAAGAAAATCTTGTAGCTAATTTTATTAAACAGATTGAACATGGAATTGTTAATTTCAATTTTAAAATGGAAATCATCTCTGCCCAAATCTATCTTGCTTATACAAGTAATCTGTAGCTTATACTGAGATTTATTACTGACAGCTTAGAAGTTGAAATAACAAGGTTTTATCTGTTCTTTTGTCTTCCATTTACAGTTCATCAAAAATTAAACAGAATTACCACATGACCCAGAAATGTCACTTCTGGGAATATACCCAAAAAAACTAAAACTAGGGATTCAGACAGATATTTCTACACCCATTTCCACAGTAGCATTATTCACAATAGCCAAAAGGTGGAAGCAACCCAAGTGCTGACTGAAAGATGAATGGATAAACAAAATACAGTAGTACATAATGCACACACGTACATAAACCAGAATATTAGTCAGCCTTAAAAAGCAAATTCTGACATATGCGACGTGTATGAACCTCAAGAGCATTACTGAAATAAACCACTCACAAAAGACAAATACCTGATGATTCCACGTAGATGCAGTATCTAGAGTAATCAAATTCAAAGAGACAGAAAGTGAATGGTGGTTGCCAGGTGCTGGAGGTGGGGGGTGGGGGAGATGAATGGGAAGTTATTATTTAATGGGTACAGAGTTTCAGTTATGCAAAATGAAAAGAGTTCTGGAGAGATGGTGGTGATGACAGCACAATATTATGAAGATACTTAATACTACTGAACTGTAACATTTAAAATATAAATTTCACGTTGTCTACTATACCATAATTAAAAAAAATTTTAATTCCAACTTTCCAAGTTAAGTGATCCTTTAGTAAATACTGGTTAATCCTAATTTACCTGTAATCACTTAACATAGCTGAAATCACCCTTTTGCTAGAAACAAATTAGATAACAGGGGAAAATATGTTTATCTTTTGGGATTTAAAAAAAAATCACTGAAGGACTAAAGAAAAAAAAAGCCTATGGCTCTGGTATGAAAAAATCTCCAAATAGAACTAATTGATTGCTTTATGGTTTAAAAAACAGATGAAGGGAAGAGTCCAATTTATTTGAGGTTTTTCATGTGGACAACAACAAATTCTTCATCTGGAGCTACAATTGCACTTCAATATTGATAACAAGCATCTGAGGGCTCCTAGTAATCCTGAATGATAGTTTTCAAAGTCTATGTGGGTATGTAGTTGGAAAGGTGGGGGATATGGGGATCACCTCTTAAAAAAAAACCACTCAGAAAGTGAGACCCTAAATTAGTGATTCTCAAAGAGTAATCCTAGACCATAAGTGGTTCTCAAAGGACAGCCTGAAAGAGCAGTATCAGCATCATGGAAAACTTGTTAGAAATAGAAATCCCTGGACCCACCTCAGACCTCAGGGCACGGGGCTCAGCAATCTGTATTTTAATAAGCTCTCCCTGCATGGGATTCTTTTTTTAAAATTTTTATTTAAATTCAATTAATTAACATATAATGATTTGTTTAGGGGCACAGGTCTATGATTCCTACAGGTGATTCTGATGCACACTAACCAAGAGCCACTGCTCCAAGCTACACTAAGGGACATGTTACCACCAAAAGCTGTATTTTTTTTTATTAACATATAATGTATTATTTGCTTCAGGGGTACAGGTTTGTGAATCATCAGTCTTACACAACTCACAGCACTCACCATAGCACATACCCTCCCCAAAGTCCATAACCCAGCCACCTCATCCCTCCCCGCAACTCCCCAGCAACCCTGTTTGTTTCTTGAGATTAAGAGTCTTTTATGATTTGTCAAGTCTCCAGGTCTCCACACTGGCTGCATATCAGCATCACTAGAAACTTCTGAGGCTGGGTCCCAGCTCACAGAGTCTGATTTAAAGATTTAATTTATTTATTTGAGAGAGAGAGCGCGCGCGCGCACACGCAGGGGTCAGGGGGAAAGAGAGACGCGGACTCTTGCTAAGTAGGGAGCCCACAGTGGGGCTCAATCTCAGGACCCTGCGATCATGACCTGAGCTCAAGGCAGATGCTTAACTGACCAAGCTATCCAGGTGCCCCCTCACAGAGTCTTATTTAATAGATTTTGCTTATCTGTCAATTAGATCCTTAGTATTCCAATGTTAAGTCAATGTTATGTCTTTAAATGATTTTGTAATCCCAAAGAACGTTAAAAATTTAGGAAAGAAAAACCTTGTACGAATGCTTTAAGTGTAAAAATACTCACCTTCCTGCCCAAACATATATTAATAACTAAAACAACCATTAGAATAACTTACTTAGGGAAAGTCTAAAGTTGAAATTAGTAACACAGGACTATGCTAAAACTACAAGGTTTAGACAAGTCCACTGGAAAAAACAGGATAAAAATTATTTTTTTCCATAAAGAAATTTTGAAATATATAAGTTATAACATAGAGTGGAAAGAAAACGGACTTTGCAACTCAGGTATAACTGCGTGAGAGTTTTTTTGACTCTGTCATCTATCGGCACTAACATTTTGGCTGATTTATTTTTCTTTCCTAAGCCTCTATTTCTCATTTGTAAAACAGTCAATATCATAAGCCCACATCAAAGAGATGGAAGGACTAAACAAAGCATGTAAGGTACTTAGCACAGTAACTGGCACATAGCTTATGCTCAGTTAAGTACAAATTTCTTCCTAAGAAGAAAATCATATTAAAATGAGAATACAGTAACAGAACAATGAATACATTCTAGGAGTCTGGTAAAATGTCTTTCTGATATGCTAAGCTCAGAAAAAAAAAAGTATTAAGACAATAACAACACTGTGAATGTAGGAGAAAGTTCTCCACAGCTTATGTGTAGGAAGCAAATACAGTTAGGTATAGACACTGTATTCACTCCCTTTACCCTGTCCATGAAAGCAGTCAGCTGTTCACTCAGTCTCTCTTTAGAGAAGTACTTCACAAGAATTTTAACTCACGTCTATCTTGTCTGCTAGACAGCATTCAAATGTGGATAACAGACTCTTATTCTCTTAGATCATATTCTTCATTTCTTCATTAAGGTAATTGCTAATAATGAAAAGAAATTCCCACCTGAGTATCTATAATGTAACAGCAGATGCGCATGTACTTCTGATTTGCAGTCTGCAGCAGTGGCTCATTAATCAGTTTACTTATTCCTAAGGAAGATGAGCCAAATCTTCTAACGAACAAATGGATATGTGTATCCCACTAGTCATTCACTTTCTTTTTTGCTAAACCTGTCTCAATATAAGAATTTCTTGAAACTACTGAATCCACTCCCATTCCCTGCCATGTGGTTGAGAAGCGGCCAGTGTGCACATTCACAAGCACATGCTGGGGGCAGGGGTAGGGAAGGGGGGCAGAGGGAAGTCATTCATTCATTTGCTATTAGAAACAGCTGATAGCATAAAGGGCTAGTATCCAAAATCTATAAAGAACTTATCAAACTCAGCACCTAAGAACAAATAATCCAATCAAGAAATGGGCAGAAGATATGAACAGACATTTCTCCAAAGAAGGCATCCAAATGGCCAACAAACACATGAAAAAGTGCTCAACGTCACTCAGCATCAAGGAAATGCAAATCAAAACCACAGTAAGATACCACCTCATACCAGTCAGAATGGCTAAAATTAACAAGTCATGAAATGACAGATGTTGGTGAGGATGCAGAGAAAGGGGAGTCCTTCTACACTGTTGGTGGGAATGCAAGCGGTACAGCCACTTTGGAAAACAGTGTGAAGGTTCCTCAAAAAGTTGAAAATAAAGCTACCCTACAACCCAGCAATTGCACTACTGGGTATTTACCCTAATGATACAAATGTAGTGATCTGAAGGGGCATGTGCACCCAAAGGTTTATAGCAGCAATGTCCACAATAGCCAAACTATGGAAAGGACCTATATGTCCATCAACAGATGAATGGATAAATAAGATGTGGTATATATTTATAATGGAATACTATGCAGCCATCAAAAACCCCACGAAATCTTGCCATTTGCAATGATGTGGATGGAACTAGAGGGTATTATGCTAAGTGAAATAACTCAATCAGAGAAAGACAATTATCATATGGTATCTCTGATATGAGGAATTTGAGAGGCAGGACAGGGGGTCATGGGGGAAGGGAGAGAAAAAAATGAAACAAGATGGAACCGGGGAGGGAGATAAACCATAAGAGACTCTTAATTTCAGGAAACAGACTGGGGGTTGCTGGGGGTTTGGGGGGAAGGATAGGGTGGCTGGGTTATGGACATTGGGGAGGGTACATGCTATGGTGAGTGCTGTGAATTGTCTAAGACTGATGATTCACAGACCTGTACCTCTGGAACAAATAATACATTAATAAGGAAGGAAGGAAGGAAGGAAGGAAGGAAGGGAGGAAGGGAGGAAGGGAGGAAGGGAGGAAGGGAGGAAGGGAGGAAGGGAGGAAGGGAGGAAGGGAGGAAGAGAAAGAATGAACGAAAGAAAAAAGAAATAGAAACAGCTGATAGAATTACTGATATTTTTTACTTTCTTAATAATTTAGGTTATTCTTCAAACTTTCTATAGTAAGCATGTATTACTTTCAAAATGTGAAAATGTTAAGCATAGGGCTTACTTGATAACAAAAATCAATAGTTCATGAAGAAATGAAAATAAAAGAATGTTCTGAAGCTTGCTAAGTTCTTTTGATTACTTAAAAAATAAAATAGTTTTGTGGCAGACAATCACAGTTAATTTTGTATGCTTTTATCTATAATTATGCCTGAAAGCAACTAGAAGTTTTTTTAAAGCATTATTATAATTAAGTATGCCTTCAGAAAGGAGACTGACATGATTTTTAAATGATGGTGGGAAAGAGATCACCTTAACATAGCATGTTGAAAAGTATATATGATTCTAAAGAAGTAACTATGTTTTGAATTCTTAGCTCCACTATTTCCTAATAGGGTAGTGGGGAATGTTACTTAACTTCTCTATCAATTTTTACAACTATAAAATGCAAATATCAATTTCTTAAGTTTGCTATAAGAATTGAAGGAAGAGTCCTTGGGTGGCTCAGTTGGTTAAGCATCTGACTCTTGATTGCAGCGTTGTGAGTTCAAGCCCAGTGTTAGGCTTCAAGTTGGGTGGGGAGCTTACTTAAAAAAAAAAAAAAATTAAAGGAAAAAATATGGGTACAACTCTTCACTTACAAAAGCAATTAAATAAGGGTGGTATAATTATTGAAGCGAAGAAACACTGTCCAAATAAGGAAGACAGGAGGGAGGGGATCAGCCGGAAAGTTTTCTACTATACAAGTGAGCCATACCTTTACATTTATAACACACAATGGGATTTACAGGAAAACACAGATTTTAAATCTAAGCCTTTTCCACATGTCAGGAATTAAATAGCATCAAAGTTCTAAAGTGTTATACCAACATATAGTTATAATTCAAAAGAACTAGTCATCAAAACATTTAAGAAATTATTTTAATATTTTTTTAAATTTTAGAATAAATTTACTAACACACCTGCTAAAATAATTCCTTGTAAAGATAACACATTTTGTTCTTTGAAACTTTGTTACAAAAGTAGAAGCTATAGAGAAACCCAAAGGCTTCTACTAAAGTAGCAAAAGCAGGAGAGGTTGGAGAAGCTCCAGGGGAAAAATACTGCATATTAAGAGTATAGAGAAAAGAACTAATCCTTTACATCATATGGTGACATCTAAGATACCATCAATGTCAAAAAGGTTTGATTCTATGACTTACGTCCTATATACCATGTAGTTTAGAAAGAACCTACCATGGAAACAAATGAACCAAGACCTCCCTGCAATGCTAGGATATGGGTGGTCTGCAATTCTACTTCTAGGACTTTAAGGAAAAACATGTACAAGAGTCATTACACTGAGAGCAAAAACGTAATGCCCACTAACAGAGGAATAGATAAATAAAATGTGATATATCCGTACCTGGAATATCACATAGCAACTAAAAATGAACTAGATTTATATAAGATTTGAATCAAATGACTCGACTTGACTAAGAAAGTAAATAGTACATGCAATATGATACCACAACTGTAGAAAATCTGCCGAGGGATGTGTGTGTGTGTGTGTGTGTGTGTGTGTGTGTGTGTGCGTGTGTGCGTCTGGAAGGCTAGGTTCCAAATCCATCTGAAATGGACGAAGAGGAATTTAGCTTTACCTGGAATGTTCTCGCCTTATAAAGGGAGGCAGTACTTATATGTATTACTTGTTGAGCTATTTTAAAAAGAAAGAAGAGAGCAGGATGTCTTCCATCATAAATGTTGAATCCTTTCTTTTACTAATCACCTAAGAGATCTATGGCTATAAATTATTGGGATACTATCTGCAAAAAATGTGACAGAAAATGGAAAATAAAGCATTATAAAAAGTATTTATGAATGTTAACAAAAAATGGCAAGGGTTAATTTATATTAAATGGTTACTACTTTTTTTTTTTCTTTAACAAGGTCAGGATTTAAAGCTCCAGAAGTCAGCTCTCAGGTCTGACTCAGGGACAAGATAATACCATGCTAAAAAGCCATCCTCAAATCACCCAGACTGGCAAATGTCTCTCACTTCAGCTCTAAAAGAATTGTGAAATTAAGTGACTTAGCTATGCTTCTGATATTTTCTACTTGTACTTATTTAATTCCAAAAGACTATGACAGATTACCTCTAATCTTCATAGCCACATGGAAAATTCAAGGGAGAAAATACATGAACTAAAAAGGAAGCAAATTACTCTTCAACACTTCAGTACTGAATCTGGCAAGAGACAGACCTTATGTTGGTGTTTGTGGAATCGAGAGCTAAAGGAGTATCTTCTTTAAGATATAAGGTGGCATTAAGCAAGGAAAATTATTCACAGACTTCCCTGAGCTGAAAGCTGTTTGGCTCCACAAGTGACAAAAGCAGAATATCTAATTATGTTCTTTTTAGTTTCTCATAAGGAAAATACAGTAGAAGCCCTGCTGTCTGAGGCACTGATTACTGGGAAAGTCCTCTAAAGTTACATTCCTGAATCCAACAATGTGTATCATCCTAAAATATATGAAGAGCATCCATTCGGCAATACTGTAATGTAGGACACAACCTTTTCTCGGAGCATGAATCAGCTAAAGTATTGTCTTTCTTGCAAAAACCACAGATATAATTGTCTATAATATCCATAAAGTACAGTGAAAACTTGAGAGTTATGCAAATTCAACACAGGATCTAAATTTAACGATTCTTTCCCAAATCCTTTATAGAGTCATCTTGCCTATAGTTAATTCAAGAGCAACTTTCTTTAGTGACACCTTTACTGAATCTTTCCAAAGCATGCAACTTAGGTTGTCACTGAAATCTGTTTTTTAGTATTTTTCCTAAAGTTGTTTAGTAGTTGAATATATTGCATAATTACAGCAACCAACACAATGGGCATCAACAGATTTGGGAACAAACCCAAATGACTTGGTAAACCAACAGCACACCAGGTGTCCGATGTACAAAGGCATCATGGAAAGTCATTCATCACCCGTTGAGCGTGGTCTGCTTTAAAGATGGTTTTAAGAGGGTAAGGGGGCTGCCAGTTAATTAGCTAAGTGTGAGAAGTGGAAGTGTCTTAGGAAAGCATCTCTGCATTGCACCTCGTGCAAATATTAGATTACATTTAGTAATCACCAGATCTGTTCTTCAGTCTGCATATGATAAGGAATACAACAACCTAAGATCCAGGCTGCACCCACTGGTTCGACAAACCCTGAGCAACTTCCCTGGGCCAGTACAAGTGTTGGAGACACAAATGATGGGTTATGCAGGATTTCTCAGTAACAGCAGTGTTGAAATTTAGGGCCCCCAAATTCTTTGTTGTGGGGGCTATCCTGTGCATTTGTAGGATTAAACATCCTATTACCGGCTAGATACCAGTAGCACCTTCCAGAGTTGGAACAGAGTCTTCGGACATTGGTAAATGTCCACTAGGGGGCAAAATTGTTCCTAGTTGAGAACCACTGAGTTAGGGTGGAGCAGGAGCTTTGAGCACTTAGTAAACTTTGTTGGGGGACTCCATAGAATTTAATATGTTTGGATATGTTTCATGTCCATCAAGATCTTTGTTGTCCTGTCTGAAACTCAGAGAAATAACCTGTTAATGGCCAGAACTAGCTACATGATTCATAGGGCCATAATGAAGGACATAAGAAAAATGTGGGCCCCTCATTCAAAAATGACTAAGAATTTCAAGATTGTGACAGCAGAGAATTTAGCCAAGCACCGGGCCCTGAGCTGCTGCAGAAGGAACACATCCATAAAGCCACCCTGCCAATGGTAACCAGTCATAGGCAGGGGAGGAGTACCAATAACCTGAGATTCCAGCTCTTTCTACTAAATTCAGTCACTTTAATACCTATTACATCTCGATGAGTCAGGAGGTTTTAATATTTTAGGTCTCTAAATATTCTGTATCACATTTTTTTCACTAGTAGTCCCTATACATAGAAAAAAATATAGTACATTATAGTGAATTAACCTTTCACCTCAATTTTTAAAAAATCAGATTTTCAAAAGAAACCTGCTAAATTAGATTGACAGTTCAAATTATAGGACCATGAAATCATTTGTGCTTTATTAAAAACAAAACCATGAGGAGTTTATTATGTTTTATTAGTAGCATCTGTCTCCTGTCTTGAATGCTAAAGAAGATATTAATGATGTTCTTTTGCCATTTGGGGACAGACACTCTTTCCTCAAAAATTATCTTTGGCAATGGAGTCTTTAAATTATCCTTGCCATTTGGCAGGTTTTTTTTTGAGTCCAGGTGTGGAAATTAGCATTGTGTTTATAGTATGATCAAGGGAAATATAACCACTTAGTATAAAATGTCAGAATGCGTGTGGCTTAAAGAAGGGATGTTGATATTTTTCTACTGCAGGTGTGTGACCACCAGGAACCTCAAATCTGGCTCCACTATCATCGGTTTGGTCTTACCTGCTAAAGATATACTTGCCTCTATCTTTTATTTCTTTTCCTTTGCCTTTCATAACATTCTCCCAAATATAAACAAGCAAGATAATGTGACTTTCTTCCAAACACAAGTAGCTGGTTAGTACTTTGGTTCAGTAATGTTCCAAGGAACAGATCACAAGCTTCCCAACAAGGGTCTGGAATCCAATTTTACGATCCCAGAACAAAGAGTCCCCCATGACATCACTCTGCAGCAGTGGAAGACGCGCAGTGAAACACGGGCTGAATGACAATGTTATTAGGAGGACTTGCTGGGTAACATCTGACAGAAGATGTCGCTTCTAATTCTGTGCTTTCCAGTTCCTAAGCTCAAGGGTGTTGGTAAAAAAAATTCCCTCTAAAGAGATTTCTATGATCCTTTAGACATAAGGGGACACTAACAAAATATGGAATGGTAGCTACAGTAAAAAAAAAAAAAAAAAAGTTTTTAGAACTTAATCAAAATAAATATACAAAGGATAGCTTCTAAGTTTGCAAACAGTTGTTTGCAAAGTGGGTAGCCCAAATCATCAAGGGTTTTTACTAAATAATGGGGAAACGGAAGTGAGTAAAATAAACGGTTACCTACAAAGGCTGAGTGAGGTCTAAACTTTACAAGAGAGTAGAAAGGGATGGATTAATGCTTTTTGGAGCAGAGAATTCCATTTTCCACCCTCTTCCCCATGCTTATAATGTGACAGGCAACCAAGATACATTGAGTGAATGAAATCAGTTAACACCTCAAAAGAAAAGAAGATGCTTTTTAAGAAACATAGAATACATGACACACAATGAATTAGAATCTGACTTCTCATTCCTTATTTGAAACCTACTTTTAAAAATGCAGAAAGTGTGCACGTTAATTACTTTTAGTACACCCCTGGTTACTTTATTGGCTAACCGTAGGCTAACCGTGATAATAATTAATACTTTTACAGAGCTTATAATGTGCTAGACACAGTCCTCATAGCTTTACACATTAAATCATTCAATCTTCCAAATAATTCTCGGAGACAGACATTGTAAGTATCTGCATGTTACAGGAGAGGAGAGTGAAGCACAAAGAGGTCAACTAAATTGCCTAAAGTTGCACAGCTGTGATTAAAACCCAGGCAGTCTGTTTCTATCTACAGTCCAAGGTCTTAACCTCTTTACTATGCCACACGCATAAAGAAAACAACAGGATAAAAACTGTATGATGAAAAGCATCGCATTCCTGTTCTTACTCATAACAAGTATGTCATCATTTCACATATCTAGGGAAAAATTAAACTATTCTTTTACGCTACCAATACAGTATAAGGCTGTCCTTTGCCCAGCTTAGAGCAAAACAAGATGAATGGTTTGTTTTTTCAATTTAGGGGAAGGGCTAAAGATTTTTTTTTTTTTGTTACTCCTTTTGCTTCTTTTCACATCTTTTCGGCAGTCTTTCCCAAACTCTTCGAAAAGGAATTATGGCAAAAATGTGTGTTGTATCCTCAGCCCTAATTCACAGAGACCGTTTTGAAGTGCAGATTCTTCTTTGAAAGTGGCCACTATAGACAGATCTTGAGGCAACTCCAGAACCCTGGGTACTTTGGAAGTACATCAACTGAGATAGTTGGTCTCTCCTCCCTCTCAGCCTACCTGGTCTCTGGGGAACTGCTGATACATTCAGAGTGCCTAACAAAAGAGAATATTATATGGAAATATGATGTTTAAAGTAAATAGCTTCCTTTTTTATGTTTAACCCTTATAAAATTAAGAAAACCAGTGAGTCTTCCTGAAATAGCTACAATGGTAGGTGTATCTACCAAAATTTCTCTCTTCATTATTGCTACCTATGTCCTTAAAGCCACCGTCGATTCCCACAGAAATTAAAGCAGGCAGCTCTCTAGACAAAAATACTGAATTTATAGCCAATGCCTACGTCAGAACCCTGTAAATTTGTGCAACTGCGAAGTATAAATCTGAAGAACTGACTAGGAGGTTATTATAGATAAAGATGCTAATTCAACAATGAATAATTACAAAAGGTTACTAGGAAACTTTACATCTTACAAATGCCTCCAAGATAGCATTATCTCCTTCTCAGAGATATGACTGAGGTCAGATATGGTAAGTGACTTACCCAGGGGCACACAGCATCACAGCCTGGCTGTGAACCCACTCAAGTCTGTTTTTTTGCAAAGCTGATGCCACTGTATTATGTAAAAACTCGTTATCCTAAACCTGTAACAGTAAGCCACTCGGACATTTTATTCATACATACAAATACAGGGGCGCCTGGGTGGCTCAGTTGGTTGAGTGACTGCCTTCAGCTCAGGTCATGGTCCCGGAGTCCCCGGATCGAGTCCCACATCGGGCTCCCAGCTCCACAGGGAGTCTGCTTCTCCCTCTCACCTTCTCCCCTCTCATGCTCTCTCTCAAATAAATAAATAAATAAAATCTTTTTAAAAAAATACATACAAAAACATAAAATTACATAATGAAAATTTTTAAATGAAAATATCATTGGACAATGGGCATGTTCTTTGGGGCTAACTTCACTCATGTATGAAACAAAGGATGAGGAATTCACTTTTAATGAGCTCTTAATGTCTGTAGCCCCAGACACTGAACATACTCTGTCCCATTCATGCCTCACAAAAATGGTGTGGGGCAGACTTCAGCACCTGGCTTTACCACCAGAAACGCAAAATTTAGGAAGATAATTAAATAATTTGCTCATAGTTACACAGACAGCAATTAATTAGGCTTCTGTATTTAAACAGAAACAAATCATTTCAAGAGAAAATGCAGTCTACTGAGACATAAACATATCTATCTGTAGAACATATCTATACTCAAACATTATATTGCAACAAGTTCCTGTTTCCTTATTTAGGTGTTGGATTATATCTGTCTAGATTATACAAGCTCCTGAAGACAGGAACCTTTGTTTTTAAAAACTTCATATAGGGGGTGCCTGGGTGACTCAGTGGGTTAAGCCTCTGCCTTGGGCTCAGGTCATGATCTCAGGGTCCTGGGATGGAGCCCCACATTGGGCCCCCTGCTCAGTGGGGAGTCTGTTTCTCCCTCTGCCTCTGCCCCCTGCTCATGCTCACTCATTCTCTCTCTCTCTCTCTCTCTCTCTCAAATAAATAAATAAATAAATAATCTTAAAAAAAACTTCATATATACTACATGGCACTTAATAACGTAACATGCAAGTAGTAAACTCCTGATAAACATGGATGAATATGCAGGTCTGACCCAGAGATAAGCAAAATTCACCAAAGAACTTATGTGGTGAGTATCTAATATGCTAATTAAGCACAAAGTACAAAATGCTAATCTCTAGGGGAAGATTCTACAACTCAGTAAGCTAATACACCAAAACATCAAGTTGAGGGAAAAAAAAAATTTAAGAATTCCATAAAAAGACTCCAATCGAATAATTTAAAAACCAAGTATTAGACTCGTCCCAGTTTACAAAAGATATTTCCTGAATTACCGCCTTCCTATATAAAATTATTAGCATAAAACTATACTACGTCCAGCCAATTTCTTTTTCAGAGATTATAATAATAAAAACCTGATGCAAATGACTGTTTTGGGAAGATTGTTTTCTAAGATAACTGAATTAAGTACTTGATAAAAACTCCCAAACTCTTAAGTAAACATCTTACAGGGAAATGTCTGAATTGCTGTTGGTATAGATTGACAAGTAATGAAGCATACAAGAGAATCTTTAAAAGGGATATTTCTCACATCATGTATAAGCCTATTTAATACCTATAATTTATTCTTATCTGGGTACTTCAGAATATTAGAGCAAAAACTATACTTGTCCCACTCAAGAGAGGAAAGAGTTTCTAATATAACTCAGATTAAGTGTCTTAAGAAAAAAAAAGTTAATCCAGGTATTATTTACATGGTTAAACTCAACCTGTTCATTCACAACTTGAGAATCTCATCTCTTTATTAAAATTATGAATAAATTGAATAAAATAAAAATACCTCATGGCACAGATAAAAACACATAATGATGTCTACAGTTCATGGAAAATCAAAGATAAATTCATATGACTTTATAAATAGTGCACATATTAATATTTCTGACTCACTAGTGAAATGTTAGGTTCCTCACCACCAGGAACAACCTTTATCTTGCTCAATACTTTTATATACCTGACATTAGATAATTAATCTAGACTCTTTAAAAGCTGAGAAGTTTATCTTCAGTAAAACAATTAGGCCAAATAAAATATTGCCTCTGACTACTTTCTCTTAGATCCTAATGTGGTACCACCCAGGTAGATAAGCATGTATTTTTTTAATTACTGAGATATAATTCATAGGCCATAAAATTCACCATTTGAAAGTACACAATTTAGTGGATTTAGTATATTCACAAGGTTGTGCAAAATCACCACTAATTACAGAATATTTTCATTACCCAAAATAGAAATCCCATACCCCTCAGTTATCACTTCCCATTGAAGCCCCAGCCAACCACGGATCAACTGCCTGTTTCTACTTACTAGCCTATTCTGGACACGCAATCTAAATGGCATCCTATAACATGAAGCCCTTTTGTGCCTGGTTTCTTTCCATCTAGCATAATCTTTTCAGGGCTCATACATGTTGAACCACTTATCAGTATTTCACTCCTTTTGATAAACTGAAGAAGTCTATTGTATTGATATGCTACATTTAATTTACCCATTCACTAGGTGATGAATGTTTGGGTTATTTCCATTTTTTTGTATTATGAATAATAATGCTATGAACGTTTATATACAAGTTCATATGAGTATCTGTTTTTAATTCCCTTGGGTATGTATTGGGAGTGTCTATGGTATACTTTTGGTAAGTTGATGTTTCACTTTTTGAGGAATTGCCAAACTGGTCTCCATTACAAGTAGACTATTTTACACTGTCTCCAGCAGTCTGTGAGGGTTCCAATTTCTCCACATCCTCACCAACACTATCTTCTGGGGTTTTTCTTGTTTGTTTTGAATTCTAGCCAACCTGTTGGTGAAATGGTTATCTCACTGTGGTTCTGACTTGCATTTCTCTAATGACTAATGATACTAAATATCCTGTCATGTGCTCATTGGCCATTGCATATCTCATTTGGAAAAAAATCTCTATTTAAATCTTCTACCCATTTTTTAAATTTATTATCTTTTTATTATCTAGCTATAAGCATTCTGTGTGCATTCTGGATATTGGACCCTTATCAGATATATAATTTGCACATATTTTCTCCCATTCTGTAGGTTGCCATTACATTGTTGGGAGAGTATTCTTTGACACATGACAGTTTCAAAGCCCAATTTATCTTTTTCTTTTGATACCTGCGCTTTTGGTATCATTTCTAAGAAAGCGCTGCCAAATCTAATGTCTATAAGATTTTCCCCTATGTTTTATTCTAGAAGTTTTATAGTTTTAGCTCTTAAAGATCTTTAATCCTTTCCTCAAACTAATTTTTGAATATGGTATAAAGTAAGGGCCCAATTTCATTCTTTGGTATGTAGGTTATCCAGCTGTCCCAGTGCCATTTCTTGAAAAGACTATTCTTTCCCCCTTGAATGATCCTGACACCCTTGTTAAAAATCAACTGACCACAGTTTTATGGGTTTATTTCTGGACTCTCATTTCCATTCCACTGATCTACAGGTCTAGCCTAATGCCAGTACCACGGTGTTTTAATTACTGTAGCTTTGTAATAACTTTTCAGGTCAGGAAGTGTTAAGTCCTCCAGCTTTGTTCTTCCTTTTCAAGACTGTTCTGGCTACTCTGGGTCCCTTGCACTTCAACAAGACATTTAGGGTCAGCTTGTTCATTTCTGAGAAAAAGGAACCTATGATTTTCATGAGGACTGCCCTGAATCTGTAGACAAGTTGAGAAGTATTGCCATCGTAATGATGGCATCTTAATGATTAGGTCTTCCAATCCACGAACATAGGGGTGTCTTTCCATTTATTTAGGTATACTTTATTTCAACAATATTTTGTTTTCAACGTACAAGACTTACACTTCTCTATCATTAAGATCTGATGCTTAAGCAGGGGCTAATACATAAGCTTTCATTTAAAATGTCAATAAAACCAAACTTTTTATTTAAAGAATAATCCATAAACTATCCTTATTTTAAGTAAAACACAAATACGAAGAGTCCTAAGATTTTTAGAGTTGGAAAAGTTCCATTTAACAGTTTTATAAATATGCACTGAAAAGCCAGCATTAGGAAAGATGTCTAGAACACAGTGTCCATCCTGGTAGATTTACAGAGAATGTATACATGTGTGTGTATATGCATGTATGTAACAGATGACAGGACAAGAGGGATGGACAGACACACACACAAAAAAGGCCCCCAACACTGTGCCATTAACACTTACGGTCTTTTAATTTATGGATGGAGAAACCAAAGCCCCAAATCGCTAAGTCATTTCAGTAAGGTAACATAGTTAATTAGTGCATGAGCTGAACAAAAATTTGCAATAAGATTTAAAGGAAAGAGGACACTTCAACACAATGTGGGTGTTACCCTCTGGCTCGGCTCCCTAGTTGCTGTTTATCACAGACTTTTATCATTTAGCAGATATTAATATAATATTTTCAAGCGTAGTGCTAAGCTGCTAGAGAAATAATGAAAAACAGGACAGAAATCAGAAAGACTATCCTCATGGGGCTTAGAGTCTTTGCCTTTCTTGTCAATAAGAGGTAATTCAGATGTTGAAAATACTATCTTTCTAAAAGTTGCTCCTAGTTTTGTTGTAAAATACCCCCAATCCTTCTATCTCGTGGAGTCATTCTTATAAGAGCAAGTCATGAACACCAAGATCTTCTCAATAATGAGGTTTCTGGCCAGTGTCCCTGGGCACCTTCCTATTTCAAAGCTCAGCAGGCAGAGCTGCTAGGTACCAATTTGCCCTTAGAATAATATGAAAGGCAACCATAATTCTGAGTTCCATATCACCTAGGATTCTATTTCCTCTACTACTACTGGCATAGATTTTTACCTGTCAGCACCTGTTTGAAGAATTACCACTCCCCAATTCTCAGTCCATGTTGTTTGGAACGGGTATGTCTAAGAAGGTGCCATAAACCCTTGTCACACAGACTCGTTCGGGGGTGGGCACATAGAGCAGACAGGCCAGTAAGAGCCTTCTCTGAAATTTCGCTGGGAGATATCAGGAAAGGAGTACTGTAGTGCCATTAGTGTTCCTAAGTAGTAAAATTTAAGGCAAAACTAGACATCTAATAGCCACTTTTGCTAACATACAGGGAAAGCCCAGGTGAGAATAAAGCCTACATATTAAACACACAGACCAGAAGGAAGCTTATCTAACTTACATAAGCTACCCTGTCCCTCATTTTTAACTTCAAGCTACTTTGAGCTGTGTTTCCAAAATATAATCCAAAAGTGTCCTGATTAATACGTAGCCTCCTAAAATTAAATTCCTCATTCAAATAACGAGTGAGCTTCAGGCACTTTACCTGGGCTCTGGGTATGGTAAGGTGAATAATGATTTAAATAATATAGACCATTTCCATGACCTGCCCTTCAATCCCTTATTTCAAAACTCATTTCCTTCTGTTCTCCCCTCCTTACTCCGAGCCAGCAGCACTGGCTTCAAACACACCAAATACAATCTCACCCCAGGGATCTTCTCCCCCCTGGTCCCCCTCATGAGCCACTTACTGAAGACATGTGCATGACCCACTCCCTCACTTCCTCAGGTTTGGCCAGAGGCTTCTTCATCGAAGAGGGCACTCCTTACCTTTCTAACCCCCAGGCACCTAACGCTGTTTTCCCCATCACTGTACCATTCCACCATCACACTTGCCGCTCCTTGGAATGCTACCTATTCCTTTATTGTCTGTGTTCTCTCACCTTGTGTAGGTACGTGAAGACAGAACCTGTGCTGTGGTAAGTGCTGTAAACACAGCCGTGAGAACACAGTCTGGCATTTGGTAAGTGCCTCATTTTTGTTAAATGAACAAATTAATGAATGTAATGAAAATTCTGGGGTCAATGGTTATATAAGTTTGTCACTTGCCATAGATTGTGTTGTAATTTTACCACCTTTCCAAACTTTAAAATACACAGGACATAGTCAACTAAGTAAAAGAGTCCTCATTTCTTCACCGAAGTTAAAGAATTTTGATACCATGTATCTTTTCGTAAACTCTATTTTGTGAGATAATTATTAAATCTATTTGCCTCCTTTTGAAAAATGATTGTAGGTCCTAAACTCACTTCTTTCAAGTTTTCAAGGGACACACTAGGTTTTGAATAATGAAATGGAAGTACACAAACCCTTCTCTCTTTCTTAAAAACCTTTGGTTTTATTGACTAAATACTCTTCATTGCTTAAAAGATCATTAAATTAAAACATATCACGTGATAGACTATCATCACTGATAGTTCTGAAGACCATGAAAACTGCAAGTTTTTTTTTTTTAAAGATTTTATTTATTTATTTGACAGAGAGATCACAAGTAGACAGAGAGGCAGGCAGAGGGAGAGGGGGAAGCAGGCTCCCCGGTAAGCAGAGAGCCCCATGTGGGGCTCGATCCCAGGACTCTGGGATCATGACCTGAGCCGAAGGCAGAGGCTTTAACCCACTGAGCCACCCAGGCGCCCTGAAAACTGCAAGTGTTTTTAAAGATTTCTTTATCTGAGGGACACAAAGAGCAAGCATGTGCGCACACAAGTGCTCATGCTCTGAGCAGGGGGATGGGCAGAGAGAGAATCCTCAAGCCAACTCCCTCCCTGCTGAGCATGGAGCCCGACGTGGCACTCCATCCCATGATGCTGAGAAAAGAGTGGGATGCCCAGATGTCTTGAAAACTGCATTCTTAATCAGTGCCCTAACATTACTGAACACTTTTCTGATTCAATGAGAATTTAAGATTACTGATTCCCATGTATCACCATGTCTACACAGTCATACTGTTGCCTGCCCTTACCTGTGAGTCATTTTTGTGACCATCCCAGAACAGTTCCTCCTATTCCTCCCCAGAATAATTTCAATTTTATTGACAGTAATTGACAACGCCTTATTTATTTTGTTAGTGGCTATCTCTTTTAGGTAGAAATAAGCTCCTTCAGAATAAGGACCTTGTCCATTTTGTTTCCAAAGGCTATAGAGGTCAGTGGTTAAGAGACCATTACTTAGAGGGCATCCAAATTGGCAAAGAAGTAGTCAAACTTTCACTCTTTGCAGATGATATGATACTTTATGTGGAAAACCCAAAAGACTCCACTCCAAGACTGCTAGAACTCATATAGGAATTCAATCATGTGTCAGGATATAAAATTAAAGCACAG
>CM052807.1:55464700-55607778 GCA_028533885.1 Nasua narica
ACAACGCTTCTGGATGGATGAATTATTCTAGACTTACAAACCCCAGTCTGAGTTATTAACTGCCTCTCCCTATTATAACTGATTGTCAGTCAATAGTTTGATCAACTTTTATTTGAGAAAAACAAAACTTCTCTGATTTGAGTCAGAAAAAGGTTGAAAAATTCTTTGGGATTTCATTTTTGTTAAAATGGCAGGACCTGTAAACAAATGAAATGATATTAGCCATAGAAGAGAACATCTTTTTGATCAATTCCAACTACTAAAATGTGATGTTACAGTTCAAGGAAAAATCTCAAAGAAGCAGAATAGCCTATGTTTCTGTATAAAAAATTATACTATGTGCATGACAGTGTAATAAAATATATTTTAAAGAAAATCTTAAAGCATGGAAATAATATTTTTCTTATACAGAAATCTTAAAATCCATTGAAATACAGGGTAATGAATGATTAAGAATATGTACCTGAATCAAGACAGGTTTGAGTTCTGACTTTTTGTCACTCACCAGGCAGGGAGACCATGTTTTCTGGGCCTCATTTTTTTTTTTTAACTCTCAAACAGTGTAATAATAATAACTACTTCAGAGGGTTGTTGTAGGACTGAAAGAAATAATAATTCCATGTAAAATCTATGCCCAAAGTAAATGTAAATGCTCCTAAAATGATCATTTTTTATTGATTTCAAACAAACTGCTGACAGATAAAATTTAAAAAAAAAAAAAAGATTGTTTTTCAAGCCTCCTCTTTAAAAGCAGTAAGACCTTAAATGACATTGTTCTCCCTTTGCTGCCAGAAATGTCACCTGCATAGGTAACCAGACTCATATTCTAAAACATACTTTTCCAAAAAAACACTACAGAGTTGAACATTTAACAAGACTATTAAGCAAAAAATTTAAAAATCTACAGAATTATTACATGATGCCGAATATTTTTCAGTAATTCTTACGAAATGACTAGACTGTTAATAAGCTATTTCAAAAAGTAAAATTAAAACATTTTTCACAGAATATTTTTTTAAAGATTTTATCTATTTATTTGAGAGAGAGAGAGAATGAGAGAGAGGGAGAGGTCAGATGGAGGAGCAGACTCCCCAGTGAGGAGGGAGCCGGATGCGGGACTCAATCCCAGGACTCCAGGATCATGACCTGAGCCGAAGGCAGTTGCCTAACAACTGAGCCACCCAGGCGCCCTTTCACGGAATATTTTTGAAAAATATGAATCTCCAATGACTTCCTGAGGGGGATACATCTAAATATACCCCAGCTAAGGAGAACACCACAAACAAAATGAAGACCCATCTTCACATCTAAGATTCCAACTACAACTGTATGATCGAGGCTGCCATTTATTTTAAGAGTACCAAAGCCATTGTAGCCACAGCCCGTGACACACGTTTGGATTTCCTAAGGCGCATCTTTCATAACAGAAGATATTACCACACTTGAGGTGTGCACACCTGCAGTATGGGCCCACTCCGAATTATAATCTATTCTTCCTAATTGTAAACAAAACCTACTTCTCATTCTTCCGTGGTACTTCCCAGAGTTAAACATTAGCAAGGGTTTGCTTTAAAATTCTAAAGTAGTAATAAGACACATAATATTTTACAGCTTTTATATTGGAAATTTCATTGTACTCATAAGTGAAGTGCCTCAAAATTAAGCTTTTATTTTTTGTTTTTATTTTTTTAGAGATTTCATTATTTATTTGACCGAGAGAGAGTGTGCACATGGGTTGGGGGGAGGGGGAGCGAGGAAGAGGCAGATGCTGAGCAGGGAGCCTGATGCAGGGCTCAATCCCAGGTGCTTAACTGACTGAGCCACCCAGGCACCCCCAAAATTAAGTTTTTAAATTGGGCCCAACATGTTAGAGACCAAAAGAAAATAAATACTGCTGACATACAAATAAATTCCAAATAGTCTTGATAAAATCCACAAAGATTTTAAACATACCCATCTGCCCTGGGCAAGTGGGTCATTCAGCAGTAATCATTTTGCACTGAATTATATCTTCTCCTCACCAACCACCTGGGGGTCACCTGGCTTCAGGATGACTGAAGCCCATACAAGGCAGGCTTCTCCTGCAGCTGGCACTCCATTTCCTCCTCCAAATCTCAGGGATCAAAGGTCAGACATCAACATCCACTCCCCCACAGGAGTAGAGAGGCAGCCAGAGAAACGCTGATGAAGGGCTTAGTGGATAATAGGCAGGGACTGTATCTGGTGGTGGGAATGCAAAGATAAGTAACACTGGGTCACCTGTTAGTGGGACAGGAGCGTGGCAATCCAATGCAGAGTGCTGCAGAGCTTCATTGCCCAGGTGCCTGGAGCACAGAGAAGGAAGGTGCCCCGCCCTGCACACTCAAGAGATAAGAGAGTTCCAAGGAAGGCTGGAGGGTGGGTCTTATTTGTCTGCTCTGCGAAAGACCAGGTTTTCTCCCTCTTCTTGGAGCAGCTTCTCCTTCATGAACTTTCTACCTTCTGCAACAACCTGAATAAAATCATCTCCCTACTTGTTCATTTTGTCTTCCACAAAAGGTATCCCCTTGCTTTGACCACCATCCAAGGAAAGGGAGCAACAATCTCTGTTCACATGTAAACAAACACGTGTTTGGGAGAGGGTGGGTCCAACCCTTTTGACAGGGCATCTGGCCACAGTATGAGAAGAGACCCGGCTCTCACCACCGAACCCGGCTTCTACTGCCCCATCAGAGCAAAGGTGATTCTGGATGTGAAGGACCTGTGAGGCTGTGGCCCAGCCTTTGAGAAAGCCGTATGCTCTGAGCAGTGGTCTCGTAGAAGCTCCTGCTTCCGTCACCCGGAGGCTTCCCTGCAACACTCCCAAAAGGTTCCTTCTGTAACACACCACGTGCACACTTACACACACCTGCCAGACACATTTACACGACGCACTATCTGCACAGAAATCAAAGGGAATACACCCACGAGTGAATACCAGGTGGAACAGGCTTCCATGCAGATTTAAAAAATAAACAAACAGTATCCCAAATGGGTCCTAAGAGAAAAACTGAAGCAACTAATAAAACAGAACAATGGTTAAAAAGGGGTCAGTGAACTGTAGTCCACAGGCCACATTTAGTTGGCCTCCTATTTTTATAAACAATGAAACCTAACAGGCACGAAAAAATAAGCTTTGGGGTTTTACTGGCACAAAGCCACATTCATTCCTTGACATACTATCACTGCTTTCATGCTGAGCTAAGAAGCTGCAAGCCCCAAAGCCAAGCACTCACTATCTGGCCCTTTCCAGAAAAAGTCTGCCAACTCCTGGATTCAAGCATCAAAATTAATTCCTTTCTACTCAAAAGAGAAAAGCTCCAAACCTATTCTATTAAAAAGCAAAACCAGAATATCCCTATAACTATCTTCTCATTAGTTCTTTCAGATGAAACATCATTTTAACATACTCTGTAGACTTTGTACTTTTGTGCAACACAATAAAATACCAGTACCTACTGCACGAAGCAGGCAGAGACAGTTAAACCTTTCTATTTCAGTCTTTTTTTTTTTTAAGGGGCTTAAAGGTAAACAATGAACTGTGTTAATTAAATTTGCTAATGGTGAATAGTATCAAAAGGCCTTCTTAGCACATAGAAAATCCCTACTAGGCTACCAGTTCTCAAAAAAAATTTTTTTTAAAGATTTTACTTATTCGACAGAGAGAGAGAGAGATCACAAGCAGGCAGAGAGGCAGGCAGAGAGAGGGGGGAAAGCAGGCTCCCCGCTGAGCAGAGAGCCCGACAAGGGGCTCGATCCCAGGACCCTTAGACCTGACCTGAGCCGAAGGCAGAAGCTTTAACCCACTGAGCCACCCAGGCATCCTCACTAGTTCTCAAATTTTTTTTTTTTTATAAAGATTTTTTTTTTTATTTATTAGAGAGCGAGAGACTGAGAATGAGAGGGGAGAAGGTCAGAGGGAGAAGCAGACTTCCCGCAGAGCCGGGAGTCCGATATGGGACTCGATCCCGGGACTCCAGGATCATGACCTGAGCCGAAGGCAGTCGCTCAACCAACTGAGCCACCCAGGCGCCCCTAGTTCTCAAATTTAATACATTCTCTTTATGAGACAATTTTCACATTTTTCTTTGCAGAGTTTGCTAGTTGGATTAAATAGCCAAGCTCGGGAACGGCTGACTCCACTGCCCCCTCAGCTCCAACCCACCTCATCTCCCAGCCCAGGGAGTCAGGAGGCATGGTCCCTTGGGGTGCTTTGCCCCCCAGAAGGATGGAGTTTGGGCTCTAGCAAAATGAACTGGAAAGATCACTTTAAACCAGACTGCAAAGGAACTTATAATAAGTTAAGGAACTTGTTTCTGAGAAGGAGAGAGACTGATCCTATGTGTTGAGGTTGTAACTCTGGAGACCACAGAACATGGAGATGAGAGGGAAGATACCAGAATGAAGAGCAGTGTGGAAGGCACCACTACCCAGGTAGAGGGGGGACCCCCCCCCCCACAGAGCTAACCCAGGCAATGACAGTGAGAGCGGGGAAGAGGAAGTGGTTGGGAACTACACTCGTCCCAAAGTGGAAGCAACTGAACTAAATTATAAATTGACTTTGGTTTACCTTCTTGTTGTTTCTATCTTGTAGCTGTTTTGTATTCTTTCCTTTTAAAAAAGGACATTCTTAAGGAATTCCGATAGGTCCTCAGCTCCCTATGAACAAGCACCATGCCACCCTATGTCTTTTTTCAGGTCTACATCTAAGGTGCAAGACACTGACGTAGCATGAGACACAGAGGTGGCTGGCTGGAGGGAGGACAGATGGGAGAGGCCCATCTGAGCAGGGCTCAGATCCTGCTTCTCTCATTTCCTAGCTGTTCAGCCTTGCTAGCTCTTCATTTTCTCAGCACAATACGGATCATAATGTGTAATTCCTTGGGTTCTTCTAACAATCAGAACACAGAAAGAGAGTATATGTGTGCACACACACACACACATTTACAAAAACAGACATTCGGTAAAGGGGAATTGTTACTAGTATTGTTCAGACAACCCTACAAAAGGACTTTGCTTTTACAGAAAGTTGGTTTAGAAAGTCTCTGTCCACCCCCACCCTTTAGGCAAGAGTAGTTACTGGATTTAGTTCTCTAAAAAAAAAATTTTATTTTGAAGCTTTATTTTATTCTAAAAGATGTGCAATGGGAGTTATTTTCAAGGAAATATCTTAAAAAGTTTGGGGATGAAAAAATCATACCGAAAATGTGAGACATTTACACAGCACTTTTATGTTGTTCTAGCTTCACAAACCTAGCAATTTTCTCCTCAATCTATCTTGCCAAGTATACATCTCCTTACTGAAGGTTACTACACTTCCAGCCAAACAGATGCTGAGAAGTTAACTAAAATGCACATCTATGGTGTTTGGTTAAGTCAGAGCAAAAACACTGCTCAGCGGATAGACTAGAGGAGTGACAGGGCCTAAGGTCGAGCGGTAAAAGAAGGAGAAAAGTAATGTTATTTGACCACTTTATCTCTCAAATATAAGGTATACTTAAAATATTTTTAAAAAGATGAGTGACTACCTTGGGGTTTTTTTTTTGTTGTTGTTTAATATTTATTAGATAGAGAGAAAGAGAGAGAGAGAGCTGGAGCAAGGGGAGGGGCAGAGGGAGAAGAGAGAATCTCAAGCAGACTTCCCAGTGAGCAAGGAGCCTGACTCGGGGCTTGAACTCACAACCCTGAGATCAGAGCCTGAGCTGAAACCAAGAGTCAGATGGACGCTTAACCCACTGCACCACCCAGGTTCTTGAGAAACATACTAGAAGACCTCTTCTGACATGTGTAAACAGGCAAGTTTCTTGAGATAGCTTTAACCCACTATCTAAAGAAATGGCTATTAATATTCTGATTCTAGAGCCCATCAATGGAATTGTCCCGTCACCACTAAAAAGTCCCAACGTTAAAGAGTGCTCATATGCCCTCCACTTTGAGATGGAAAAACGGCTTTCTTCAGGCTCTTCCTCTCACCTTCTCCAAAGATGAGTTAACTGGTAAAGGGCACAGCAATTTGTCTTATCTCAAGGAAAAAAAATGTCCAGACTGCGGTTTTATTTACAAAGCAGGCTACCACCTCGGCTAAATGATGGATTCACTGTTTAGCTGGAAATTAACTGCCCGGAAGCAGCAACAAAGGACCTACATTCTTTTTGAAATATCTACCTAGTTGGGTCTTTTACTCCTGCTGTACGGTTAAATACAGGGCATTAAAAAACAGGATAAACTTCGCAATGTGTTGGAGAGAAAGAAAACTCTGAGGCAGTCCAAGTTCTTTCAGTATGGATTCTTCTTAAATGAAATGTGGATTTAAGTACACCTTAGTAAGAAAGCAGAAAAGATGAGCCTTCAAGTATTACCGACCAACTTATAAGACAATCTGGATTTTCAATATAAATCAAGGAAAATGGCTTGAAAGCCTAGACGTAATCTGAAAAAGGTTTCCTTCTCCCACAAGTAGGTTAAGTGGAAAAATCTCTGTGCTATTCTTTCTCCCAGGTGAGTCAATGGCATTTTAATGTACAATCTAAGAATTATTCCAATTCTGCCCAAGATTTTAAAAGTCCTCTGGGGTTTAGAAAATCGAAGGCAACCTTTATTTAAAACCATGTTGAATTAAATAGAGTTTCTTTTAAATAAGTCATCATACTTAAAAAAATAAGTTTTACTAGAAACTGACTGGATGTTTATTGTTTGAATAGTCCGGCTTACAGCTTGTTAGCACAAGGATAGAGAATTAAAGCAGCTTTTTACCCAACCTTTTGTTTTAATCTGTTTACCCATAGGAGAGATGTAGAATAGCTTTGGATGATTTTAGCAATTTTACAACCACCTTGAGAATATTAGATATATAAATGTTTTATTTGTCTATATTCATAAAACTGGGGGTCATCCTGCGGAGAAGCAGTGTGTCAATATCTATTTCAAGTTCATCCAATAAATAACATACTTGCAATTACTTTGGGTATACCACCACATGAAGAAAATATAAGCAAAACTACCAGAAATACTGGGGAAAATGACTACTTTCCTCAAAGTGCAGCAGATGTCAACTGCAATGAGCATTCGACTGCAACATTATTATGCAGGAATCAGACTTCTAAAGAAACTTTTGGAAGGATTTCTGTCAAGATATGATAAATATCTACCCTCTGACCTCTCTGCAGAACATGATTTGTTGAAATGGCCACAGGCACTGTCAAGTCACAGGAAAAGAAATGACTTACGAGGAGATAAGACTTGATGACCTAACAGCAGGATCACTGCAGGAAAAAAATCAAGAGATGCCGCTGTCCCTCCCTGTACACGACAGACGCGACCCCCAAGAGATGGACATAAATCAACACAGGTTTTAAACTGAACTCACAAAAGGGTCTTGAATGAATCCCCCTCCCTACAATGTTCTTCCTTTTCAGTCTGGAGACTGAACTACCTGACAAAGGCAAAACACAGAGCCACATCTGCCCGGCTGCTGAGTTGACTAGTTGATAAAATTAAGCAATGCAAATCTTGTTGGCGTGAATATTTCTGCGAGATTACACACTGTGCATCAGTAACCTGAAGGCTCCTGGCAACAGCAACCAGTGGGCCTGAATCTAATTTGTCCGAAGCATCTGATAGTGTCTCTGGGTGCTACTTCTCACTTATGCAGATTAAGATTCGGGTGACTGAAGGGCAAGGCCAACATTCTCACCGATATTCTTCTGTTCAATAAATCTATTTTGGAAGTATCTCTGACTTCAGTGATCTAGGTAATAATTGACTCTAAAAAAAATTTATATATAATTTTTAAAAGACAGGATGCACAAAAATGCTATTTTCCTTAAAAAAAAAAAACAAAACAAAACGCCAGGGGTGCCAAGGTGGCTCAGTCAGTTAAGCATCTGCCTTCAACTGAGGTCACAGTCCCAGGGTCCTGGGATCAAGTCCCACATGGGGCTCCTTGCTCAGCAGGGAGTCTGCTTCTCCCTCCCGCTTTGCCTACTTGCGTGCTGTCAAAACAAAACAAAACAAAACAAAACACAACTTAAAAAAAAAATTTTCAAGTTCCCTGGGCTGACCCCATGCTATAAAACAGATTTGCAGGAGGCTGCTCTCCTCTGCAGAGATGTGCCCTCCATTTCTCCCTTGCTTTGCTGCTTTTACTCTATCTGCTGTTGCAACGAAGCTGCCCAGACAACGCCAATCTCCCAAAACACTGCTTTTTCTTCTCTGGTGTTTTGTATTGGTTCTATAACAATATCTGCATATCTCTCTGGGGAGAGAAAGCCTTGTTTACCTTTTCCTCCCAATAATCCTGCCTTAACACCCCCAGGGCAGAGCAGAGAAGGGAATGGCTAGAATGGTGCAGAACACAGGAAACTTTCCCTAAGCCCTGCCTATGGGGCAGCAACCTTGGCTCTCCTTTCACTCGCCCCAGAAATTTACTTCTTGCTCTCTGGTGCAGGATAAGAAATTGAAGACCTCAAGGGAAAAAAAAATTGTAGCTACGTATGGTGGTACATGTTAACGAGACTTGCTGCCCGTGATCACTTTGCAATTATACACACGCTGAACCATTATGTTGCACACTTCAAACTCATGTAATGTGTGTTCACTATGTATCAATTAAAAACAGAAAACTGAAGTAGTCATTAGAGAGTGCTTTCAAAGGAGATGATATAAAGCATATGAATGCCCAGTTTCATTTCTAGATTCTTTCCTGAGATGGCCTTCGGAGGAGTCCTGTCTCTTGTTGACTGATTTTACTTTTCCTGTGGTGAGACAGTTACTGCTATAAACTAAAGCCGCTGACAAAGACTCTCTGCTCTTCTCTATGCCCGGTACATTAAGGGATGACCATCTGCTTCTAACAATACAGGCAGCCCCAACTTTTCCTACCCCACCTCATGGACTTGCCCCCGAGAGGCGCTCCAAATGCTCTAAGCTCAGGTCTGTCAAGCTGCGGGGTGCACATCCCAGGGACTGTACATGACAGAGAGATGGAACACTTTAAAAGTCAAAGAATAAACACTAGATATCTAGCAAAGACACTTCTGAAATAAACAGGTATATTATGAAACAGAACACCAACTTTTAGTCATTCCTAGGACAAAACATAAACATTCAAATAAATGCTGGGCTTACTGCAGTTGCCTTTTGCCACAGAATCCAGGCCCTGAAAGGCATCTCTCCACTCACCCAACGGTGTGAAAGCTAAGTGGAAAAGTTTGAGAATCACTGCCTTAAGTAGTTACCTAGGTCTTGCTCCAGTTTCTACCTCTGTTGTAAATGAATTCATGACATAGTACACAGTAAACTAAAGTGACAATCCGTAAGAAATACGCAACAAAATGTATTATTTTGTACTCAAATTTGTTATTAATTCCAGAGGTAGTAATTGTGTCCCTACTCATTCAAAGCCTAGGCTTGGCAACCTGGCATAAAGATGAATAGTTCTTACTGCACTGCCTTAAAAATCTGGCACATGTACTCTTCATGAAGTTTATCAAAACTTGCAAGAAAACTAATCTGGTCCACTTAGTGACACATATAAATTTGTACCTGATGTTCCTTCTGCTTGGGACACTCATGCCTCCAGTTCTCTACTCTGCTGATTCTTTCTCAGCCTTTACACGCACCTCTTCAGAGAAGCCTTTCCTAACCATCCCCCTGCAGACCCTCTGTAAATGTAGTCATTCTGCTTGTTTCCTTTCAAGCCATTACTACAATTTGTAGTTATCCAGGAATTGTTTACTCTTTATCATCTGTGTGCTTCTTCCCAGCAGAATGAACCAGAACCTTGTCTTATTTATTGCCACATCCCCAACTCTCTTGAGTGTCACTCAATAAATATTTTGGAATGAAAGGCGGCTGCATCGTATTTAAAAATTAAAAACCAGACACTTTTCACAGGTTTTTAAAACTCTATAAAATATCAGACTGTGGAGCTATTATAATCTGGCTCTCTTGTCTTATAAACCTAAAAAGAAATGGAGGTTCAGCAACTCCTAGAAAATCTTTTTAGGGTTACAAACTGGGGGTGGAGCCAGAATTCATCTTCCATTTCCCTTGTCTCCCACGCCGGGAGCTTTCCAACTGCTCTTACCTCCACTCTCACTTGTATTAGTCCTGCGTGATGTACAAACAGTGAGGAATACATGTGAAAAACAACTGTCTGCTTCTTTTCCCATCAATTGCCCTTTTTCTTTTTTTTCTTTTTTTTTTGCCCACTCTCGTGAAGAAATCACATGCCGGGCAGGCTGACCCTTGTGCCAGGTGCAGAGAGATGGAACACGGTGACAACAACCCAATGCTGTTCCACAGGGTGGGTGGGAGCCTCACCTCTGTGGCTGACATGGCCAGAGAGCCACCATATTCACTACAGAAAATCATGAAGTGAATACATACTTCGGTAGCTATGCCTCCTTTCCTCAAAGAAATCAAATTTAAACTCCAGGAACCAAGATAAAAAATCCTATGAAAAGAGAAGGTTTACATAAGCAGGGACCCTATCTGTCACAAATTACAAATCCACTGGAAACTCCCAGAGGACATGGGGACTGATGTGGAATCAGACCTATTTATTAAGCTCACAAGCAGGTAGCAGGTAACCAAGCACTGTGTCTGATGATAAAATATTTCTCCCTAGAAGAAACAGGGGTCATGCACAACTTTTTTCTAACCTCCTGCAATATCCGGAGTTTTCTGCAGTGGCTAGGCCAAAGTTCCTGCACTCTACTGCACTCCGCTGCTGTGAGTCCCTGGGCTTGAAGACGGGGCTCAAAATTTACCCGGTCAGATGAACCCAGGCTACTCTCTAACCCTGCAACACAACGGCTGACTTGTCTTCTCTGGGCCAGGACATTTTTATTATTTTGAAATTAGCTGTTTCTTCAGGTGTATTTGTCCACCTAGCCTATCATTTCCGAATGTAGAGTGACTGCAGGCCAGGACCCTGTCAGTATGTTAAGACAAGCCCTAGTACTGCTCTCTATTTTCCAACGAAACTGACACAGAGTCTCCCTCCTGGACATCACAATGCTGAAATAAAGTTCACACGTGTGCAGAGTGGGTTTCCCCCTGATCAAGTTTCTCAATCATAAAAGTGAGGCCCCCAAATTACTTGCTTTTTAACCCTGGCAAATCTGCTTTGTGAATTCATGCCATAATGCTTTGAATTCTGTACTTTTAAAGAAGAACATGAGATTAATTTTAAAATTAAGCAAGACGATAGTACACAAATAATACAAATCAAGAAATGGGTACATTGTAAATCCTATTAGTTGCAAAATTTAACACTAACAATGTTGCATTAGTTGCAACATTAGAGTTCCTGCCTGAGACTTTGCAAAACCCTACATGATTTCTTTTCATCAACATAATGGACTAGAAAGAAATTCATCAACGTAAATGGACTAGAAACGGGGGACAAATGTTATTAAGATGCAATGGTAACATAGTATTTTTTAAAAACCCTCTACCAAATGCGTATATAAAGCAGTATTTTATCTTTACCCAAGAAAAAGTGCCCTATTTAACTCCAAAAGACCTCGCCTAAAAGCTAAAGCAGATGCAGATAATTACAGTCTTAAGTACCTCAAGTTTCTTACAAAACTTGGTCATATATTCCAAATGATCACGAAACTCAGTGTGCACTGTCAACAGCTGCACGGCTACACCAGAGAAATGTTTAAGTAGTACAAATGACGCCACATGGCCAACGCTTTATAGTCAAATCAGCGGTAACCCTACCCCTGAAGAGGAAGGCTTTTTTATTAAGTTGTTGTCTTACTCCTTACATAATAAAAACTTACGTTCTAAATAGTGTTTAATATAACCAAATACCCTGAAAATTTTTCCACTCACACATTATCAGTACATGAGTTTCAAGCATACAGATTACTACAAAAACAAGCTCGTATTTCATGCAAGCCACAGCCAAGAGAAATTCAGACAGGGGCATAAATGAAGGTATTTGTAATTTAAATGAACATTAAAAATACTATTTTTAAATTAACAGAATGTTCAACTTAGTAAAAGTGAACTATTTTGTGAAGAGCAAAATTCTCTTTAATACTCGCACTAATATCTTACTCTGGAAATGCAGATAGGGCCAGGTACATGGTATATGCTCACCAACTTGTTTGTTAAAAATGACCTTGACCTAGATTTGGCTCACAGTTCACTGGGACTTTGACCTGAGCAAGAAAATAACACTGCACGACTGTATTGCATATATATAATTGTGAGTAAATCAGGTGTGGCTAACACGGTCACCAGCTTCTGCACAGTGTTTATTCTACTGCCTCAGGAAAGCACAACCTTCAGCTCCACCAAAAATAATAGCAGGAGAAGATGAGGGAACACACCTTCCATGACCTGTGTGACATATATCAATATATGAGGGTAGGTGTTCACCTCGTCTCAAGTATGAAAAATAATCTAACACAAGTCAGCATTTCCATTTGGGTTACCAATTAATGTAGGGGCAAAAGGAAGGTTGGGAGAAAATGAGACAACTTCGGGAACTGTGAATCTAGCAGGGTAATGGTTACTGTTGAGAAATGTATTATAAAATGTCTACCTCACATCCTGTACATCCTGCAAATCACTTACCCAAATCAGACTGTCAACATTAGAGATCCTGCCTGAGACTTTGCAAAACCCTACATGATTTCTTTTCATCAACATAATGGATTAGAAAGAAATTCATCAACATAAATGGACTAGAAACATTTTTTTTTTCCTTTGGTTTTCTGACATAGTCAAATTTTGATTAGACAACTAAACACTATAACGAAAACAGGGAAACACAAAATGATTCCAAAACTAGGATCTGAAGGTATTCTTATTCTTTATAAAAACTGATATGGAAATTAATGTAAAACATGTAAGCAAGGTATTTAGTTTTTACTAAAGTGATTTATTTTAATAACACACTTTTTAGTTAATATGGAAGGTAAATATGCCTACATATCTATATATATATTAAAAATTACTCCTACACACCAAATGATGACAACCATGTCAATTATATCCAATTATGAAAGAATAAAAGAGACTATACAAAAATAAAAATAGTAATTATGTGAAGATAGTGATATAACGGGGATGGTTTTCCTTCTTTTATAACATTATATTACTTTTAAAACTGAATTAAAACACATTTATTTTGATTTGGTTATATACATAAAGTTGGTACATCATTTAGAGGTATTAATAGCAAAAGAATAGAGTTCCTAAATAAAACTACTATGAAGTTTTAAAATTCATATAAATACAAAATCTACATACCTGAGCCAACCTCTTTTTCCTCTTCTTCAATGTTGTTTTTGATGCTATCATATTCCTCATCAATGGTCTGGTTACCACGCATCTGAGACAAAATTCTACGGGCCTTCTGAGTCTGTCCTTTCTGAATCAGCCATCGAGGGCTTTCAGGTAAAAACAGAAAGCCAAAAAACTGTATAACTGCTGGAATTGCTGCAAGTCCCAACATGTACCTGCAATAAGAAATCCATGTATTATTATAAAATTTGGGCTTATTAGCACTGAGTATGAATATAAGGTTTGTGTTCACCACATTGTGAATAGTACCTAATATCAAATTAGAATGATTTTCCTTTTGTGTGTGTGTAGGGGTGCGGGGAGACCAGGAAAAAAGAATATTTCTATGCTGTAGTGAGAAACTGAAAAATGAGAAAAATCTGATTCTTCTCTCTCACACAAATTATAATAAAAGGGGGCAAAAGTCACAATAATTATGTATAGACATTCTAAACCACACATATCATGCAAAACACCATAATCACCATCCCTTTCTAATACTAATACATATAATTCTGTATTTTACGAAGGAAAATGAGCCTGAGATAAAACTCTGATAATGTTTAAAAATTTTTTTTCATTAAAATAAATGCCCCAAACTACTTAATTTTTTACTCCGTGAATGATCAGTAATGGCTTCATTTTGCCATCAAGCATCATGTTCGCCCTCATTAACCAAGGAGAAGCCCAGAGTGGAAAAAGATAGAAGCAAATAATCATTATCAAAATAACAGAAATATAGTAAATAAGCATATCATTTTAAATCCATCAGAGAAATAACAAAAACAGTAATATGAGTACATCAATATCAAAGATCTCTCCAAAATTATTCTGACCACTGGAACAATCTTCTAACATCTCTTTGATGTTAGGCCTCCATCTTTTTTAATTGAGGAGTTAGATTAGATAAACTGCGAGGTCGCTTTCAAATGGAAACTTCTATGGATCTAGGACACTTATATGTTTTCTGTTGATTCAAATTCCCTGGGTATGTTCCATGGCAAATTTATGATGGTAGAGCTCAGAAAGTCAACTCTGATTACATAACAACTGTAGTCACTGATATTCATAAATCAATTAGAAGCCACTTGACTCAGGGGCGCCTGAGTGGCTCAGTGGGTTAAAGCCTCTGCCTTCAGCTTAGGTCATGATCTCAGGGTCCTGGGATCCAGCCCCACATCATCAGGCTCTTTGCTCAGCAGGGAGCCTGCTTCCCCATCTCTCTCTGCCTGTCTCTCTGCCTACTTGTGATCTCTCTCTCTCTGTCAAATAAATAAATAAAATCTTAAAAAAAGAGTCACTTGACTCAATACACTTTTTAAAACTATTCCAACTTTTAAGCTATGCTAAACCCAAAGTAGAGTGGCAGCCTTGAAGCCTCCAGATACACAATTTGTGACATAAGTCCATTATTTTTCAAACAAATTCATCTTAATTCCAAAAACAGCAGGAACAACAAAAATACAACTGTCACATGTGTTAAAACTACCTCTCACTCCAAGATATTTGCATGACATATCTGATAGAGGTTTGGTTTCCAAAATCTGTAAAAAACTTATCAAACTCAACACCTAAAAACCAAATAATTCAGTTAAGAAATGGGCAGAAGACAAGAATAGACATTTTTCCAAAGACATACAAATGGCTAATCGACATATGAAAAGATGCTCAACATCACTCATCATCAGAGAAATACAAATCAAAACCACAATGACATATCACGTAACACCTGTCAGAATGGCTAAAACTAATAAGAAACAAGAGATGTTGGTGAGGATTTGGAGAAAGGGGAACTCTCTTGCATTCTTGGTAAGAATGCAAACTGGTGCAACCACTCTGGAAAACAGTGTGGATGGTCCTCAAAAAGTTAAAAAAAAAAAAAAGAAAAAAAAAAAAAAAGAACTGCCCCCATGACCCAGCAAATGCACTACCAGGTATTTACCCAAGGAAAAAAAATACTGATTTGAAGGAACATGTGCACCCTGATGTTTATAGCAGCTCTATCAACAATAGCTAAATTATGGAGAGAGCTGAAATGTCCCATTGACTGATGCACAGATAAAGAAGTTGTGCAAAATATATATGATGAAACATTAGTCATAAAAAAGAATGAAATCCTGCCATTTGCAACAACACAGATGGAGTTAGAGCGTATTATGCTAAATAAAATAAGTCAGATATAGACAAGTATCATACGATTTCACTGATATGTGGAATTTAAGAAATGAAACAGATGAAGAGAGCTGTAAAAAAAGAGGGGCAAACCATAAAACAAACTCTTAACTATAGAGAACAAACTGAGGGTTGCTGGAAGGGAGGGGGACAGTGGGGGAGGCGGGGAGGGATGGGTGAAATGGGTGATAGGTATTTAGGAAAGCACCTGTTGTGATGAGCGCTGAGTATTATATGTAATTACTAAATTCTAATCCTGAAACTAGTATTACACTATATGTTAACTGGAATTTAAATAAAAACTTGAGCCAAAACAAAACTAAAACTATCTCTCACTCCAAATAGTAGCTTAAAATGCACATGGAAACAGAAAAATTAAGATTTTTAAAAGTAAATAAAGTGAGGGGCGCCTGGGTGGCTCAGTGGGTTAAAGCCTCTGCCTTCGGCTCAAGTCATGATCTCAGGGTCCTGGGATCAAGCCCCGCATCGGGCTCTCTGCTCAGCAGGGAGCCTGCTTCCCCCTCTCTCTCTGCCTGCCTCTCTGCCTACTTGTCATCTCTCTCTCTCTCTCTCTGTCAAATAAATAAATAAAATCTTAAAAAAAAAAAAAAGTAAATAAAGTGTTTATGACTAAATGATTTGGCTTACAGTATTAAAATCTTATTAAAAGTGTTTTATACTTTAATCCATGGGCTGTGATAATTATACCAATGCTTAATCATTCCTTCCTCTGCTAACCTACAGAACAGTGTTTTAACCTCCATATAAGTCACAATACCTCATATTATATTATATACCTGTCTCACCTGATGGTATATTTAACTCTGTATTTGACAAAGTACTTAATAAAATATCTTGCACACAGTAGGCACTTAGTAAATATTTTAAGAAATGATACAAAAGCAGCTATACATCTAAACTTTCCATATTAGCTAGACAGAAAATAAGTATACTTCACATTTGTATAGCATTGGTTCATGCAGCAATTCCTCTGGATCATTTAGCTCTGCAAACTTGGTTGCAAGGTAATTCCTTCCAATTAAACTGTTATTCCAGATATAATCAGACCTTTTCTGAAGAAGATGTCTCATCTGAAAATCAGATGAGAGCTGAGATTGGTACACACAAATGCATGCTTGTGGCAGCTTCCTCTGAAGATGTTAACTTGTACAACCCAATATGTATTACTTTATTAATGTAATGTATTAATGTATTACTTTAATGTATGTTTTCTTGCTGTAAATGAATGACATTTTTATTCATTTGTGTTCTCTTGAAGAAAAGGTTATATACAATTGTATTGCCAATTACTGTCAATTATGTAAAAGAAAAGTGATAAGAGGCAAATACCAAATATGTTGGATTAGGAAACAAATTTTAAAAATCCTAAAAATGGAAGCCTATGTGTTATTTCTCTACATCTTTCATGATCTTTCCTTCTGTTCTCCAACCCCCTTAGCGATGAACTAAGATTAAAGGAGTGCACAGAGTGCTTCAAAGCAGCATGAAATGAATATAGACACAGAACCATTTTCAGGCCCACAAGATGGCTACATAATACTGTGCTCTTTACTACTCATAATTTTTTAAACATTTTATTTATTTACTTGACAGAGAGAGAGAGATCACAAGTAGGCAGAGAGGCAGGCAGAGAGAGAGAGAGAGAGAGAGAGGAAGCAGGCTCCCTGCTGAGCAGAAAGCCCGATGTGAGGCTGGATCCCAGGACCCTGAAATCATGACCTAAGCCGAAAGCAGAGGCTTTAACCTACTGAGCCACCCAGGTGCCCCTACTACTCATTATTTAATCGTAGGACACCGTATTTCTAAAAACTAAAAGAAAAAGGAAATGGGAAAGACAAAAAGAAAATTGAAAACATACATATTAGTTTATGTTTCTAAAGCAAGCTATAGAAGGCAGACTACTTCAGCTCTCCAGTCCTTTAAAATCCAAGAGTCTAGGCATGAAATATACAATTCAGTACTCTAACACTAAGGTGGGTGGCACCCAGCTACCAACCTTTAAGGATGCTGAAGCCTGGTTCCAGAGACTAGGCAAAATAAAATATGTTTTATACATTTACATCCTAATGTTTCTCTTCTAAAAGTAAAATGAAGCTTATTTTACTAGATTTTGATTACCTTTCATGATGTACAGAATTTGCCACACCAAAATGAGTCTCTTTGGCATAAGGATTATTTTAGGCTGATTATCTTTAAGAAACTGCAAACACGGAAAAAGCTCTGAAAACCAAATAGAGGGTACCCTTTTGTAAGAAGCATTTATAGGGGCGCCTGGGTGGCTCAGTGGTTTAAGCCTCTGCCTTCAGCTCAGGTTATGATCTCAGGGTCCGGGGATCAAGCCCCACATCGGGCTCTCTGCTCATTAGGGAGCCTGCTTCCCCCTTCTCCCTCTGCCTGCCTCTCTGCTTACTTGTGATCTCTCTCTCTCTTTCTCTGTCAAATAAATAAAATCTTTAAAAAAAATTTTTTTTTCTACATTTATAAGGGAAACCTCCAGTTGTAAGAGCATCTCCCTCTACCAGGAAGAGAGGAATAACTCAGTTTTCAGAACTCTTACCAAAGAAGAAGGTAAAACTTAAATCTGTATCACAACCTTATCCTTGTTTACTGTTCTTTTCCTGCTAATCTGTCTTAACTGACTCCCCACCCCCAAAATCTTCTTTTGTTTTTAGATGAAGATGGTGATGGCTTTGGCCATTTGGGGGAGTTACTTAGTTTTATGTGGGTCTCTCCCATTTATACAGGAAATATTGATGTCATTAAACTTTTATTTGTTTGTCTCTTAAGTGATCTCATGTCAATTTAATTCTATGACAAGGCAGAGGAATCCTGAAAAGTAAAGGAAAATTTTTCCTCCCAAACAATGACCAAAGTATTTTTTTTTTTAAAGATTTTATTTATTTATTTATTAGGAAAGAGAGAGAGTGAGAGAGAGGTCAGAGTGAGAAGCGGACTCCCCATGGAGCTGGGAGCCCGATGTGGGACTCGATCCCGGGACTCCGGGATCATGACCTGAGCCGAAGGCAGTCGCTCAACCAACTGCGCCACCCAGGGGCCCCATGACCAAAGTATTTTGATAGTAATAAATTTCCAAGGCTTTGTAGAGACCAAATACATAAGATGGAGGGTAGCTGTGGTTTATGGTGGAAAGAGCATAGGAACAGACCTTGGTTCTATTCAGCCCTGAGCATACTAACCACAAAAGCCTGGTCAAGTTATTTAATATTTCAATGCACAGGTGACGATGTCTATCTCATAGGACTGCTGAGAGAATTGAGTGAAACCATACAGTTTTTACCCAGAATGGAGAAGGCACCCAGCAAAACAAAAAAAATGTTTTTACCACCTTGATTCCCTCACCTATCAATTCAGGGCAACTTATTTATCTCAGTTGTATCATTCACCCAAAACTCAGTATGCACAACTAACCAATTTCTTTCTTGAGGAAAAATTGTTGTTCTGATGATGTACACAGTGGAGAAGAGAAGAAAAATAAAAAGATCACCTGGCTGTGTTACTGATGAAAATTTTATCATGAGACTAAAAGAGTAAGAACTCCATAGGCTGTTAGGGCAGTCTGTATTTGGGACTCCCTTTGAGTCCTCGAAATCCAAGGAAATCAGGAGCCACATGAATGACAAAAATATACTAATAAGATAAACAGTCAACTGACAAACCAGGGGCATCAATCCCTGCAAAGAAGTGTTACTTACTGATATGAGAGATCTCATTATTATAAGTTAAATCAAGGGTTCTAAACCCTGGCTTCACATTAGAATGGGGGGAGGGAGACTTTTAAAATATACCAGTGTCCAGGCCCTACCCACCCAGGATTTTGATTAATTGGTCTGGGCTCCAGGCCCAGGAAATTCTATTTTATTAAAAGCTCCCCAGGTGGTGCTAATGTGCAGTGCGGGCTGAGAACCACTGATCTAAGTGTTTTTAAAAACCCAGGGAGTGAAAGTGAACAGTGAGTACCCAAGGTCCATACTATAAGGCAAAAGCTATTTATCTTCTGGAGGCACACCAAGCTGACAGAAAGGGAAAGTAGGTTGACTGGAGCAAAAATGCCAAGCTTTCAGGAATTCCAGAATTCTTTAGAATCTTCTGTGGCATCCTGGCCACTCACAGAGATATCTTTTTAAACTTTCTCAACTGAAGTTAACAAATGAGCTATTTTCTGGTCCAACTAGTTATATCAGCCCCTGCCTACCAGGAAACGAAGGATGGGCCCTCAAAGGATGAGCGATGCTTTCAAATGATGTGGCTGGGACAACTGTCACCAAAGACAAGCCCAACTATTTAACCTCAGGTTAAGCCTTCTTCCCAGTGCCAAGAACTGAAGCTCTGTCAATCAAAGATCCTGCATTCCCAGGTGCCAGCCCTTCCCGTGGTGGTACCTCACATAAAACCAAATAGGTCCTGCACTGAATCCATATTTGCCACCATTCTTGTTTTAAAGGAAACATACTGCTTTCACCTACAAAACTGAAGGAAAGCATCCTCTAATAGATGGCCATTCAGGGGGCGCCTGGCTGGCTCAGTGGGTTAAGGCCTCTGTCTTCGGTCCAGGTCATCATCTCAGAGTCCTGAGATCGAGCCCCGCATCTCTTGCATCAGGCTCTCTGCTCAGCAGGGAGCCTCCTTCCTCCTCTCTCTCTGCCTGCCTCTCTGTCTACTTGTGATCTCTCACTCTCTGTCAAATAAATAAATAAATAAAATCTTTTAAAAAATGGCCATTCAGGACACAGAACTGTGTAGTTCATAACTGTACCACTTCTCTGATAACAAAATTGTTATCTGATAACATGGTCTACCTATAACATAATGAACACATTATTCTCTAGCAGTTCCCCAGGGTGATGATTATATTCCAAATACATTTAAAAAAAAATCTACCTGAATGTAACTTAGACATGTAATCAGTTAGGGGTAGCAATAGTAATAGCTAATACATAACACCAGTTACTCTGTGCCAAGCAATGTTAAAAGGGCTTAAGAAATGTTCATTTGTCTTCACAAGGACCCTATGAAGTGTGTATCACTACTGTCCCCATTTTAAAGACAAAGAAACCATGTATAAACTAGATAAAGAACTAGTACACAGTGGAACTAGGATTAAAATCTAGGTATTCTTGAGGCACCTGGGTGGCTCAGTCGGTTAAGCATCTGGCTCTTGATTTCGGCTCAGGCCATGATCTCATGGTCCTGGGGTCAAGCCCTGTGTCATGCTCCATGCTCAGCAGGGAGTCTGCTTGAGATTCTCTCTCTCCCTCTCCCTCTGCCCCTCCCCACCCCACTCTCTTTCTCTAAAATAAATCAATCTTTTAAAAAATTTAAAAATACAATAAAAATAAAATCTAGGCAATCTGGCTCCCAGTAATGTTTATTATAACACATGCTATAATAAATGTTTAATGATTAGTTAACTTAATTCTGCAGAAATCATAAAAAAGGGGACACCTGGGTGGCTCAGTTGGTTAAGCAACTGCCTTTGGCTCAGGTCATGATCCCAGCGTCTTGGGATCGAGTCCCACATCGGGCTCCTTGCTCCGCAGGGAGCCTGCTCCTCTCTCTGCCTCTGCCTGCCTCTCTGCCTGCTTGTGTTCTCTCTCTGTTAAATGAATAAATAAAATCTTTAAAAAAAAAAAAAAAGAAATCATAAAAAAGAGAATTTACCTTAACCTCATGTTTAAAGACTTTCGAGGATAACTTTGTACATTTCAATGTTCACTCATCTCTGTTACATGTATTAAAGCACTGCAGAACGATATGGCAAAGGGGCTTCCTAAGAGCAGTCACCCCCCAATCGTATGGAGTACAGTACCTGACATTATGCACCCATGGGAAGGGAAAACACAGACCTACTGGTGGCAAATGGAATATATTATTATTCCCGACACCAGAGTTTTACTATGAAAGTAATCAACTACGAATTAAAAGAAAATATCTCATTTGTATGAGCAAACTTGTACTGCTTACTTTGAACACTGTGCCAAACTGAATTTGAATTTCATTTTTAACATACACATACATTTTTCATGTAGGAAAAATATAGGTAACATGGCAGGAGATCGTTTAAAAGATTCATGGAAGCAAAAAAAGTTTTTTGATTTGATCCTTTTAAAATATTTTACATGAGGGACATGATAGATCTAACATTGCTTTCCACTACATTTTGTTTTTCAATCTCTGCCTCTCAAGGCCTCTCCCCTTCCAAAAGGAATTGTGCAAGAGTGAGGAATGGTATCTTGCATCCACATGCTATTTATTTCTCTTCTTCTCTCTGTTCTTTCTTAAGTTCCCAATGCCTTACAACAGAAGAGCTGTATGATTTATGGTTTTAATTATAAGTCAAGCTACTCTAGAAAAACTATCATAGCTAAGAGAGCTGTACTACAATATATTATACTTAAAGCAAATTGTATGCAATTGTTTTTACAGCTCTTGAGTTCTACTAAAGGAAGATACTTCAGTCTGAGAAGTGTACAAAGTTTTTTTGAACACTGCTGTCCGCCAATTATCCCAATAGGCCATGAGAGCATTAAGCTGCAGTTCAATAATCACTTCCTTACTTGTCTCCTAAGCTCACATCGCTAAATGTATTTTTCAACAAATCTCCACCTTATATTCTTAGTCACAGAGTATCTTGCTAGTTTTCAAAACACTCAGATTAGTTCAGTGACAATCTTTGAAGTCTGTCCTTTGTACAGTAAGGATTTTTAGCACTCTTCTCTAATATCTAATACTGTCTTATAAGACGCTGAAAAAAAATCAAGTGACAATACTGTATTTATAATTCTGATAGTTTTAGTTCCATCCTCTGTCTTCTAGCTTGCATTCCATTTATATCTATTTCCTACTGATTTACAAATCATGTTCATGTTAGCCCTTTCTGAATAACACAGAAAAGTTAGAGGAATATCATAAATATTAAAATACTAAGCCTTACTCTTTAAAACGCTACAGTTTCCAACTGGCATCCTTTTACATAGAACTATGAAATAAACTCTAAACCATTTTTTCCCAAAGCAGTTCGTTGAAAATAAAAAGGGTCAACAGTGTGAATCAGTAAATTCCTCGTTAAGTGTTACCTAATGACTTACTGTATTGCTTGGAAGGGTAAGGCTGAATTCCTATGATCTCTCTGAGCTGTTTACCTAGCAAACATCACCTTAATGCACATTAAGTGCCAAAGTCTAGGCCAATCATTAAGCATCATAAATGCACTTAAACCAGAAAGAGTGTTAGTGCTGTGTAAATCCAGAAACATTCCCCAAGCTGGAACTTTCCAATACATATCATTTACCTTGTTTAGGGTAATGAAAGGTTTTCCCCTTAGAAAGGCATAATCCAACCCTTGCAAACCACATTCAAGAACACTGTTCCTTCAGCCCTACATCCTGAGCTACCTGACTTCATTGTTCACTGTTTCTATGGATTTTTTTTCATGTACTTCTCATATACTTAATAATCATATGAGTTATGCATTTACTAAAAGATCTCTAGTCTTGGATTTAGAAAAGAAATGCTCACCATCATATATCAATCACAAGACATTTACATGATAATCGCCAAATATAAATTATAAATTATGGGGGTGCCTGGGTGGCTCAGTCAGTTGGACGTCTGCCTTCAGCTCAGGTCATGATCCCAGGGTCCTTGAATCAAGCCCCTCATCAGGCTCCTTGCTCAGCAGGGAGCCTGCTTCTCCCTCTGCGGCCGCTCCCCCTGCTTGTATGCGTGCATGCTATGCTCTCTCCGACAAATAAATGAAATCTTTAAAAAATTATAATTTATGTAGTATGTTTCTACTTAATGCAAGCTTTAGATGCAAAAGGATAACACTGAGTTTAGCCACCTGCTATAATTACAACTCACCTGTTAACATATTTTTCAATTTTAGTGCATGACTCATAACTCCATTTTAACAGGTAAAAAATTAAAATAATAAACTGAGATCCCAGGCTGGTAAATTAATTTCCCTCTGCCTCTAAGGACCACACAGAACATCAACACTGATGACTGACATATCTGATAATCTGATGGCAGCTAGAGAGTAAACATGAGACCAAGGCTGAAAGTACGTAAGAAAGAAAGAAAAAAAAAACCCAACATGTCCCAATTGGAGTCTTTTAAGTAAAAAGCAGTGATATATGATCAGCAAATGACCAACTTTTAAGTTACCTAGTGAATGATTCTGTGTAAACTGTTAACAAAAAATCCAAATATTTAAACATAAGAAAAAGTTAACTCTATGTAGATGGAGGAAATGCCTCAAAGTGATTTGATATTGGTGTATCAGGTAGGTAGTTTGGCCAAGTTTATTTAGAGTGCTGTGATTATAGTAGAGGCAGTATGATAGGCTTACTTTGACAAAGATGTGATATTAAATAAATGTTTTTTGCATAAATATTATATAGTTTTCAACTACATGGCAAAATACAATGACTTGCACAAAATGCACAGTACTAGGGCTAGAAATAATATACATACAACCATACCTACACATATTTTTGGGGGAGGGGGTCACTCTGAAAATCTTCTATATCCAAAGCTCTGTAGGGATTTGGGAGATATAATGATTAGCAGACATCCTTTGCTTCAAGAAGCTTATATACTAGTAATCATCAAACAAAATAGGATTACATTTAATTGCTATGACTGAGGTTTTCGCACAGGGTAGGAACAAGGACAAAAGTTATTTCAACAGAGGCTGTTAGAAAAAGTGTCATGGCAGAAACATTTTAGTCACTGGCCAATGCAGAAAAGGGATATAATGGAGGGAGCTAACAGAAGGTGCTGGTCAACAATTTTTAGGTACAATTTGCATATAATAAAATGAAGAGATCCAAGATATACCGTTCTAAGAGTTCTGAGTAATATATATACCTTTATAATGACCATCCCAATAAAAAATCGTAACATTTCCAGTATTCCAGAAAGTTCCTGATACCTCTCTTTCTAGTCAATCCCCACTGCCATAGACAACCAATGACTGAATTTCTGTCCCCATAGTTTATTTACATGCTAATGAACATCATATGGAATCATGGAGACTGTACTCTTGCATCTAACTTCTTTCAATCCTGTTTTTTGAGCTACATCCACATCACTGTTCTATTTCATGGATTTATCTCTTTCCTTACTAGTCTGTTTAGCTTTATACTAAGTCTTGAAATCAGGAGGAGCTCTCCAATTTCGTTCGTTCAGATGGTTTTGGCAATTCTAGGTCCTTTACTTTTCTGTAAAAACTTTTAGGATCACTTTGTCCATTTGAATGAATTTAATGACTGTAAATGTGATAGTGGACATGTCTGCCTTGCAACTGATAGTCAGGAAAAGCATTCTGGGCTTTCACCACTGGGTGTAAAGTTGGCTGCAGGTTTTCTCATACACATCCTTTACTGAGCTCAGGAGTGCTCTTCTAGTTTGCTGGAAGGTTTTAGCATACATGAATGTTATTCTGTCAAATGCTTTCTCTGCATATATTGAGTTAATTATATAGGTTCTCTTCTTTTTTTTTAATAATTTGAACATGGTGACCTGCACAAATTAATTTTCAAATGCTAAATAACCTGACTTTCCTCAGAAAACTGTGTCACAATTTATTATACTTACATTTACTACTAATTTTGATTTGCTACTATTTTGTAAGGATACTTTCGATCAGTATCTCAAGTTTTTTTGTTGTTGTTGTTCTTGTAACAATAGCTTGGGCTATATTAGAGTTATGCTGTCCTCAAAATCCCAGTTGGGAAGTATTCCTTCCATCATTATTTTCTTAAAGTTTTTGGTTAAGCTTGGAGCTACTTCTTCTTTAACTATTTTACAGAATTTACCACTGAGACCATCTGGGCCTCGATTTTCTTTTGCAGGTAGGCTACTAGTAACGTTTCAATTTTTTTAATAAATACCGGGATATTTAGATTTTCCATTTTACCCTGTGTCGGTTTTTAGTAGGACCGTGATCTTCAAACAATATTCCCATTTCACCTAAGTTGTTGAATTTATTGGCATAAAGTTGTTCAAAATATTCCCTCATTATCCTAATAATGTCCATAGCAATGATATTTTTTTACTTCTGATATTGATAACTTGTGCTTTAGCTTTTTTCCTTAGTTTAATCAGTTCTATCAGTTTATCAATTTTATTAATCTTTACAAAGAAACATTTTTTCTATTGCTTACCTTTCTATTACATTGACTTCTAGTCTTTATTATTTATTATTATTTCTGATTAGTGGGCTCTATTATCATTATGAAATGTCCCTTTTTATCTCTGGAAATACTGCTTGTCTTAAAGTCTTAATTTGTGTGATTATTAACAAAGCCACACCAACATACTTGGCGTTTATATATCTCTTCCTACTCATCTACTTTTAACCTATCAGTGGGATTATATCTAAATTGTGTCACTTTTTGACAATATAGACTTGTGTCATGTTTTTGTGCCATTAATGAACACTTTTTACACTTTACAATTATTGCAGTGATTGGGTCTTAAGTCTACCATTTGTTATTTGCCTTCCATTTGTTCCATCTGTTCTTTATTCTTGTGTTCTTCCTTTCTTGCCTTTCTTCAGCTTATGCAAATATTTTAAATATCTGTTTTAATTCTTTTTTTTAGAGAGAGTGTGTGAGCTGGGTGTGGGGGAGGGGCAGAGGGAAAAGGTGAGGGAGAGAGAGAATCTTAAGCAGACTCCATGCAAGGAGCGGAGCTAGACTTGATCTTGGGACCCTGAGATCATGACCTGAGCCAAAATCAAGAGTCTGACGGTTAAGTGACTGAGCCACCCAAACACCCCTCCATTTTTTTTCTTAAGATTTATTTGACAGAGAGAGAAGGAGAGAGAGAGAGAAGCAGACTCCCCACTGAGTGAGGAGACCAACATGGGGCTTGATCCTACAACCCCAAGATCATGACCTGAGTTGAAACCAAGACTTGGATGCTCAACTTACTGAACCACTCAGATGCCCCTCCATTTTAATTCTTGTAATGGCTTCTTAGCTATATCCTTTTATAATATAGTCTAGTGGTTGTTCTGGGGATGAAAATATACATCTTTACTACTTAGAGAGAACATTATAAATCTTCAGAAACATATATAATTTCCATTTACTTCCTCAATGTTTTTACTATTGTCATCATACATTTTATAGCTAACATTACATTTAAATGTAAAGTAATATATCTTTTGAAAAAATTGAGAGAAAAGAATAAAGTCCTTTATATTTAGCCTCCTATTTATGATAGCTGGTGCTGCTCTTCTTTACTGTAGATGGGCCTTCATCAAGGGTCATTTCCCTCAGTCTGAAGAATTTCCCTTAGCATTTCTTAGAATGCAGGAGGTCTGGTGGTGAGATTCTCTTAATTTTACTTTATCTGAAAGTATTTTTATTTTCCCTATATTTTTGAAGGATAGTCTCCTACTGGATTGACATTTTTCTTTCAGTACAATTGACCCTTGAGCAACATGGAAGTGAGGGGCACCCACCCTAACGCAGTCAAAAATCCAAATACAACTTCTGACTCCCTTAAAAACTTAACTCTTAACAGCCTACTGTTCACTGGAAGCCTTACCAGTAATATTTGATGAGCAGTTAACACATATTTTGTATGTGATGTGTATTATGTACTGCATTCTTTAAAAAGCTAGGGAAAAGAAAATGTTACTAAGAAAATCATGAGAAAATACATTTACAGTACTATACTGTATTTGTTGAAAAAATCTGTTAAGTGGACCCATGCAGTTCAAACCTGTATTGTTCAAGGGTCAACTGTAGCTTAAAGATGACATGCCATCGTCTCCAGACCCCCCATTGTTCCTGATGTAAAGTCAGCTATCATTTGTATTGCTGTTCCTCTTCACGTAATGTATCTTTTTTTCCCTTGGATCCTAACTTTCTCTATATGTTTCTCTATCTGTTTACAGCCATTTGATTATGATATGCCTGCAGATGCTCATCTTTATATTTATCCCACCTGGGATTCACTATATTCTAGAATCAGTCTTTAGTGTTTTCACCATATTTTGGAAGTCTGCAGTCATTATTATATTTTTTAACATAGTTTTCCCTCATTCTTTCTTGGATTTCCCATCACATGTATATTAGACCACTTAGTATTAATTAGAGGTGTATAAGAATATTCAATATTGTGCCTTTGGTCAATGAGGCCTCTTTTTCAATTTTATTATTTTCTCTTTTTCAGATTAGGTGATATCAATGGATCTGCCTTCAAGTTTTCAGGTCCTATCTTCTGTCATCTTAAATTTGCTATTAAGTCCATCCCTAATTTTTTAGATTCTAATTTATAATTTCAGAGAGTGTACTTACACTATTAAAATTTCTATTTGGTATTATTTTTTATAGGTTGCACTTCTTTGCGGAGATTCACCATTTGGTCACTCAGTATGACTATCTGGTTTGCTAATAAGTCCTTCAATACATTAATAGGAGCTGCTTTAAAGTCCTTTTTTGCTAATTCAACACCTGAGTTATCTTGAGATCTGTCTATATTGTCCAATTTTTATGTGTCAAAGTTCTGCTAATTCACGTCTAATAACTTTTTTGTTCTTTTTTTTAAGATTTTATTTATTTATTTGACAGAGAGCGAGATCACAAGTAGGCAGAGAGGGGGAAGCAGGCTCCCTGATGAGCAGAGAGCCCCATGTGGGGCTCGATCCCAGGACCCTGAGATCATGACCTGAGCCAAAGGCAGAGGCTTAACCCACTAAGCCTCCCAGGTGCCCCAATTTTTTGTGTCCTAAGTATCATGAATGATAAACTGTAGAGACTCTAGATTTTATTCCCTTCTTCTGAATGATGTAGACTTTTCCCTCTCAGTCCCCTTGAGTTTGTGGAGGCTGGGTATTATACTTGGTTACTGTGAATCTGATTTAGTTTTGGTCATACGGCAAATCCTTAATCATGCAACAAAGTCTTTACTTCTAAGGCCCAGTCCTTCTCTATTTCTAATGGAAAGCCTGAGCGGTAACCTCAAGTTTCAAACTCCGAATATGTCACTCCCCACAGAGGCAGGAAATAAAATCTCTCCCAGCTTTTATCATCTTGTAACTGTTGTTGTCCACAGGCTCCATGGAATCTCTGCTATATATTCAGAGTTCTGAGGTCAGTAAAACGTTTGTGGTAAATTAATATTCAGATTTGGGGGGCTTCCTCCTCTATGGATCATTCTTTTCCTGGACTTTCACCCTCAAATTCCACCCCACTCTGACCACCCCAAACTCTAGCCACTGTGACTGTAAGCCAATAAACTTGTAGTTTGCTACTTATGTTCTAGCTGTCCATTGTGGCTTGAAGGCTGCCCTCAAGTAAAGCCATAAATGTAGACTCACTATGAGCCACTCAAGAATCAAATCCCTGGGGGCACCTGGGTGGCTGAGTCAGTAAGCATCTGCCTTTGGTTCGGGTCATGCTCTTAGGGTCCTGGCATTGAGCCCTGCATTGGGCTCTCTGATCAGCGGGGAGTCTGCTTCTGTCTGTCCCTATGAGCACACTTCTCTTTCCACCTCTCTAATAAATAAATAAAATCTTTAGAAAAAAAATCAAATCCCCTTCAGTTCCAACCTATACTTGGAGTTAGGAGTTTTCCCGTTTCCTAAACAGTTTTTAAAATTCTGTCTGTAGTTTATAACGGCCACCTTTAGGAGAGATTCGTCTTATACGAACCACTCTCATTAGTAAACTATATTTACTGTTTACCTGGAAAAAAAAATCAGATGGTTGAATGTGAGGGAAATTTTTATTGGCAGCTTTAGATACAAAATAGAAAATCAGCCTAAGATTTCTAAAGATGACAGCAAACTACTAGCATTTAAGAGTTTGTACGTATGTTCACAGCCATTAGCTCATCTGATCCTAATAACACTGTAGAACTGCTGAAGCATTAGCTACATAAAGATATTAGAGCTCAGATAAATTAATGTGCTGTGAAAGCAAGTCTTAAACCTATTTCTCCCACAACACTATCGATACCTTTATGATAAAAAGGCTTGTATCCTAATTCTGTCAATGACGAAACTACAAGTATCTTCAGCATTAAGATATTAACTCGTAAGCAAGCTGTTAGCCAAATTTATCTTTCTTAAGATGGCCACTGCACGGTTAGATTTTTTTAAGACAGATTCATACTCCGTATTTTGTATGGAGTCAAATGCCACTGATCTCTGAGCACTAAATTATAAGAACACTTTCCCCAGCATAAATTCATTTATAAATATCACCTTTTTGAAACATCATTCTTAAAAGCATCTTATTGACATGATTTTTTTAAATTGTAAGTATTAGAGGGAGAAGCTCACTAGTTTTTAATCCCAAAGTGATTATTTTAAAAATTATTTTCCGTATTTTCAATAATCTTGATCCAAAGTACTACTAAAAAGAGTGTAAGGGATTTAAAGTTCTATTTATACCCACTGAAGACTACCTTTCTATGTCACCTTCAAGCTCCCAGATAGTCATCACAGCTCTCCATCTCAATGCTTTAAAACTTCTCACTATTGCCCACATATGATTGGCCCTTTCACACTGCTTACTGGGCTCTGGGAAATTATATTCCACCTAGAATTTCCTTCTCCCTCACTATGCCTGGAACTCTCTCATTCATAAAGACTCAGTTCAAATTTCTTTCCAGCATAAAGCTAAGTTATTCACATACCCTAAGAGCTCTCATAACACTATCCATCATTTAACTAACAAGCTAATGAAAAAGTCTGTTAGTCTGTGAGGTACCTGAGAACAGGTACATTTCTTATTTCTCTATCTCTAGTAGCATATACAACATAGTATACAGAAGGCGCCCCCCCCCAACAAGTTTTTCTTGAATGACTGATTGATTCTTATACTAACTGATGTCTCCAAGAGCAACACACTTCACTACCTCCCACCTGTATTCTGGTGACAGCCTCATAAATATGTTCTCTGCAACCATCAGGAGCCAAGAGTTCCAATAAATTCTGGGCATCACTCTATTAATCTTTGACTTAACATTATAGCATGCTCTGCTCTAAAACAGTTTCCCTTTTTTAGATAGAAATTCAAAACCTCTAAGCCTAGAATTCACAGACCTCTAGAATCTGGCTTCTCTTTCTCGTTCACTTCATTACCTCAGTTTCAAGCCTCCTCATCCTGCCCTCACCTAGCCTATATTCTGCCCGCATTTCCACCTCTGTCTGCCAATTCTTCAAAGAACTCAGCACAGGTCTCACGCTGTCCATGAATTAGCCTGAAGATATTCCAGAAAAATCTCTCATACAGATGTTACTAACACTAATACTCTGCGCTTCTCATTCAACACTTAACATTTTCTCAATTTCTACTTCCTTAGCACACACAAAAGCATGATATAAATGATGAAAAATGTGAAAATACCTAGCACATTCAGACACCAAATGTTTACGTATGAGCTAGTGAGATGACTCTAATTTTAAAAATTTAGAGCCAAACGCCACTGATCTCTGAGCACTAAATTTTATTCTTTATCTGAGAATAAAGAATAAAAATCAATGTAAAGGAGAATAATTTAGCCCCTCTCATTACTATAAGTGACATGATGGTTTGTGTAATCATAAATAGAGGAATACTTATTTGAAAACCAGCTCTGTCCAAAAAAGAAGAACAAAAAGTGTTCTGGAACCAGGGAGGCATATTATTTTGAGGGTAGGAAAGCTACCTGAGCTCAGAAACTAAGTTTCATTCTCTGATTTTTATCCTTAACTTATGATTAATAATTTAGTTCTCCAGCTATCTATGAAGTAAATGTATTCCTCAACATACATTAATGAATTGGTATTTTGATTTAAAAATCAATACCTTTTCACTTTAGTTAAGAGTTACTTCCCTAGAGCCGAATCAATTCAGCTCAGTTCAATAAACATTAATTGAGCATTTTCTCTGTTCCAGGCTCTTTCCTAGATCTGAAAACGAGTACAAAGTCAATGACATTCAGGAATTCCAAAGCGAATTAGGAGACAGACAAAAAAGTAACAGTTCAAAGTAAGAAGTGTATAAAACAGTGAAGCTACGTACGAAGTCTTATGAAAGGACAAGGGGAAAGAAAGAGCTTCACATGACATACAAAAGCAGAGATTTAAAGGAGGGGCCACAGGTAGACCAGTAAAGCAGGACAGGGTAGGAGAGCATTATAGGTAAAGTAAGCAGACAGAAAAAAACCCTAAGAACATGAGAAAGCAAGATGCAGTTGGTGTATCAGATATATGGCTGTTATATAAAGGGAGAGAGAGGGAGGCAACAGTAAGTAATAAAAATCTAGAAAAGCAGGCACAGATTGGATAATGGAAGATACCACAAACCATGATAAGAGCTTGATTTTTTATTTCCTGTGGGAAATGGAGAGGCTGTGAAACATTTAAGCAGTGGCACAGTGCCAGCTTTTAAATTTACTCTATTATATATTTATTGGAGGCCTGCGACAGGCCAGGCTTTAACTCAGCAATGGAAAAAACAAACAAACAAACAAAAAAACCTTCATTTGCTTGAGGCATAGTGAGGGAATCTATGCTCAATAAGCAAAACTAAAAAATATCAGCACAGAAAAAGGCAGTGATAAAACTTTATATCACTAATACTAGCTATTAAAATACCTCTGCCATCTTTATAAGCACTCTAATATATTAGGTAAAAATAAAACCTTTCTCAACAGCAGGCGTTATCAGGGAAACGCAAATCAAAACCACAATGAGATGCCACTTCACACCCACCTAAGATGACGATAATCAAAAAGACAGATAATAAACATTTACCAGGATGCAAAAAAACTGGAATTCTCATACACCGCTAAGTGGGAATGTAAAATAGTGCAGTACTTTGGAGAACAGTCTGCCAGTTCCTTGAAAGGCTAGACTTAGTTACCACATCGCCTAGTAATTCCAATCCTAGGTACCCAGGAGACTTGAAAACTTGCCTGCACTGAAAGTTGCACAGAAGTGTTCACAGCACCATTATTTAGGATAGCCAAAACCTGGAAATGTCCATCAACCGATAAGTGGATAAATGGAATGTGTTATACCCATATTATTTGCCAATAAAAAGAAATAAAATACTCACATATACTACAATACGAATGAACCTTAAAAATGGTCAGTGAAAGAAGCCAGTCAACAAGGGGCCACATATTGTTACATGAAATACCCAGAATAGGCAAATCTATAGAGACAAAAAGTAGATTAACAATTGCCTAGGGCTGGCAGGAGCTGGCAGGCTGGGGGGGGGGGGTGACAACTAAGGGATACAAAGTTTCCTTCTGGAGTAATGGGACTATTCTAAATCTGACCGCCATGATGGCTGCACAGTTCTGCAGATATACTAAAAGCCATTATACATTGTGAACACGTGAAGTGAATGGTATGTGAATTACACCTCAATAAAGTTGTTTTTACAAAATTCTAATCATTAATGATCGCTTCAATATCCTTATTCGTCTTTCCTCATGAAGCTGGATGATATTTTTCTCAGCAAAGAATGTACAATAACACAAGAGTGCTAGACACATACCAAGGTTCAATTTTCCACTGGCAATTCTTTTTTCCAGAAACACTAATCTTGTAGTTGTTCAGCAGAAAATTTATTTCTATGATATCCAAAGAAGAGAATAGCTTTGGCCCACCTGGCACAAAAGACGAGTTAGTTTTTCAAAGGCTAAGAAGTCTTTCTGTCTGATTAATCAGTTTCACCTCTACAAGCCTTCATTTGATCATTACTGTAAAAATTTTCAAGAACTACATTTTAAATTATAAAATATTAGAAGCAGAATGAGGAAGAAAGCAGCTAGATTTCAAATAAGAACTGGCACTAAACTCTTCTATGTAACAGCCATGTGGCCTCAACCAAATCTTTAACTTCTCTTAGCATTTTTTTAATCTGAAATTGTGAATGTATCAGTTCCACCAGTCTCTCGAGGTTTTGGTTAGAACCAAATAATACTTGCTAACAGACTCTAAAATTGTTCATCACTACAATGTAAACTAGTAAAATCTGGGACACTGGTTATATAGTAACAACACCAAATGTTTGGTAACTTGAGAGTTTCAGAGGTAATAAAAGTCAAAAAGAGAAATAATAAAGAAACAATATTAAAATGTAAAAATTCTTGTAAGATAGGGGACACCTTATTTTATAACATGCAAAACTATAAATATGAAAAAGTTCTATATATGACATTTACACCCACATTTTAGTTAGGATTTCTGAAATATACTCTCACAAAAATGAATTATTTGTTATTATAATTTTAAATGTAATTGCTGACAGTTCTAAAGCTGTTAAGGTAGTACTTCAACCTTTATTTGCTTGTAACCACACCCCTATTAGCCCAGGGATCAGAGAAGTTAAACGGACTGCTAAGGATGCTAAATACTGGAAGAGAATAATACACAGAAAATTTACCAGTAAAAAAAAAAAAAGGAAACTTATTTGCATGTGGACAGAACGCATATTCATGCAAACAGTGAGTTCATTCCAAGAGATCTGGTATGTTAATGCATTCAGCTGACTAACAGCCTAAGTTAGTTTTCCCATCCTCTTACATTTTATTTTTTCACCCTTCAGTCCAGTAATGCGGGAAAAATGCACACAGGCATGCTATTCAGCTTTACTGCCAACTTATGTCTCCAACTTCAGCTGGGATCCCATGTTTATTTGGAAAATCATTTTTGTCTCTAGTCTTTTCTTTCTTATACTTTCTATGGCAGCTATAAGCAGTTAACATTTATTTTCTCTAGGCCTCTCCCCTATCACCTCCAAGCCTCATCTGTACAGATAAAGAAAACAGAAGTCATACGATGTGTTTTCCTTCAACCTCACTTACAATATAATAGTATCCATCCTTTAATCGTATATCAGAATAGTAAATAACAGTGTGTGTGACTCGTTGCTTACTGATCATCTGCCATATGCCAAACAGTGGGCTGAATACTTTATATATAGAAGTTACAATAATCTTACAAGTACTTTTGGTCCCATTTGTTACAATTACAAGAGTGAAGTTCAGGGAGCTAAGCAACTTGTTCTAGGTCTGTAGCTAATGAGAGGCAGAAAAGAGATCTGAATCCAGGTCTGTCTGTAACTGTGTCACCCTGCCTCTGAAAAGTGTCCCCATGCCTGCCCAAGACCACTTCTACACAAGGAAAACACACTCATAAATTATTTTCAATGCTATATGATATCTCTTTCCTAACCAGTGCTGAGAAAATAATATACTATAAGTAATAGTCTAGAGATCTAAATCTCTAAACTTAAATAAAAAAAAATCATGGCTTATGCACTTTATATGTTTTCGTTTAAAAACTTTTTTTTTTTTTTTTAGAGAGCGAGAGAGCACGCACACGCATGGGCAGGGGGCGGGGCAGAGGTGGAGAGAATCATAAGCAGGCATCACACTCAGCACACAGCCCAACTACGGGCTCGATCTCATGACTTTGAGATAATGACCTGAGCTGAAATCAAGGGTCAGATCTTTGACTGAGCCACCCAGATGGTCCTAAAAATAGACTTTTAATAAAAGCGCACATATATGTGTGTGTGTGTATTTACATTAATAAATTAAAAGATTTTTCTATTTATTTTAGAGAGAGAACACAGAAGGAAAGGGTAGAGGGAGAGGGAGAGTGTGTCCCAAGCAGACTCCAACACGGGGCTATTATCTGAGCAGGAACCAAGAGTCAGAAACTTAACCAACTGAGCCACCCAGGTACCCCTAAATTCTTTTCTAACTTAATGTAAATAAATTATTTGGATCTACTTAAAGATGTGGGTTAAAAAACTTTCATCGAGTTTCTAAGAAAAAATCAACATATCAGTTTACACCGGTTAACAGTTATCTTTCTAATCATCTACAGAGTGGAAAAAGAAAGATGAAATTTCCTGTTTTTTCAATTTTCCAGTAATTTCTAACTTTGGCAGAGATTCATTCCTTTAAAGGTGGAAAGTGGCTTTAGCAACATCTGTAGAAAGAACCTAATGTTTTAAGAATTGTGTCCTCTCAAAATATGAAACAAGAAGAAACCAGAGAGGGAGGCAAACCATAAGAGACCCTTAATCTCAGGAAACAAACTGAGGGTTGCCAGAGGGGAGAGGAGTGGGAGGGATGCGGTGGCTGGGCAATGGATATTAGGGAAGGTATATGTTGTGGTGAGTGCTGTGTATTGTGTAAGACTGACGAATCACACACCTGTACCCCCGAAACAAATAATACATTTAAGTCAAAAAAAACACAAAAAACAAAAAACCAACCTGTGTCCTCTTTTTACTGGTCCTGACACAGGTAGGCCCTAATTGGCATCATTAAGTTTTCTCACATAACTTTTAATAAAACTTCATCAATCTCAGTCTTTAATGGCTCATCAAGGCACATGATTTATGGTGCTGTTCACATAGAAGCTTAATTCCCTGCATCCATATCACATCAAACCCTTTTTTCCTTCAGCTGTTAAGAATTCACTTCAACACTGTAAGCACCATGCATATAAGTACTAGAATGTGTCCTGTTCAATATTGTATCTCCAGCCCCCAATCAGAGTAGACGGCCAATAAACATCTGTTGTACTACATGGTGGCAAGAGAATAAGTCAGAGAATATTGTGTGACCTTTTTGACAATATTGTCTTCACCTTTTGACAAAACTGCCCTGAACATGAATCCGTTGTTTTGATTACTATTAAGTATGATATCAAAATATAGAGCCTATTATAATTTTAAGCTTTAACATAAGATTACCTTGTTTCTATATTTGGTTTGAAAATATCTCAAAGCAGCTTAAAAACATTTTTCTCATCTCTTTTGATTCAAAATAAGGCAAATAGTGATCAAGGAATAATTTGTATTTTAAATTTATATATATCTTTAAAGAGTAGGTTTTCTTTCATCCAGGTCCGAATGTAGCCTCTTAAATCCAAAAAGGATGTTAGTTTTATTTATATTTCATAAACACCCTGTCAGTGATACAATTCAAGAATTCCATACATATTTATTGCTGCATTCATTTTTAAACAAATATTGCAAAAGATTGCACAGAGTGTGAGAAATGTCACCTAAATGGTAGAAAGCTTGTAAATATCAATTCATAATGGTAGGTTCCTTGTCTATCATTAAAATAAATATCAGCGTCTTGTCCACTTTCAATTTTACCAAATGCCATACACTTATAAATTAGTTATAATGATTCAAAATACCCAGCTGCATTTTCCCTATCACTTCTCAATGTTTCTCCCATCCCCTAAAATCATGATTTGAAAATTAAATGTAAGAACAATTTACAGACCTCCATCCATCCTTCTGGAGATAACTGAAGGCTCCATCAACAACACTCGCAAAGAACTGGCCTCCGGTGATGAAAAGGGTATTGATGGTGACTAAGCGACCTCTTAAATTGGGTGGGGAGACCTCCGCGATGTACACGGGCACTGTCATGGAAGCAATGCCTGCGAAGAAGAAACAAGAAGTCAACAGAAGACACTTAGTCAAGATTTCTGTTGTTGTTATAAATACTGAGACACAGAGACACGCCCTTGGTTTTCCACTTTAAACAAAGGTTTACCAGATACTTAAAGGTTTTGTTTATACCTAGTGACTACTGAAGATATAAATACATAATGTGGAGATACCCATTTTCATGCTATCACTCAAAAGCCCACAAATGAAACCACCTCTAAAGCTCTAAGATAATTTTAGAATGGATATAAAGCATGCTTGGTAAGTTTTGTGGACTAAAAATAAGAAAATGCTCTCTAGATAGGATATAATTATCAAAATATTTTTAGTCTATATGGAGATGTAATCAGACAATGTTGAGAATAAAAATTATTATCCTAGAATCATACTAAATACTCAAGGTCATCATTTCCAGCAGACACACCAAAACTGGCTTACTATATAAAAAAATCCAAGGACGCCTGGGTTGCTCAGTGGGTTAAAGCCTCTGCCTTCAGCTCAGGTCATGGTCTCAGGGTCCTGGGATGGAGCCCCACACGGGGCTCTCTGCTCAGTGGGGAGCCTGCTTCCTCCTCTCCCTCTGCCTGCCTCTCTGCCTACTTGTGATATCTCTCTCTCTCTGTCTCTCTCTCTCTCTGTCAAATAAATTAATAAATAAATAAAATCTTAAAAAAAATCCATACAGTAAGTCACCCTATTTAAATGGCTAGGTATAGATTTCTGAAGTAGATCACAATGAACAATACTTTGGTAATTTAGAGTCCTTAAGAACATATGATCCTCATCATAACACAGATGGTTTTATGGTTAAGGTGTATTTGGTTATACCTGCTTAAAATCTGTTTCTATCTGAAATTAATGCAACATAACCTATGGTAGTATTTCCAGAACTTCACTGATCACTAAACCACTTATGTAGCCTTTTTTATTTTTTTAAGATTTTATTTATTTATTTGACAGAGAGAAAGATCACAAATAGGCAGAGAGACAGGCAGAAAGAGAGAGGGGGAAGCAGGCTCCCCGCTGAGCAGAGAGCCTGACGCAGGGCTCGATCCCAGGACCCTGAGATCATGACCTGAGCCCAAGGCAGAGGCTTTAACTACTGAGCCACCCAGGTACCCCTATTTTTTTTGGATAAAGATGCACTCACCTTACCTACCCCAGACCCACTAAATAGAAAAATAGAGATGGGAGATGTGTCTATCTTTTAAAAATCATCCATGAACTCCTGATGCTCACCATGTATTTAAAAAACTACAGTTTAGGGGCGCCTGGGTGGCTCAGTTGGTTGAGCTGCTGCCTTTGGCTCAGGTCATGATCTCAGAGTCCTGGGATCGAGCCCCACATCGGGCTCTCTGCTCAGCAGGGAGCTTGCTTCCTCCTCTCTCTCTGCCTGTCTCTCTGCTACTCGTGATCTCTCTCTCTGTATCAAATAAATAAATAAAATCTTTAAAAAAAATTAAAAAAAAATAAAAAACTACAGTTTGATAGCCCACAACTGCAGGCTAATCTAAAATTACTTCTTAAAAGAAAATCTTGATCCTCTTGGTCATATTGTACTCACTTCTCAGTGGCACTTCCAACTCCCAGGTATGTCTGATTATCTTATCTAAAACTATAATCTAATCAATACTTGCCAAAAGCTAAGTGAAAAAAAAATCAAGCAGGATTATCTAAGAAAATGTAATCTGTTGTCTACCCGTAGATACTATAAATTGATCTCTAGATTAAGCCAGCATATCAATGGGTTACATAAGATACCCAGGGAGAATTGTTTTTAATGAATTAATCTTCATAATGCCAAAAAGAGTCTATATTGAAGGCAGCAGCATCAAAATACCTGCTGCTGTATTTTCTGAACAGGGGCTGCTGGTGGTGCTATTTACCACATTCCAGATAACAGGAGCTATTTGTCTATAGTCTCAGTAACTACAACAGTTGTGCTTCCCTCTCTGTGTTTATGTGCACCATAAATCACATGGCAGTCTCTTAATGCAATGCCCACCTCTACAACGTGTTATGGACTTCATGGTATTTATTCTGTGAGCTCCTGATGTCACAACTGTCCCCAAATTCACCTATTTTAGAAATATGTTTTACCATATTTTTATTTACTTTGTTCCAACTTTGAACCAAGCAAATACATGGACAGACAAGATTTATTTAAGTTAATATATATCTGCTTCTATACTACTGAATAACTACTAGTAATAACTGCACACAAGTCAGACCATTAAATCTCAGAACTATTAACTCTGCAGTTTCCACCAGTAGTGTTTGCTCCTGTAGTGCCTATCAATATATATAAATATGCATGAAAAGAATCAAGATTTTATGAGTTTCATAAAATAAGCATGTGTTAATAGACAAAGTATGAATAGTCTTTACAATTAAATCATCACCTCAACAGCTGGGAAGTTTCCATCTGACTGCTAATCAATTTAAGAGGACATATCATACTAAATTGGCTTTCATCTAACTTGGAAAGAGGAAACGTTTGATGCAAATGTTGACAAATTAATTGTATATTCTTTTTAGTTCTTTTACAATTAGAACATCTCAATAAGCTTCCAAAAAGCAGACAGCAGTAATTGTCTGGGTTTCTTTCCCTCCTTGGTCTGGCTGTAACAAGAATTCAGTTGCTCTCTTTAGCCAGACATCTTGACTCAGACATGCAGCCCAGGGATTTAAGCATGGGAAATCAGGACTGTGGTTTCAGGCAGCACATGCTTGTCACAAAGTCCATAGATCTTACCTGATAGAAATGTAAAGATAGCCTCTGGCCTTATTAAGGTTAATTATCAGAAATAAACATCAGGACCTTGAAAAGTAACAGAAAATGGCAAAGAGAAAAGACTGAGGAACTATAAAAAGACTCATTGGATTTAGAACTGGAAAGAACCCCCAAAGATCTGTCAAATGAGTGCTCACTTTGACTTAACAGTGTTACAATTGCCTGCATTTGATATTTCACAGGGACTGATTATTTTACTAAATCCTCACAACATCCCTATAAAGGACATATAATTATCCCCATTTTGCATAGAAGGACCTCACCCAAGATGACAGTAAGTGGAGGAACCAGAATTTAAACCAGAGAGATTCCAGAAACCAATTTTGAAAGTTCTAGACTCTCATGACTGGCCAGCACAGATGAGGGTAGGTTCTGGAAACAGTGGGTTTAAATTCCAGACTTGCCATTCTGCAGTTAGTTAAATCTGGACAAATTAACCTTTTTGTATCTCCAGCTCACCTATACATTGGGACGAATAAAAGTAACTCTTTCATAGGAGTTGAGATTCAATGAGTTCATAGAGGAAAAGCACTTAAAATTGTGTTTAGCGTATGGAAAGTAGTCAATAATGTTAACAATTATTTCTAGCATTACTATACCCCTAGTTATCTGGCATTCTAACTTTTTTTGATTCAGTTTGACTTGTGTTAGGCGCTGGCATTATCAGGATGAATATAAGTGAAAAAAAAAACAGGGTCTCTGTCATAAGAGAAGCGATACACAAGCCCTACTCACATAAACAGGCAACCAAATAAATAATTTCAAAATATCACAGTAAGGGTCACAGTACAGCTACACACTGGGCTCCATCTTGTGCTGTGGACAACTGCTGCTTGCTAACAATGATTAGATGCTGGTTCGGGGAGTGGGGCAGACAATTCTACAGAGAAGAGCATGGCCTTAAGGAAATATGAAATGGTAGGGATTTTGTCAGAGTTAAACCATAAGTGTGAAGCAGTGTACCTGTGGAGAGGAGAGGCAGACAGAGCCCAAATCATGGAAGCCAATCCATTAATCAATGAGTGTTCATGGCATACTTGATCTGAGCTGGGCACTGTGCTAAGCCCTGGGGACACAGTGCTGCAGGAGAGACATGTCCTCTGTCTTCTAGTGTCTGTCAGCCAAAATGTGTTTGAACAGTAATTAGATGTCAGACGTCCCACCAAAGGGCAAGCATGAAGAACATGAGCTCATAGCAAGAGAACTGGCCCAGTCTGGTGAGTCAGATAGTTCTTAGATGAGATGGTCCTATTTAAACAGAGATGTGGTGAATGAGTAAGCTAGAGCCTGATGACGGCATGGAGAAGGCGACACACGCTTTAGACAATCAGTGCAGCTTAGACAAAGGCCTTGAGGCGAAAAGAGATGCAACCTGTTGAAGAAGGGGGACTACTTCTAGAGACATAGACAGAGACCAAACCTGACTATACAAGAGGCAATATTAAGAACTTGGTACTCAGAAGCCTTTAAACAGTATAATGGAAGAAAACACACTACCAGATTCATGTTTTTAAAGATTCATTCTTTGGAGTATGGAAAACTGATTATAGGGAAGCAGCAAGTACAGTGACAGCAGAGGAAATGGAGTAAAATGGGGAGATTCCAGAAGTATTTAGTATCCAGGCTAAAGGGAGTTGGGATGGAACATGAAGGATGAGAAGAAGAACTTGAGGATGATGTTCAGATGTCCAGAATAAGCAAGTAGAAGCATGATCGGTACTTGGCACAAAGATAAAGGACACTGGAAGAGAAGCAAGTGTGGAGAGAAGATAACAAGGTCAAGTTTTAACCAGGTTGAGTCAGAGGTGCTCTGTAAAACACACAAGTAGAGAGCAAGTAGAACACTCCCCGAGTGTGTCAGGAATAATATTTACATGTGAGTATTCCCAACTTGCCTCATTTCTCCCACCTTGTAACTCTGCCAAAAAAAAACAACCTTTCCTTCCTCTTTCATCCTATAGGGAGAATCTGGTCTTTGACACCCTACTTTTCGAGCCATTGCCACGCTAGCCAGAAAGGATGGAGAAGAAAGCATGGACCAAAGACTGGGTTTGCAGGAAGAAGTTCAAATGAAAAAAGACCAGAGAGAGTTGTGAATGAGAGGCTCAGCCTTGGTATGGAAACAATGGGAGCCTTTAACGAAAGGACTGACTGAGGCCTGATGTGGGAGGGGAGGCAAAGGGATAGACAACAAGGATTTTAAGAAATATTGCTGAGTTATAACCTACATGCTATTATATTCTTCAAGACACACATACAGAGTAGTATTACTATTCAATTACTTTTTGTTGCTAGACTGTATATATTTAAAAGCAACTTCAAAGTGAGACGGGGTCCAGTGGGGTTTGGAAGTTACACAAATATCTGAAGCTCAGAAGATAGGTCTGTGTGGATGGTGCACAAAACAGAAACCAAGGGAACGGATGAGATCACCCAGAAATGGAAGAGGAGAAGAATGCCTAGAACTCAGTCCTGAAACATTCCAGTATTTATGCAACTGTTGGAGGGAGGAAGAAAGTAAGAAGGAGCAACCAGTAAGCATTGACCTTACACTTGAATACCAGGTTTTTATGTACCATTTTATATTACCATGTAGGGTCACCCTATCAGTTGATAAATGGGACAAGTATCATTCATTATCCCCCAAGAAAAGGTAAAGAAATCTAGCATCAAAGACAAACAAGAAGAGATTTTCAGGAAGTCACATAAGCAGGTTAACGTCAAAGGAGTATCATAGATTCGGGTCCCCTAACCTCTGTTATGTGCCACTGGAGAACCAAGGGCCATGCCTCTGATTTGAATGTGACCCTTTAGAAATTTCTGAGACACATTTTCTTTTTGGACCTACTACTTTAGCACATGTGAACTTCTAGGGGCCTGAGCATCTGACCTCTCTCCTGCCCCCTACCACCTGCTATGTGACTTACTGCCACCAGATGTCACGTCATGTCAAGAGTTCAGTCTAATTAGTCAATTGTATGTGATTCACTGCATCATGTCAAGCTAGACAAGTGTAAACCCATAAATCTGCTCTATGAAAATGGTGAGCTATAAAAGAATGTTGTGTTTAGGGAGAGCAGGGGGCTCCACGTTCACTATGGCTATCTCACCTTGCTGTCGGTAAGATATCCATGCAAACTATAATTTATGGATTTCTAAACATGGTGCCCATTTTTGATAAATCTTGGCTATTAAGGCTCTGCCACCCCAAAATCTCTTCACTACTTTCGGGAAACAAATGGAATTCTGTCGCTAGAGAAAGCTCACTGTTCTAAAGAAGGGCAGTTAAGTAATACTGTACGACCCCCCCCCAAATTAAGAATTAAGTACTTCATAAATGGATGTAATTAATGATCTTTAAAGTTTAGGAAAGACCTAGGAAGAACTTCTGACTTATTCCCTATGCCAAACACTATTCAAAATAAATGTCTGATACAGAACAAATTTTTATTAGTCCACCTGAAGCTGACGGATTGAAATGAACATAAGGAATGAAGTGGTGCAAGTTCCTGTCAGCAGCTTATTGGCATAAACACAACCACAAAAATCTATGTTGGTACTGTTCTGAATATTGTTAGAAAGGACGATTGCTTACAGAATAAATAGAGATGTCTACATCGATGGAAGCTCATTATCATGGCTGTCCTTAAGGAGTCTCCTGGGGAACTGCACCCCAGACACCACAGTTCACACACTCTCACATTGCCGAGCTGATCCATCATCAAAAGCACAAATGCTCGAGTGCTGAAGCAGGCTTTCAAAAACCGCTGGAAGCCCTTTTAAAGTCCTGAGTCAGAAGTATAAATAATTTCATAGACAAATAGCATTAGAAAATGCTGTTGGAATAGGTAAATACCCATGAACCACAGCAACCCCTCAGCACAAGCCAGGCAGCAACCAACTAGCTTCTTAGAAGCACAGGAAGGCACCTTTCAATAATAATGCTTCTTAAACAAGAAGGACTATGATAAAAAAAAAAGAAGAAGAAGAAGAACAAGAACAAGAAGAAGAACAACAACTACTATGGTGTCCCAATTACATTTTGCAAATCATTGCTCTATGATCGCTAAAGGAATAATTTTAATAAAAAGAAAGAGCATCTGTCTATAAAAGTGTCCCTTACTGTAGCTGTTTCTTTCCATATGGCTGTCTCGTGCAGGACTGCTTTGTCTGCATTCTTCTGAAGAGTCAAGGATCTACAGTTACCAGGTTGTTAATACAGGGAGAATTCAATTTTTAGTCTTCTTTAACAATAAGACTTAAGACTTTCACAAACACTGCTGGGCAACTTTAAAGAGCAATAAGCCCCAAAGGAATTGAGATATATATACAACACAAAATGCCTATATAACAGAGGAGCCAGGTTATGGGTGAGATTTGATCTATGGGGATGACGAGCACAATTATTATTCTATGCCGTGTTAAAAACTTCTTCACAAGGCATTATAAACATGTCACCGTCATTTAAATTCTGTGCAGTCTTTAGCAGCCTAAATGACTTCTCCCTTCACATTACTTGAGAATACAACATTGATCTCATCATATTCCTTTTTACTGGTAACATCTCAGTAAGGTCTGTATCACATTGTTTCTCCAAACCCAACTACAACCTCATTAATGGAATGATCATAACTCACATATCTTCTGTACTATAACATGCCTACCTGTTAAGCACAGACCTTGGCTTAACAGTTGATTTAGCACTTGGGGATGCATACAGAAAACCATATTTTTTTTTAAGTTTTTGTTTTTATTTTTTTTTTTTACAAAATCATATCCTTTTTTTTAAGATTTTATTTATTTATTAGACATAGATCACAAGGAGGCAGAGAGGCAGGCAGAGAGAGAGGGGGAAGCAGACTCCCTGCTGAGCAGAGAGCCAGATGTGGGGCTCCATGTCAGGATCCTGAGATCATGACCTGAGCCAAAGGCAAAGGCTTTGACCCACTGAGCCACCCAGGCGCCCCTACAAAATCATATCCTTTTAAATTATTGTTGACTGACAGGTTTTACACTATACATGTTATTCATTAAGGAAAATTTTGAGGTCACAGGTAAGAAGGTAGGTAAATAAAAATCACCTCCAATCACATCTCCCATATATAACCACTATTTAAAAATTTGGTTATAACTTGCAGAATTTTTCCCATAATTCTTGTAGCTTTAACTCATTATATTACAAACATTTTCCTTCTCTTTAACTATTCTTTTCTCAAAAAAGGGTCTCAAACTTCTTACAGAAGTTGGGTATGATAAATATAGAAGCCAAATGAGACATAGAAGGTACAACATACTCTGTAGGCCACAGAAAACACATCCCTGGGTAGCTCTATACAATAATCTAGATACTGGTTTGCCACCCTTATAGCTCAAGATCATTTTGAGTAACAGTATAATATTCCAGTATTCCGATAAAGAGAATAAAGACATGTTCCTACAACACACTGATCAAAAAGGGCAGGAAAAAAAAAAACAGAGAAGGAAAGAATTTCTTGATGGGGAGAGATGGCAAATAAAGAAATTAATACATATGTAAGGTTTTTTTTGGTAAGGAATTTCCTAAAGCAGTAGAGGTTATGAGAGGAAGATAACTGTATGAAATGCTAACAAAGGTGGAGGCAGTATGCTTTTACACCCGACAAACGGAATACACAAAGGTTAATAAGAAATCAATACCTTTCCTGGAGGCAGTGAATTTAGCAAACAGGACCTTAAGTGGTGCTTTGTCATATTTAGCTCTACGTGACATCTAGAAGTAAATGTTCTAGCACAACAAACAATGTGGACCTAAACAGCAGCTAACGGCTGTGAATCACCTGAATGTAGATTGTAACTGAATAGGCATAGACAAAATACACAAGAAATGTGTACAGAGGAAGATAAGCCCAGGGCTAGAATCTGGTTGTGGAAATATTCATGCAACAGATATAAAGGGCTGAGGAATAAAACAGAAAGATTATAGAAATATTAAAGTAGCAAAGTAATAAATGAACACCCTCCCACCCCGACTAAATTTTTAATCCATTCTTCACAAAAGGTCTGGCTTTTGCCTAAAACACAGGAACAGAGAGCCATGAGGAAGGAATCAGCTTAAACAAAGACAACAGAATGAAATAATAGGGAAATGGGTAAAGAAGGATTGCCAAGAACACTAAAAAATTAATAGAGTATGTAAATAATTACAGAAGTAAACCCCATATTGGAGGCAGGAAATAACAGAAATGAAGCTGTGTGAAATTTGAATCAGTGTGGAACATCAATTTGAAATGCTCTCCAAGAATGGAAAGCAAAGGAAATTAAAATGATAAAAGATATGTTGAAAGACAAGCCATTATAAAAGAAATAAATGGGCCCAGGGGTAGGTGGCAACAACAAAACACATCCTGGGAAATTTTCTAACTTGTAAAGTTAACAAAAATTGACCAAATTTTTTTACAGATAGAGAAGAAAAGAAAAAAAACAAAAACAAAAACAGCTTATCCACCAAGTACTAAAAACTAGGCAATACAAAACACCACAGAGCAGCAACTGCACATATTCAAGGCGGAAATACTGTGATTCAAGTATTTTATATCTTGCCAAATTGTCTTTCAGGCGTGAGAATGTGAAAGACATTCTCAAGTAGGAAACACCTAAGACAAACCACCCATCTACTGTCTTTGAAACAACCTCTAAACCAACCCCAAGATTAACAACAAAAACCTCAAGGATAGGGAAATCTCAGTATAAACAGCTCAGAGGATCTGCCCCTCACTTAGTTGGGGGGGGGGGGCAGCGAGGGGGGTGTGGGGGGAGGGGGGTGTGGGGGGAGGGTTGGAATAGCTGAACAGGTAGACCACTGAGTATTCACTCAACCCTTCTTTTTATGGCTCCTCTCTTTTCCCAGTTCTAAGTAACATTTCTTGAGCTGTGCAGTTAGACTTTCTTGGCTTGTCTAAATAACCACTTTAAAGCAGTAACTGGACTTTTACTGTTCCAGCACTTGGTGGCAACAGCTTAACATTTTACCTGGTTAGAACATTATGCCTGAATAATTATTAAATAATAATTTCTACTTAATGTCCCAAAAGGCAAAGATTTGTAGAACATAATGTCCATCTTTATTATAAAAAATTGCTATTAATGACTTCTTGTGTTTCTAAAAAGTACACTGAATTACTCTGGCCTGTGAGTTTTTTAAAGTGGTAAAAATCATGTAAGCCACCCATCAATAGATATTTTTTTCTCCCAGTCTCTTCTAGTATTATCTTTCCATCTATATGAATATTCCTATGCTGCTTGCGCTTAAAAAAGCGAGATAAGTAATAAAATCTTAAAGTAAAAATGCAGAGGAAAAAGGCACGTTTTTTAAGATCTATAAACAATGACACACAGCCTGCTTTCACAGATTCTTCACTAATAATCCTTGGTGATCATGGAAATCCGCAATACATTTTTAGCTGTTTGATGAGGAACATAATAACGAAGCTGGCTTCCACTGCCTCTTATTTTATTACTACGAAATGGGGCACTGTTCTTCTTGTACACTTTTTGCACTTATCACCCAAGATACTTTTGAAATAGAAAATGGAAAAGTTTGTCTACTCTTAGGAGCCCCTAGTTCCGTATCATCTGTCTTTAAGAAACCTAATCTCACTAATGATAAAAGGGAATGGAGCAAGTGACAAATGATCTTCAGGTCCTCCCTAGCACAGAGTTAAAATTGTTTTAATAGACATAACCACATTTCTATTTTGTTCTTTAGTATACCCAGAATGAATACATAACTAGAGACTTTTTCACTGAGTCTTTGAATGGGTCGGTTCCAATCACAGCAAAACATTTATCGACAGTGTACGATTCTGTTTCTTTTTTCTTGTGGGGTCTAAAAAGAACATAGGGATCCTTAACATTTACGAAAGGGGAAAAGCAAGATGCCATAACTGTGGCTCAGTGACACTCTTAAAAATAGACTCCAAGTGATATGACAAATAATGAACGCTACGTATGCTTGTGAAAAAGGCACTATCATCTCTCTTAAGCTGGCTTTAGAAAGAGATTATTAAAATGAACCCCTATACTGCTCTCTGTGGCTTATAAACATCATTTCACTCTACTTGTAGCTCTAGTGGCGGCTCTGACTCAGTCAAGGAAGCCTAGCTTTGGCGCAAACTAGCTGGCATTATCTCTTATTTCTGCTCCAGCAGCTTTGACACACTGACATAGCCAGAATAAAAGCAGCAATTTCCAATTTTTTAACAAATGAGGAGGTAAAGTGACTTTTATCACTGCCACTGCTCCCATTTTACCTTAGTAATTCAATTATAAAAATACCTAGCTCATTGTCTTACCCTTTTTGAATACTATTTTGCAAAATCTCCATCTACAAGCATGCCAATGGCATATTTCAACAGGCTTTTATTTATATGAAGTCAATTTCCTATTCAGAGGAGACAGCAGAAAGGCAGATGACAGACATATGTGGGAGGATGATGAATAGATGACAGATAATAGATGGTAGAGATACGGTTAAAAATCATTTATGTTGGTTTTCAAAGGGCTAATTTCAACTTGATGAACACTCAAATGGGTAGCTTTAAATACAAAAAATTAAAAACGTCCTTCTCTTAGCATGTCTTTTGTCAGGCTGGAAAGGATCCCCCAAATCCTGACATTTCCTTTCTTTAGGTATATCCCACCTTTAAGCTTGCGTTTCTCTTTTTATCTGATGGGAGGTCACAAACAAGAGAAGAAAGAGAAGAAGAAACAAGTGGTTTCTTTGAAAACACAAAAGTAGGAAGAAATGACCACTGTATTTTGGCCATCTCCAATCTTCTAACTGCTATTAGAATTTTTCTGTTGAAGGATAGCTGACTTCTTGCCAGCAACAATGGAACTCAGAAGACAATAAAATGGTACTTTCATTGTGCTGAGAGAAAATAACTATCAACGTAGGTCTCTAATTCAACAAAAAAAGGTCTCAAGAACAAGAGCAAAATTCTTAAATAAATAAATTCTAAATGTCTATTTTGGGTTTCTGGGCCCAACTGCAATGTGTTGTTTGGGGAAGAGGGAATCCCCCGATAAAAAAAAAAAAAAAAAAAAAAAACAGTTCTCTGACATCAACAGGGTGTTCAAGAATTCGACTCACTCCTGATACCATCTACCCCTCAGAGAGCATCGTATTCCAAAGGTTGAGAGCTCAGTCCTACAAAATGGCTCCACCACCTGCATTTCAGATCCCAGTCACAAGCCCAGGTTGCTGCCTGTGCTTCTGATCCACTGGCTACAAACTAACAGTTGCAACAACCCCCTACAGGTCAGGATACACTCCCCAAGTTCAAGTTGTTACCTGTAATTCTGACCAACTGGCTACAAATCAGAGATTCCCACAACCTACCTCCTCCTCAGATTCGATTACTTTGCTTGAGAAGCTCACAGAATTCACAAACATTTTAGAGTTGATCCTTGAGAATAGGGGATGAGAGTGCCACCCTACGTATGTATTTGAAAATCCGAGTGTACCTTTTGACTCCACCAAAACTTAACTACTAATAGTCTACTGTTAACCAGAGGCCTTGGCATAACATAAGTAGTCAATTAACACATATTGTGTATATCAGGTTAACTGAAAAAAAAAGTCAGCCTCAAAGTAGGTTAGTAAATGCTTCCTTGGTTCTTACCGAGGACTACAGCCCAGGAGACAGTATTTCAGATTACTTGTTAGCTTACAGGGCATTACATACAGAAAGGGGTATACAAGCAGTTCTCCAAATACTTGCACATCACAAAGTATTATTTTTCAGTTGTAAAAAATTAAGGTTTAGTGATTTCCACACAGACATGTGAAAGACCCTGAGGTGATCTTAATGCACTGTTTCTATCATATCTGACTGATCAAACCATTGCCTGCATGCCTCCACTTAATTCATTTTCCAGTTCTTCCTGTTTCTGAGCTTTCCTTTTGGTCACTTGAGACGGTCACAAAAGGCTGACATCAGTCACCTACCATCATTTTAGTGCAGTTTCATGTATTATATACATTACTCTTAATAAAAAAAGCTAAAGAAAATGTTATTAGGAAAATCATAAAGGAGAGAAAATACATTTATAGCACTGAAAGAACACTCTACTGCCTCTATTTTGATCTCAAACCTTAAAATTAAGTTCTTTCCAGTTTTTCTCTTAACACAGATAAAAGATCTTGGGGGCAAAGCGCCTCCTGATGGGAACAGAAACTACTCCCTCAAGCCCTAAGGACTGCCCTAAGCCAGCAAGACCCAGCCCTACAGACCCTAAGACAATGACCAATTTGACCTTCTCTGCACACTTGCACAGAACCAACCGACCTTTGTCCTACATTTTTCTTATATAAACCTGGAAGTATTTTTGGCACTTTGAAGACAGTCTTTGAGACACTAGTCCAGTGTCTTCCCGGTGCTGGCCTCATGGAAATAAATTCCTCTCTTGTTTCACCACCACTCATTTCTCCACCTTTAGATTCTGTGAGCAGCAAATGGCTGAACGTGGTCTGTTTGGGACCCTCGGAGCCAAATGTTCTGGCGCCCTGCACCTGGGCTACACTACCACACTGTATTTAGTGGGGGCGGCGGGGAATCAGTACGTAAGTGGACCCGCACAGTTCAAGCCCATGTTGTTGAAGGGCCAACTATACTTACTAGCTCACTGGTTTGTTATAAACAGAAAAAACTCAGGAAGAGCCAGATGGAAAAGATGCACAGGGAAGATGTGTGGGAATGGGCACAGAGCTTCCATGCCCTCTCTAGCATGCCACTCTTCCAGACTCTTCACATGCTCCCCAGCCAGGAAGCTTTCCAAAACCCCAATCCTTTTGGGTTGTTTTTTTTAAGATTTTATTTATTTATTAGAGAGAGAGAGAGAGACTGAGAATGAGAGGGGAGAAGGTCAGAGGGAGAAGCAGACTTCCCGCAGAGCCGGGAGTCCGATATGGGACTCGATCCTGGATCCTGGGACCCCGGGATCATGACCTGAGCCGAAGGCAGTCGTTTAACCAACTGAGCCACCCAGGCACCCTCCTTTTGGGTTTTAATGAGGGTTTCATTGACCTTCAACCCCCAGCCCCTCTTCCATCCCCTGAGGGCAGAAGGTGGAACCACAAGTTCCAACCTTCTAATCTCAAGGGCAGACTCTCCGGGCAACCAGCCAGCCCCCATCCTTAGGTGCTTCACAAAAGTCGTATTTATCACTCACTCTCTGCAACGAGGAAATTCTAAGGGTTTTAGGAACTGTGAGCCAGGAACTGTGGACTAAGACCAAACATATTTCCTTAAAATCACAATATCACTTTTCAGATAAAAAGTGATCCCAAATGGATGACTGCAATAGAATAAAGACACAAGAAGGAATGAAGAACATAGAAAGTGATAAATACATAGGATACCTAAAAACTAAAACTAAACAAAAACCCATTAGCAATACTTTGGGACATATAAATGCAAACTCAAGAAGAAAATCAAGGGGCAGTGACTCAGTGGGTTAAGCCTCTGCTTTTGGCTCAGGTCCTGGGATCGAGCCCCACATCGGGCTCTCTGCTCAGAAGGGAGCCTGCTCCTCCCTCCCTGCCTGCCTCTCTGCCTACTTGTGATCTCTCTCTCTCTCTCTGTCAAATAAATAAAATCTTTAAAAAAAAGAAGAAGAAGAAAATCAAAATACATGACAATAGAATTAAAGTTGGGTGGAGGTAAAAAGGAGTTCATATGCTGTAATTTGCTTGTATTATTTAGAAGGAAGATAAAGACATTTTGTAACTTCAGGTTTCATCATGTTAAATATGAGTAAAATTTCAATGGCAACTAAGAAAAAAATATGCAAACAAAATCTAACTTCCAAACTAGTTGAAAGAACGTTACATGAGAAAAATTTATGTATATAGGGCAATTCAAAAAGAAGAAAAAAAGAAGCACAAATAAAAATTGGGGGGAAAAGGCAGTTTAAATTCAATTATTTTCATAATTATAATACATGTGAAAGAATCAAATGTGCCAAGTAAAATCAAAAGTAATTCACCTAGATTTAAAGCAAAAATCTCTCTGGATTTAAAATTTATACTTTATTTTTATACAAAAAACAAACAAACAAAAAACAGCACACGTTAAAAGAATATGAACAAGACTAAAAACAAAAGAAAAAAGATAAACAAGTCTAAATAAAAGAAAGCTGAAAAAATTAAAAAGAAAAAAAAAGGCTGAGGCAGCCATACTCATTTAGTTAAAATAGATAGTAAGGCAAAAAGTTATTAACTAAAGACCAAAACGGTCATTTGACACTGATGAAGGATTCAATTCACAAGCAAGAGAGAACAATTAAATTATATATGACTTTATAACATGGTTTAAAATACAGAGAACAAAAGATGACAGAAATAAAAAAATAAGACAAATCCACAAATCACAGTGATACAACATCTATTATTGTTACAAGCACAAAAGAAGTATTTATAAAAACTATTAATTGTTCCATACAACAGCCCTTACCAAATATCAAAGGGCCAAAATGATAGAGACCATGATTTGCACCCTTGAAGCAATTACATAAGAAATAAATTTTTAAAAAAAAAGTAAATTAGCCAAAACAAATCAGCCATAAGTTTGAGAATTAAAAATATGCTTTCAAATAATCTACAGGTCAAAGAAATCATGTTGGAAATTTTTTTTCAAAGTGAGTAGAAATAATAAACACTCCATATGAATAGTTGCATGATTCACCAAAACAGGTATTTAAATAAGAAGCCCTAAAAATAAATCATCTATGTCTATCCAAAGAATCTAGGGGAAAAAATTAACTTAAAAAGCAGAAGGAAATACTAAATAACAAAAACTAATGAAATAGAAAAGAGGGGACTCAAAAGCCAAAAGCTAGTTCTTTTTAAAGTATTATTTTTCACAAATATCTGGAAAAACTCGTCAAGAAAAAGGAAGCTCAAATAACCAACATCAAGAATGAAAACATAACTACAGAAACTAGACACATAAAAAGAGCCACTATGAACAACATTATTCCTATAAATTTGAAAACTTAGATGAAATGAACACATTCCTAGAAAAAGAATTTATCCAGGAAGTACTGGAAAACCTGAATAGTCCTATAACCACTAATGACAACACTGAAAAGATGGTCAAAAAAAATAGTCCCGTAACAAAAACTTCAAATCTAGACGGCTTTGGTTAGTTCCAACAAACTTCCAAGAAACTAATAACTCCATTCTTATATAAACTATTCTATATTAGAAAAAGGCAGTATGAAACAAACAAAAAAGGCACTATTTCATAACTAATTTAGTGGGCTCAAATAACCTTTGTTGTATCAAGAGATAATTCACAGATACCTTGTGCTTTGCATGTCTTACATGCAAAGTAGGCACTGACTGATCTTTGTTCCATACTATCTTTTCAAGATATTTGGTACAGCAAACTAGTATAGGAAAAGAGATAGTGTATCTCTCTAGAGAAAAGGGTAGTTTTGGAGACAGTCTTGAAAATAAATATCTCCCTCCAGAGCAAAAAGCAGCATGTTTACTGCCTACTACCAAGTTTGGATTTCTTAAGCTCAGGGATCCTCTTCTACATCATAATCCACTGTATGTGAAATGTTACTAGTCTTCTTCGTATTACCATGTAGGAACTGGGGCTCAAGGAACAGGTACAAAAATGGTGATTCTTTGGGTGCTGTTGGGCATAAAATGCTATCTTTCATCTCTGACCCAGGAATCCTGTCTTCTACCAGAACCCATGAAACTATGAAAAATTAACTTTTAGCTTACAAGATAAAACACCTTTCACAGTTTCTGACATGGTCGACATTAAAAAGGTCAGCATGAGTCATGTACCACAGATGAGAAGGGAAAAAATCCTAAAAATATATAACAAAATCTAGCAATCCACCACTGTATAAAAATCCATGACACCCCAGAAACACGAGATATTCCTCCCAATGCAACTTCATTAAGGAATCAAAGAAGAAAACATACTTTTATAAATATAGAAAATGTGTCAGACAAAATTCACCATCCATTATTAAAAACAAAAAAGGAAAAGAAAACTAAAAAATAAATAAAGACTACACTAACTTGATAAAGAGTAAAGAAAAAATCCGTAGCAAATGTCATACTTAACAAGAAAGTGATTAAAGCATTTTATCTGAAATTGGGAAGACTTCTATTCAACACTAGAAGTTCTAGCCAATGCAGTAAGATAAGAAAATATGTATAAGATTTAGAAGGAAAAAAAGCATTATTCACAAATATTTTTTTAAATACCAGTGTATTTCAGATACACTGTAATGATAGAGAAGTTTAACAACACTGGATTTTTTTTAAAAGTACACAAAAATCTAATATATATTCACATACAAATAGCTTGAAAATAAAATTTTAAATTATACCATTATCAAGAGCACCAAAAATACAAAGTATCTAAGTATCGAGTATTAGAAAAAGCAATTTTAAGAAGAAAATTATACAACTTTAAGTTTATAATATTAAAGAATATATCAATATTGATGGAAAACCCATGTACATGAATTAGAAAACTCAGTATTATAAAAATGCTAGTTCCTTCCAAATTGATACCTAGATTCCACACAACCTAAATCAAAATCCCAACAAGCCTGGTTTTTTTCCTTAACTTCATATGCTGAAAATAAAATGGGAATTTACAAGCTGACTCTTTAATGACTATCAAGGAACCAAGAAGAATTGTTACACTCTTCAGAAAAAATAAAGGAGGATTTGTTCTCCCATATGTCAAAGTATTATTATAATGCTGGCACAACCATACAGTACAAGAGCAACAAAAGAGAACACTCACAAAGATGTCACACCTGTATATCAACGCTTCACATATGTAGAGGAGGTACCAAGAGGAAAAAAAGATGGACCTTTTAATAAATCATGGTGAGGCAACTGGGTGTCAAGACGTTGTAAAATGAACTTGCATCATACCTCTCACTATACACAAAAATCAATTCAAGCTGAGGTAAAAACATACAAAGAGAAATACATAACAAGAGTAAACTTATAAAGTTTCACAAGACAAGAGAGGTAGTCTTGAAAGGCTATGGTTTTATGAGAAAATCTACAAATCTTCAACTTAACCTACTGTAACTGACAGTAGAGGGTAGTGTCATGACCAGAAAATGAGATTAATACTGAACAGATTCACAAAACACACTAAATTTCTTGTTTTCTTATTTTTGTAGCTTCGGAAAGAAAAGGCAAACAATCCATAGGTTGTGAACAGAGACAACATAAACAACAGAGGGAAAGAAAGGACATCTGATTTCACTTATTTGAGGATTTTCAGAAATGAATGAAAAGACATTTATAATTAAAAATAAAATTAGAAAGTCAACTCTAAAATATCTTAGGGGTACTTTCAGAACAGAAACCATTGGCTAAACTAAATTTCACTCCATAATCTTTCATATTCCTAGAAAAAAACATTTCCATGTATTGAAAAAATACTAAGCTATTAAAAAAAAACTTTTTTTTAAAGATTTTATTTATTTAATTGACAGAGAGAGACACAGTGAGAGAGGGAACACAAGCAGAGGGAGTGGGAGAGGGAGAAGCAGGCCTCCTGCCAAGCGGGGAGCCAGATGCGGGGCTCGATCCCAAGACCCTGAGATCATGACCTGAGCCGAAGGCAGACATTTAATGACTGAGCCACCCAGGCGCACCCCCCCCCCCCGAGAAAAAAAGAAACTTAAATGTTCAAATTCATCTTAAGAATAAACTTCCCTAAATTTCTTGAGGGTAACACTAACAATTGTACTTTAAATTTAGAGAAAATTCTTCCTTTTTAAAGCTTGAATTACTTTTCCTGCTTTACCTAAAGAGAATTTGGTGATGCAAGAGTAAGAAGTCATTATAGTTTTGTTTTTTTTTTAAACAACCTATGCTGATCATGACAAGTACACTCCTTAATCCCCATCACCTATTTCACCCATCCCCTCACTCACCTTCTTCAGGCAACCATCCGTTTGTTCCTGTAGTTAAGAGTTTGTTTCTTGGCTGTCTCTCCACGCCCTCCCTGGCCCCCTTGCTCATTTGTTTCTTAAATTCTGCATAGGAGTAAACCATATAATTGTCTTTCTCTGACTGACTTATTTCACTTAACATTACATTTTCTAGCTCCATTCATGTTGTTGCAAATGGCTGAATTTTATGGCTGAATAATATTCAGAGTGTGTGTGTGTGTGTACATACCACCTCTTCTTTATCCGTTCACCTACAATTGGACACTTGGCTGCTTCCATAATTTCGCTACTATAAGTAATGCTTCTATAAATATAAGGGATGCATGCGTCCCTTTGAATGAGTGTTTTTTATTTATTATCTTTGGGTAAATACCCTGTAGTGCAAATGTTGGATCTTAAGGCAGTTTTATTTTTAACTTTCTGAGGAAACCTCATACTCTTTTCCACAGCGGTCGTACCAGTTTGTATTTCTACCAACAGTGAAGAAAGATTCCTTTTTCTCCATATCTTCATCAACACCTGCTGTTTCTTGTGTTGATTTTAGCCATTCTGACAGGTGTGAGGTAATATTTCATTGTAGTTTTGATTTGCATTCCCCTGATAAGCAATGATGAATACCTTGTGATGGGTCTGTTGGCCATCTGCATGTCTTCTGCCCATTTTTTATTTGTTTTTGGGTGTTGAGTTATGTTCTTTACATACTTTGGACACTAATTCTCTATCAGATTCTCTATCAGATATTATCGTTTGCAAATATCTTCTACCATTCTGTAGGCTGCCTTTTAGTTTTGTTGATAATTTCCTTCACAGTGCAGAAGTTCTTTTATCTTGATGTAGTCCTAATAGTTTATTTTCATTCCCCTTGCCTCAGGGGGCCTACCTAGAAAAAAGCTGCTATGGCCAATGTCAGAGAAATAACTGCCTGTGCTCTCTTACAAGATTTTTATGGTTTCAGGTCTCACATTTCAGTCTTTAATCCATTTTGAATTTATTTTTATGTATGGCATAAGAAAGCAGTCCAGTTTTCCTAACACCAGTTGTTAAAGAGACTGTCTTTTTCCCATTGTATATTCTGTCCTGCTTTGTTGAAGATTAGTTGACCATATAGTCATGGGTTTATTTCTGGATTTTCTATTTTGTTCCAATGAGCTATATGTCTATTTTTGTGCCAGTACCATACTGTTTTGATCACCATAGCTTTGTAATATAATTTGAAGTCTGGAATTGTAATGTCTTCAACTTTGCTTTTCAAAATTGTTTTGGTTATTCAGTGTCTTCTGTGGGTCCCTAAAAATTGTAGGATTGTCTGGTCTAGTTCTGTGAAAAATGCTGTTGGTATTTTGGTAGGAATTGATTTACATGTGTAGATTGCTTTGGGTAGCGTAGGCATTTTAACAATATTTGTTCTTCCAACCCGTGAGCATACAATGTTTTTCCATTTCTTTGTGTTGTCTTCAATTTCTTTCATCAGTGTTTTGTAGCTCTTAGAGACAGGTCTTTTTTCTCTTTGGTTAGGTTTATTCCCTGGTATTTTATTATTTTATGGGTGTAATTATAAATGGAACTGATTCCTTAATTTCTCTTTCTGCTTCTTCATTATTGTATATAGAAATGGAACAGATTTCTGTAGACTGATTTTGTATCCTCCAATTTTACTGAATGCTTTCATCAGTTCTAGTAGTTTTTTGGTGGAGTTCTTTAGGTTTTCTATATATGATATCATGTAATCTCCAAACAGTGATAGTTTTACTTCTTCCTTACCAATTTGGATGTCTTTTATTTTTTGGTTGTTTGCTCTTAACTATACTTCCAGTACTATCTTGAATATCTGTGGTGAAAGTGGATATCTTCGTCTTGTTCCTGGCCTTAGGAGAAAAGCCCTCAGTTTTTCCCCATTGAGGATGGTATTAGCTGTGGGCTTTTCATATATGGCCTTTATTATGTTGAAGTATGTTCCTTCCAATCCTACTTTGTTGAGGGTTTTTATCATGAATGAAAAATGCTTTTTCATTCTATCTCATTTTTAAAATGACATTTTCCAAGAAGTTAATTGCCGGTTAGCTATAGACATATATAACTATCATTTTTCCAGTATCTATTTTATTAGTTCTTTTATATATTCAATAATCCCTCTGAATTTCTTTTAATCCTAAGAAATTGGATAAATCTATATATTGCAGTAACTAAAAAAAAAAAAACCTAATGAAGTTCTATAGGCTAATGATTGTTCACCATTTGTGGCACTTCAATTTTAAAGCCAGAAGATAGAAAACTCAATTCTAGCATTACTTTCTGGAATTTCCACAAACAACTTGCCCCAATATTTACTTGAATCCTAAATTTGTTTTCCCTTTGATAGACAGGAGAATAAGGAGATATTTCTGCCAACAATTCATTGAAGCATAATGTCTATATCTAAATTAGTATAAAATGGAAAAAAAAGCAGCTGCTGTATCTCTATTCAGAATCACACAGCAGCTGTGAAAAAGGTTTTATCTTCCACTTCCAAGTCAGTACATCAAAAACTTCACCCAGGAGCTTGCCAGTAACTTCCAAACTAATTGTAGAATTGCCATAGCAATGAAATGACAATAGCCACACACGATCATTTGGACTTGTAAGCCTGGGCTATTTAAAACTGGAACAATGACTCTGACAAGAAAGTCATAGAGGACAGACTAATTAAGGTGTTTAACTCCAAAAAAATGTTAAAGACTTAACTTCAGTTTGTTTCATTCAGCTTACCTCAAAAATAACGACTATCTAATTTCATCATCTTTTTTTTTCTTCCATTTTGTTAAAACCCAACATTAGTGTTTACACAACACATATCAAACACTGGGTTATTTTTCTCCAGTGGAATAGCTATGGAATAATCTCCAGTATCAATTATAAATGTATCTTAAAATATCAGGTCCATTTCTTACAACTGAATGGCCTTAAATTGTTAATGTATAAGTTTCAACAACAATAAATGTTATTTTGATGTATGCCAACCTAAATAAAAATACCCAGTGTGGAGTAATTATTTATTGATGAAAGAAGGAAGGAAAGAATAAAAATGACAATATTACTAAAAGACTAATGGACTCCCACAGTGCAAAATATTTCTTTTTATGATCAAGAGACTCCCACTCTAAATGTCCTACAGCTTTCTGCCTTATTAAAATTACCAAAATTGGAGCCTATTACAAGCCAGTAATATCTGATAGTAATGCCTCAGTATATTAAATTTTCATCACAATCAATACAGCAAAATATTTAATCAAGGCTATCAATAATTCCATCAAGGATGGTATTTGACGCTATTGTAAAATACGAAAGCGTTAGTGGTAAGAAACAACAGGAAAAATCATGGTGCATCATTTGTAATATTACTAGAAGTCCTTTAAAAAACCTGCACTTTGGGGCACCTGGGTGGCTCAGTTAAGTGTCTGCCTTCAGCTCCCATCACAGTCTCAAGGCCCTAGGATCAAGCCCTGCATCAGGCTCTCTGTTCAGCAGGGAATCTGCTTGTCCCCTCTCTGTTTTCTCTCTCTCTCAAATAAATAAATCTTTTTTAAAAAACTAAAATAAAATGGAAACCTGCATTCTGATGGTTAGTTAAACCCAAACTTATTAAATTTCAAAAATTTCAATATAAAACTAAACTTTTTCTAAAACCAAATATGAATTAAAAACTAAACAGTGATATCATTATGGTTGAATAATACAACAAAATCCCTATTTTTTATTTATAACTCATTCATCAAATATCATGTATGATATATACTGATAATACCAGGAAGTTTTTAATAGTCAATGCTGAAAAACAAAACTCTAGCTACTAAAAAATGAGTAAGTGGAGCACTAATATTTAAGTGAGAGAAAAAAACAAAGGCAATTCTAGTCTGCGGTAGGCTACGTAAACAGAATTATCAACATGAAAATAAATTGCTGAGATTATACAACAATTAGATACTCTTCTTGCTGTTTTATTCATATACTCAGATCTCTCTGCTATCCCTCAGAAATATCACCTATCTACTGGGATTCTATAAGAGTTTTACACGGTACAGACGTCGTATAATTTCTCCATGGCAACCTGAAGTGACCCAAAGAGTCAAAGTATTTTAAGAGGGTAGGAATATCTGATTCTGACATTCTATCACAAAATTTAACCACAATAGAGACAAAGTGAATCAAGAGATGGATCATAATCTCTTTACACCTACTGAGAGCCACATTTTACACATATGCTTTCTTTTTAATTTTCACAACCGCACTTTGCAATAGGTATTGTGGGCTCCATTTACAACAGGCTAAGGAATGAGAAGCTTAAATGAGTTAAACAAAATACCCACGGTCACACAGCTAGTAAGTGGAAAGATCATCTGATCTGAACACTCATGCTTTTTTAGCCAAACAATCATTCTGAAATTCTTTGTATGTGGCCCACTTTTCAAAAAGGGTTTTAGGAAACTTCCACATCAAAAACAATTTAAGAAAGCACTCAGGCATACACACATACAAAATTAAATGAAGCTGTCTACTGAAGTTAACTAAATGTAGACATCTGAGATTAAATATTTAAAGTAATTGTAACAATGGATAAAGAAGATATGGTCCATATATACAATGGAATATTACGCCTCCATCAGAAAGGATAAATACCCAACTTTTGCATCAACATGGACGGGACTGTAGGAGATTATGCTGAATGAAATTAAGTCAGGCAGAGAAAGTCAATTATATGGTTCCACTTACTTATGGAGCATAAGGAATAACATGGAGGACATTGGGAGAAGGAAAGGAAGGGTGAATTGGGGGAAATCAGAGGGGAAGATGAAGCATGAGAGACTGTGGACTCTGAGAAACAAACTGAGGGTTTTGGGGGGCTGGGTGAGCCTGGTGGCAGGTAGTAGGGGGCATGTATTGCATGGGGCACTAGGTATGGTGCATGAACAATGAATCTTGTAACACTGAAAAAATAAAATACAATCAAAAGTGCAAAAAAAAAAAAATAAAGTAAATGTAAATCCCTAGAACAAGAATCTCCAAGTGAAAAGGAAGTTGCAGGCCTGGACCTAATGACACATAAAGCAGAGAGTGTTACACCCAACTGTACCAGGTGTATCAATTAATAGCTTCAAAGCCTCCCATAAAGCAAACCCACAGACGTTTCTTCTAATCCTGCTTACCTCAAATATAACTACTCTAAAGGAAAACTGGGTATTACAGGAGTGTCTGGTCAAAGAAATAATATGGAGTTTTGGTTTTTGTTTTTACGAAATGAGAGTAGCAAAGGCTTCCAACTGCTTCGACCTCCACATACTGAAAATACACTGAGATGCCTCATGTTCTGGAGGTAGAACTATGATACGAATAAGCAATAATAATCTATCATTCAGAAAATATTTAACATAAACCATAATAAGATACTATGCCTACACATAAAGATATAGAAACACAAGCAAACTGTAACATAGCTGCAGGCACAAAAAATAGAGTCACTTAAGGATGCATAGTAACAGTAAGTGAAATAATGTTAAATGGTAAATGGTAATCAATGTAAGAAGGGCTCCTGAATTCATAGAAGGGGAAGATCACTTTGGGTTTGTCAGGCAGCTTCATGGAAGTACCAGCCTTGCAATTAAAAAGGAGGTACATTAATGCAAGGAAAATGATTACACCTTCAGTAATAGTTTTCACAGCCACATGACTGTCAAAAGTTAAATTAAAAACCTGAAAAAAGTTTTTTTTTCTAGAATCATGAGATTTCAAAATCCTAAACACTTAAGTTTTAATATTCCTAGGGAAATTAAACTACAAAAGCGTGTCACATACTCTATATGGCATGCAGAGAACAAACTATTTGGATTTCAGTAATAGACAAGAGTTAATAGACAAGAGTTACACTTTGTATGTAACCATAGGCAAATTATTTAACCTATCCTGTTTATTCATCTAGAAAATGGGGGTGATAATACTAACTCAAGAAGCTTTATGATTCAATTAGATAATATATGGGAGGGAATGACAGGTGCTAATTTTATTATCTAAATCCTTTAAACTCAAATTCTTAGTCTAAATTAAATAAGCTTTTCTGTTTTTTGTATCTAAAAGCTTTCTTTGAAAGACTTTAATCTTTAATAATAAATTGGGTCTGTTATTTAAATATAGTAAACATGGTTAGTATTTTCAAAATCCTTTAACCAGTTTTGTTTTGGGTTTTTGTTTTTTGTTTTTTTCTTACTTACATGGAAGTACTAATTCTATGGGATTGGTGGTGATTCCTAATATCATCCTACCACTTTCCTTAAACATAACTTTAAATTCTCTTTTCTTACTTACTCTAATACTAATTAAGTATTTACTAACCTATTACATGTCTATTCAGGTCACCAATACCTTACTGGTGATAAGCACAACCGAAGAAACATTAATATTAAAGCAAATGTGTTCTCTTCATTCCTCAACTTTTGTATTACCTGCCCAAAGAATATTGTCATAAATACCAATTTTTTTTTCATGTACTCTCACTCTACTTTCCCCTTCTTCAGCGTTTAGGCTCATACACTGGCTGCTTCTAGTGAAAATTGTTCTTTTGATCAACAAGTATTTTATTTCACAGAAAGTTTAACCTTCTGAAATGTAGGTACTTTACATAAATTTTAAAACAATTATGAAGTACTCCACAAAATGTATAGCAATAATGAGAAAGTGTCAGACTAATTCACTTAATCTACATTTTCTTTGTTTTTTTTTTTTTTCTTGTCCAAATGTGAAATGGCACAAAGACAAGAGTAGGAAGAAAAGGCTAAGGAAAGGCTAAGAAGTGCCTTTATCCCCAAGAGTTGACCACAGTGCTCACCCTCAAGGAATGGGGGGCCCGGTGAACAAACAACTCAGGACCAGCCACACTGAGGGATGTCGAGACATAAAATGGGTAAAAGAACATAGTCTTTTTGTACATGGATGTTTCTGATGCATGCTTAAAGGATAAGCTAACTATATACTTCATAGTCACACAATAGTCTTAAAAAATACACAAGGAGCGTTTAACCTAAGTTTGCAAATATTAGTTACTTAATGTCTGCTGAAGGGAAGAGGGAGGGAGAAAAGGAAGAAAAAACAGAACTCAACTAAGATCTCAAAGCCTTTATGGTATCCACTAGCAGAAATACTATATTCAAAAAAGTGTGTGTACCTTAATGAAAGAAACTGCATAATATACTTACTCATTAAATGTTTCTAAACAATCCTTTTGATGGTATTCAAAAATAAAGTTAATTACCTATTTGTAGCCATTCAGTAAGACAAAATGTTAACTTTGTAAATGATGTGGATTTTACATGTGTCAAGCATTATGAAGAAATGAAGTCAGGAAAAAAAAAGTCTCCTAGACTGTGGTGTCCAACTACTGACTTTTCTGTATTAGGACATTTCATTTCAACCCATTAGCAACTACTAAATTAGAAGCATCCAGAGATGCTTTCTTGCTACCATGGAAATGCAGAATACATGAATTAATTAGGGCTGGGGTGAAAAGAAAAAAGAAGGTAGACACCATTCTCCAGGAAGTAGTTTCTTTGAACAGTTTTCTTATCCATTGAAAAACACCCTATGTTTTTAAATCTCCAGTTATTTGCCAACTTTTTTTTTTCCCCAGACATTAGAACCTGCCTGACGTTTTGATTTTTGGATTTCATCAATAGGTTTCACACTGAATCATTACTGTGAACCCCTACTTTTATACTACTCGTTATTTCTTAAATATAATCAGTTTAAGAGTTATTTGTCATCATTATAAGAAAGATACTATTATGATAGTTCTCTTCTCTAAGAGGGGGTTTACTATGACCCGGCAATTGCACTTCCGGGTATTTACCCCAAAGATACAGATGTAGTCAAAAGAAATGTCATATGTACCCCAGTGTTCATAGCAGCTATATACACAATAGCCAAACTGTGGAAAGAGCCGAGATGCCCCTCAACAGACGAATGAACAAAGATGATGTGGTCCATATACACAATGGAATATTACTCAGCCATCAGAAAGGATGACTACCCAACTTTTGTATCAACTTGGATGGAACTGGAGGAGATAATGCTGAATGAAATAAGTCAAGCAGCGAAAATCAATTATCATATGGTTTCGCTTACTTGTGGAACATAAGGAATAACATGGAGGACATCAGGAGAAGGAGAGGAAAAATGAATTGGGGGAAATCAGAGGGGAAGATGAACCATGAGATACTGTGGTAATAGAATTACTACAGTAATAGAATTTATGTGGAGTTTTGCATTTAGCAAAGCACTTCCACATTATCACCTCACTTGATGCCTAGGACCACCTTCTGAAATGGGCAGGACCAGTGATCATATAAGGGAAATGACCCAACAGGTGACATGCAGATTCAACATATGGGTTAGACCCGCAGTTCTCAACTGGGGACAGTTGCTCCCACCCTCGACAACAGTGGAGAAAACTGACGCTGTCTGAAGAAATTCTGCTTGTCACACTGGGGACAGATTTGCCATTGGCATCAGTGTGCTATAGGCCACTGGCATCAGGTAGGTATGTTGCTAATTCTCCCACAATGCACAAGACAGCTCGCTACAACAAAGAATTACCCAGCCTAATGCAGCAACACAGCCAAGGCTGAGAAACCCTGAGTCAGGCAGAGTAAAATGAAGCTTGTCCCTGCCATAGACTAGCTTGGAAAACTTATTTAACATCTCTACATTTCCATTCCCTCATTTGTATAAAAGGGAATAAACTTAATTTTTAAATTTAGGCACTCTAAGATTTGCTTCTTTTGGTGTACAGTTCTATGGACTTTGACAAATGCAGTCATGTAACCACTGCCACAATCAAGATGTAGAACAATTCCATCACCATGGAGTCTTCCCTCATGCTGTCCATTTGAGTCAAACAACCCTACAACCAGGGGCTTGGTGTTCACCATCCCGGTACTTTTCCCTCCTCTGTGGCATACAAATGTAATCACATAACATGTAATCTTTGAGGCTGATTTATCCACTTTTACATTTGAGATTCATATCTGTTGGTGCATTTATCAGTCCTGCATTCTTTCTTACTGAAGAGTAGTATTCCATTATAGATGTACCACAGTTCACTTATCCAATTGCCAATTGAAGGCAGTTCAATTTTTACCAGTTTTTGGTGATCATGAATAAAGGTGCTATAGACATCTGCATAAAGATTTTTATGTGAACATAAGCTTTCATTCCCTTTGCGTAAATATCTAGTACTGGGACTAATGGGTTGTATAGCAAGTGTATGTTTAAATTAGAATGAACTATCAAGCTGCTTTCCAAAGTGGCTATACCGTGTTATATTTACGACAGCAAGGCATGATTCTCTGTTGCTCCCCATACTCACTTGAACTAGGTATTGTCAGATCTCTGATGTTAGCTGTTCTAATAGGTATATAGTGGTATCCTGTGTGGGTTTAATTTGTAGCTTTCTAATAATGATATTGAGTATCTTTCTAAGTTAATGACTATTTTTAGGGCACTTTTAGGTGTACTGAAAAACTGGGCAGAATGTATACAGAGTTCCCATATGCCCCCCACTTTCACCTACTCCCCTAGCTCCTCCCACCTATTGTTGGCAGATTAGTGTGGTACATTTGTTACAATCGATGTGCCAATATTCATTCGCCATTATTGACTAATGTCCATAGTTTACATTAGAGTTCACTTTTTGTGTTGGACACTGAGTTTTAACAACTGTAATGACACGTATTCACTATTACTAGACCCACACAGTCCTAAAAATCCCCTGTGCCTCATCTATTCATTCTTCCCTTTATCCCCCCAAAAATCCTGGCAACCACTAATCCTTTTATCATACCCAAAGCTTTGCCTTTTCTAGAAGGTTATATAGTTGGAATCACACAGTATGTAGCCTTCTCAGATTGGCTTCTTTCACTCAATAATATACATTTAAGGTTTCCCCATAGTTTTCTGAAGGTTTTTGGTTTTTGTTTGTTTTTTTTGTAGCTTGATAGCTCATTTCTTTTTAGCACTGAATAATATGTGTGGATTGTATGGATGTACCTGTTTATCCATTCCCTTATTGAAGGACATCTCTGGAAATTTTCCTTCTTTTCAAGCTACTTCATCTAATATTAAAGTAGACACTCAATTTTCTTTTAGTGTTAACATGATATATTTTCTCATCCTTTTAGCTTCTAACCTGCTTTTACTATTAATATTTAAAGTCACTTTCTGGTAGGAGTACATTCCTAGATCGATTTAAAAACAAACAAACAAAAAAAACCCTAACAATCTGTGCCATTAATTGCTATGTTTAGACCATTTACATTTAATATAATTATTTAATTGGTACCTTGTTTCCTGTTTGTACCCTTTGCTTTTGTTCTTCTGTTCCTCTTTACTATCCTATTCTGGATTTTTTTTTGAAAATTTTCAATATTCCATTTAATTTAACAATTAGGTCATTTGACAGCCACTCTGTATTAACTTTCTAGTGCTTGCTCTAGAGATTACAATAGACATCTCCAACTTTCAGTCTACTTAGAATATTTTACCACTTTCAGTAAAATACATTCTGTTCACAACAATCAAGACCCCTTAGCCTCCCCATTTGTTACAGATGTCATATATATTAAAACTACATATACTGAAAAACCATCAGGCACTGTCATAAATTTTGCTTTCAACATTATACATATATTAAAGAACTTTAGAGGAGAAAAACACTACATTTACATACTTATTTCAACACAACTATTTCTGTTGCTCTTCCTACATTCCTGATGTTCTAGGCTTCCTTTTGGTAGCATTTCCCTTCAGTCTGAAAAAAAGTTCCTTCAGTATTTTAGAGTCGAGCTGCTAGCAAGGAATACTCATAGTGTTCCTTTATTGAGAAAGCCTTTCCTTGCCTTCATTGCTAAAAGAGATATTTTCATTAGATATCAAATTCTGGGTCAATTTTTTTTTCCTTTTCTTGCAACACTTTAAGGTTTTCTCCCATTGTCTTCTAGTCTCTATGACTTCTAATGAAAAATTCACAATCATCTGAGTCACTGGTTCCCTGTGTGTACTACGCTTGTTTTTTTTTTTTTTTTTCTTCTCACTGCTTTCAAGTTTTTTTTTTCTCTCTTTAATCTTGGGTTTTCAACAATTTGACTGTAATACAACTAAGCATGGTGTTCTTTGAATTGATACTGCTCGATGTTCATGGAGTTTCTTAAATCTCTGAGTTTATGTCTTTCACTAAATTTAAGTTTTCAACCATTAATTCTTCAATTATTTTCTTTTGTAGCCAACTCTTTCTCCTCTCCTGGGATTCTGAGGTCACAAATTTTAGACCCTTTAACACCATACCATAAGTTCCTAAGATTTTAGTTCTTTTTCATTTTTCCCTTGTCTTTTGGATAATTTCTATTGATCTTAAATTCACTCACTCTTCTGTTATTTCTCTTCTTCTCTTAAGCCCATCCCACAATTTTTAATTTCAGATACTATATTTTTCAGTTCTAAAAATGCCCATTTGATTCTTTTTTAGAGTTTCTATTATTCTGCTGAGAACTTCTTTTTCATTCACGTCAAAAGTTGTTCACCTTTATCTCTTGGATCACGGTTACAAAACCTACTTCAAATTCTTTGCATGATAAGCCCATCATCTGGGTCATCTCACAGTGAGCACCTATTAATTTTTCTTTTGAGAATTGGTCAGATTGGTTCTTTGCATGTCAAGTAATTTTGGGTGATATTTTGGAAATGTTGAATACCATGCTTTGAGTCGCTAGGTCCTGTTAAGATCCTTTATCAAACACTGATGACTGTTTTATCGACCTCAGATTCAGGACACAAATTCTGCCCTGCCTTCTGCAGGAGATAAGTTAATCGCCAATTAAGTTTTCATGGCCTGTGTTACTTGGGTTCTTTATGGGATAGTGATAACACAGGATCTTTATGGGATAACTTAAATGGTAGCTCATACTATGGTTCGCTTCTTAAAACCTTGCTATGTCACTTTATGTTTCATCTGTGCATGAGTAGCTTTAGGAGTGAGATTAAGACTTTTATCAAGACACCAGGGACACCTTTCCTCGTTCCTCTAGAGAGAGAGTGGGTTCTAGCTCAGCATTCTTGGTGTGTCATTGCCACCACCACTGTAGCTATGCAGCTTTGCAACTGGGGCTGACCTGAAAGTAAGGCCAGGAGGAGGAAATCGTGTCCTTCCATACCTCTAGCTCAAAGCAAGTCCTTTTTCTCAGTCCTCTGGCTAGAAAGAGAAGATTTCTCCTGAAGTTTCTTTGCTACTGGTGTTCACTGAGCCTCAGCCCTCCAAAGTTCAAAACCAGAAGACTGAAGTAAAAAAACAAATAGTAAAACAATGCCTTATCAGTTAGTCTTCAAATTTTGACTTTCTTTCCTAACCTGCCTGCCATTATTTACTTAAAAAAATATGCAACTATATTTTGCATTATTTCCAGAATTCTTAGCTGCAATCAATCAAGAAACAGAATCTACAGGAGTTACTACTCCGTTTTAACCAGCACAAGATAATACTCATCCCATTTTTAGATGTAATCATTTTCCTTTATAGCATAAAGATATAAATATGGCCTGAGAAGCAATAAAAGGCATTCCAATAATATCAACAATTAAATGCTCAGAACATTGGCTACTGTACCAGATGCTCTTTAATGGATATACATAAATGTTTCTAATTAAAGATGAACTGAACATCTGTCCAGGTAGCAGCACAACACTGATCTATTCTAAGATACTGTAAAAAATAACCAACAGGAAACTCCAGACCTGGTCCGCACTTTCTTCCCCATCATGAATACTTACAAATCCTTCAAACTACTAGCACCAGGCTCTCAAGTACTGACCAGTGTGTTCTACCTAGCAATAACTACTTTGAAACTGTGTCAGTTAGCTCAGAATTGTGTGGCCTATGAAAACACAAAGCCACTTTTCAATGCAACAGTTTGCCAAAAAAAAAAAAAAAAAAAATGCATTCAAAGAGTGTACTCTTCAGTTTCAACAAGATGCCTTAAATAACAAGAAACACAAAAACCCAGCAAGGCAAGCCTGTGCACAGGGCTGGCTCAAATAACAAAATTCAAGCCAAGTCAGGTCATTTGATTGAAGAGCTATCCAGAACTGCGCACCAATTCTCAAAAGAGGGAAAAAGCAGTCTACAAAAAGTTAAAATATGTTAGGGTGAATATAAAAAGACACACTACAGGATAGCAATGGACTTGCAAACACGTTTAAAATTGACTTCTATTTAGCAGCTTATAAATTTACGACACTAGGACTGAGCTCTGTCTCGTCTTCAGGCCTGACACTTCACACTGAGGGCGGGGCCTGAGTAAGTGGGAGATCATCTCAGTTCTCCTTTTTGTTCCCTCTCACCCGGTCAGTTAGGCATCTTGTTAAAGAAAAACTACCCAGATTCGACAAAAACTCTCTGGCTTTACAAAAGCGAAAACAAGTCCAGAGGGCTCAGGGGACTTGTCCAAAATCACGTATTGAAGTAAAACACGGGATCTCTACTTTCGCATTCTGAGTTCCTTAACTGAGTCCAGGCTGCCTGCCAAACCAAGGCCAAAAGCTGGGAATCCCTGCAGAGACAGCACCTGAGAGGCGCTGGTCCAAGCACCCGCCACAGAGGCACTGGTGGCCAAAATGCAAGTGGCCTAGAAGGGGCATTTTTTTTTTTTTTAAATCTCCCTGTTCCCACCTCACATCCCCTTTCTGAAAAAAAACAGAAAACAAAAAAACAGCTTCATTTGAATCCATTTATAAAAATAAATAAACGTAAACTCATGTTGCCACATAACAGCAGCTCCTTCCCTCCAGTGCCACCTGTTTTCCTAGCTGGCAGTTACCAGTGACTGTGCAGAATTAAAGGTGAAAGGAACAGGACAGGCCCTCGAACAAGGAGTTACATGTCAAGCCTCATGTTTCCTCCCTACGGGTAAGAAAGACTTTCCTTTTCCCCACCGGTTCAAAACACCACAGGCTTTTCCTTATTGCATCAGCAGCAGAAGGTAGTCCAGACGATTCAGTCTTAAAAGCTGAATTGTTAGAAGCTACGAGGAAAGAACGAAAGACGCTGTGTTGTGTCTTGTCCACAAGCAGAAAGACCTGTGACAAGAACGGGCCACTGTTAAGGTCCAGAACCCAACCGATGGGTGGCAGTGTGAAGAGCGGTGCCTCCACCGCCAAGGACCAATCCCGGTCGATGCCCTTGACCTAACACTGCAATACGTTTAAGGAGACATCTCCAAATTGAGGGAATGACCTGTCAGGCTCGACTTCTCTCACGCGGTTACCAAAGGCCAGTCCTGGGACATAAGTTTCACCGTCTCACCCCAACAGGGATAATTAGGCCTTGAGATAGAACATCACAACCAATTCTAGAAACACAGCACCTCCCACTGCTGCCTGACCTCAGACAGGTTTCACCAGACACCAGCTGTTCGCTCCGGTTGCTGGTGGTGCAACCACACACCCTCCTGCACACCCTCCTGCACACCCACACCACCACCTCTGGCTGTGGTTCCATTCAGAATGGATTCCCTCAAAGATGCAAAGGCAAACAGTACATGATTTTTTTAAAATAATGGCTAATGGTTTATAAATAGCTCTCTAAAGGCCTTCTGATCATGAGTGCTAAGGCTCTGAAACCCCTGCTCAAGAGTGTAACTTGAGTTTTACTCTAGTGTAACAGGTCTCTAGTATTTACTAAATCTTACCCTTTCTTTCCTTCTCTTCCATTCTTCAGAACTCAAATGGCCATATTACTTGCATAATACTTTAGAATATCAGAACAGTTTAACATATATAGATAGATAGATAGATAGATAGATATAATATAAACCTTTTTAGATCCACATGGCCTTCAAATAACCTTCTTCCCCCTAAAAGAAAGTTAGCTCCAGGAGAAAATTTTCCATACATTTGTCTTTCCTTCTGTTCTTTCTCCTTCTCATGCTCTCATTCATTTATTCTACAGAGCATTTACTAAAAGTCTACTATGTGCCAGGACCTAGATGGTGTCTGAGATGGAGACAACAATAATAAAACATTAACCTTGTCTTTAAGGAACTCCTACCTCGTACATGAGCAGAGTAAGCTAACACTACTAAATATTTATATATACCAGTTACCCCTACATACTGCTTCTTAATTTAATATCCTCAGGCTGAAACATGGTAGATACATTAAAATTGAAACACAATAAAGGTAATAGCTAACATTTACTACATGCAAGGCACTGTGACAAAAGCTTTATACAATTTGCCTCTTTTACTTTTCCAGCCAACTCCCTGAGACCCATATTCTTGTCAGCATCTTGGAGCAACATGGTGCAATGATTAAGGGACCAGACTCTGGGGTTTAAACCACTAGGTTCGAATCTTACCTCCACAACTTACTAGATGTATGTCCTTCATGTAGTTTTTCAATCTCCCAGTGTCTAAGATCCCATTTGTGAAATGAAAAATAACATTACTAGATGATATGAAAATTAAATGAGTTAATACATTAGAATGCAATGTCCAGGGGAGACATGTATTTCAGGAAGAGAGCTCAAGTTGGATGAATCAGATTACATGATTCCACTTACATAAGATATTCTAAAATAGTCAAATACATAGAAGTAGAGAGGAGCATGGTGGTTGTCAGGGGTTGTGGCGGGAATGGGAAATGGGAGCTGCTATTCATTGGGCATAATGTTTCAGTTACCCACAATGAGTAAGTTCTACATATCTGCTGTACAATATTGTACTTTCATTATCAATACTGTCCTATGCACTTAAAAATTTAAGAGAGCAGATCTCATGTTAAGGGCTTTGACCACCACAATAAGACCTAAAAAATATATAAACAAGGCAGAAAGATTACAACCTTTTCCAAGTTTTTCCTTGCACGGTACTTTGCTAAATTTTTCTATGAATGAAGGAAGAGAGGGAAGGAGAGAAAAATTCCCTCATTTTTTTTAATGTCCTGAGATTATTTTTAATCTAGTAAGTAAAAAAAAAAAAATCGGGAATAACACTTCTTTTAGGAGATGAAGCACAAAAAGGGAACAGTTAAAGTATTAAGTCCCAAAGGGTAGGCAGTTCTTACTCAAAAGACACATACACACACACCCCTGCTTCATGGGACTTAAAATACCAAAACTGAAAAAGGTGGCATTTAAACACTGTCTTTACTAAACCACTTTATTTAAAAATTGTTCTCTTTCTGACTGACCTTGACATCACATAATAAAGGGAGTTACAAAGTCACTGCACCTGACTAGTCATTCACCTGTTCAAAGAGAAAAATCACAGATTCTTCAAAATACCTTTTTGAACCCAATAATCAACAACAGTTGCCTTTTATTAAGGCAAGTCTTAACTAAACAGCTATCAGAGCTCCAGAAGTGCTAGAGGGGTGGGCCCTGAGGGTCCTAATTTGTCTGGAGAAGAGCTAGGGGTCTTGTCCTGGAGCAGTGTTGACAGAACCAAGGATACTATGCTAAAGAAATCCTAACAATGCTTTTACTCCCACTTTACATTACGATTGAGAAACACCACGCTTCTAATCATAAAGTAAAAACACCAAAGTGTGTTGAGGATTGGGAAGGAAGATGAAGATGAGGGGATGGAGAGAGGGGTGGGAACCTAAGCTCCAAGAAAGGCATGTGACTCAACTGGCTTTTGTTTTCACAAAAAATATATATTTTTTTTAACAATGACAAGAGTGAAGATGAATGTTTATCCTAGCATTATAAAATGTGTAGTACCATGCCTGTACCTACTGGTTTTGAGAGTCTCTTAATCTCTGAATATCTGACCTAAGTAACTCAACTACACCAGGAGTAAATGTGAAATAATTTCTAGTTTGCAGAAATTGGTGAATTTACCAAAAAAGTGCTTAGGAGCACAAGACTATTTGCAAGTCAATCACCTCAAGAACACTAAATAATTGTTCTTCTTGAGAGGATTCATGCAAGTGGCAGAATGAATCACTGAACAAGTCAAGAGAGAACTGAGGCACTCAAGAGGGTGCTAGAGACATGGGGCTGGTTTCCAGAGCTGCCGTGCTCATATTTTACAAATTACCAGAACATAAAATAATGTCCTTGATTTCATAAAGAGAGACTCAAACTATATTCAAGAAAAGTAAATTTAATAATTTAAAAGGAGCCAAAAGTAATAAAATAAAATGACTCAGGTGTTGTCAGTGAGTTAAACCAACATTTACTAAACACTAATAGAAGGTTTAAAAGGACGCTGCCCCATTGAAGATTTCTCCTTCAACTCCTGGACAGGTGTCTTTGTACTGTACGTAGCCTGCCTGCTCAGGGAGACTGGACATTCACTGGAGGAGTCTGTCTCACTATTGGCTAGGTCTAAGTTGGGTCAAAAGAAATAATGCGAACATACTTAAAATGTAAAAGATGAACACAGAAACATATCTGTTATTTTAAATTTTTCTTGATTTTCAAGAGCATTCTAGTATCTTGAAAATACTTTGGATACTAACTCTGTTATCAAGCCTCACAGCCACCTAGCTAGCTCTGGGCTCCCCAGATTTGATAAGCATGGAGCATTTAGGACTGACCTCTAGTTGCAGCCCCACTGGAGACCTCCTTCCAGGCCTATTCAACCCTGCCAGAGCATCCAACTAAGTCATGCCTTTTTTTTTCTCTGCCAGATTTCGGAGATTACTTGTTGCCATTATCTCCCGTGGGATTAACACTGCTTTGTTTACCACCTAGTACAAAGTAAATATTCTATTAAATAAATTAAATGAAAGAAGAATATGTCAAATTCCTTACCTGCAGAATTTCCCTAATCTACCAACTCAGCAATGCTTTCAAAGAAAAAAAATGAGGTTAGTTTAATAAGACATATTCCTAGTGAACCCCCCCAAAAAAAGCTCCCAGTAAACTCAGACTCTTTTCTAAATACTTCCAAATCTTCACTTTATTATTTTATAATTTTGCTAGAAATTAATGCCATGTCTGTTGATCTATAATTCCAAGAATTCATTTCCTTTGCTATAATTAAGGCATTGTCTGCCTATATGTTTGATCTCTGGATACCTCATCTTCATGACCTCTTAGGAATAAAAAAAAAAAAAATTACTGACAGTGGCTTTGAGTTCACATCTACAAATTCCTTTAATCCAAGCTGGATTAAGTCTGCTAGTTATTCAATTAAGCAAATAAATTTAACTATTAACCAAAGCAGTAGTTATCTATATGCAAAGCTTTAGTGCTTATTAATAAATATTATTCTGAATGCTTAATACATCTAAATACTTGAAAATGGGTGTTATATTTAGAAAAATATGATTTTGAAAATGCTCCAGAACATAATGATCTCTTACATAAAGATTAAGTAAATGACTGTGTAATTATCAAGTGAATATCACAAAATTATGTGTTTCTTTACCAACATTCATGTTTTTCTTAATTAAGGTTAAGGAGCTCATTTTTAAAAAATGAGTTCTTCCTCAACCTCCACATCTGTTCTTTCACAAGAAATAATGACCTTTACATTTGCAGCTATTTTATATTACCTTATAAAAAAGCAAATGAAATAACTGCCACACAATCTTTACTAAGACATTATTGGTAGAGATGTATACATGTAGAAACTTTGTATTATATCAGATAAAGCCCCTTAATTCTACTTTATGTATCAAACTTTGTGCAGTAAGTTAAATATTGACAAGACATTCATTCATAAGAGTATCATTAGATTCTTTAGATAAAATTTACTCATGTTCACATCATTAAAGTATCACTCATTTGTTCCTATTTATTTCACAGGAGGAGGTGGAAATACAATCTAAAAATAAAAGCACATTGTTAGAATCCTGAGTTTTGTATACCATAACAAAAGCTTAAACTGCAATTAAACTTTAAATCAGCCAACTACTAACAACCAAGAGTAGCAGCACGTCATAAATTTGATGGAGTTTAACTTCCATTGCTTTCTGTCCAGTCCTATATTTCAAGATTCAAATCACACTATGAAAATTTTGTATTTCCTCTCTCCACCTAGCCGGGATCTATGGATGTTTAACTAGGTAACTCATCCATCTGCTGTCATACTACCAGGCAAATTATAGCTCTACAGAAGGTTTTCCTTACTAATGTCCCAGGAAAACCTTTTCAGTAGATTCTGCTCACCAATTCAAGATGTTGTCTGTCTACAATAGAAATAAAATGGGCGTAAAAATTAACCTAATCAAACGCAGGTACCAACAATCGATCTGGCATACTACAGGGATTTTAAAAAAAGGGTGGGCAAAAGACACAGTCTCTGTACCTTCAAAACTTACAGTATGGTAGAGAATACAGCCATATGAAAACACAATTACAAGAACATTAATAGCTAATACATATTGAGCACCTACCAAATATTAGGAACTACACTAAGCTTTTTATTTTTTTAACATATAATGTATTATTTGCTTCAGGGGTACAGGTCTGTGAATCATCGGTCTTACACAATTCACAGCACTCACCATAGCACAGAACCTCCCCCAATATCCATAACCCCACTACCCTACCCCTACTCCCCTACTTCCCAGCAACCCTCAGTTTGTTTCCTGAGATTAAGAGTGTCTTACGGTTTGTCTCCCTCCTCGTCCCATCTTGTTTCATTTTTTTCTCTCCGCCCCCCCCCACGGCCCCTGCCCTGCCTCTCAAATTCTTCCTATCAGAAAGTACACTAAGCTTTTAAGAGAAAGTACTTACCAACTGACCCATCTAACAACCCTATGAAGTTCTTTGTGAAACCTAACTTGCTAGCTCCAGGGGGACTTTATCTGTACTACTGGTACACCTCGCTCAATGATAGGTAAATACCATACATGTGAGTAGAAGTGGTATAGAGAAAGGCATAAGAAAGTATGTCTGGGATAACAAGAATGGTTTCATGGGTAGTAAGACTTAAAGGGGTGTACAAGATTAAAAATCTCACAGACTGGTAAATAGGAAAATCTGGCTGAAACCAGGTATTCTTAGCACAATTTGATTATTTTGTTTGTTACCACAGTTTGGACTAGTCATCATGCCACTTCATTGATGAGAAGAGTCACAAGCTGACTTTGCTTGAATCATAGCCCCACTTTTCATATCCAGAATTACATCAAAATAACATTTAAGGATCAGAGCAAACCTCAATTTTTAAATATACTTATTTTTTAAATTCCATACATTTAATACCATCTTTTAAAACTTATCATATAATACACTTGCATAAATGTTTTCTCACATAAGTTTACAACCAGATCCATAATGGAAAACAAAGTGTTTTGTTTTGTTTTGTTTTTAAATCCTAAACAACCGGGATTTAATTGTTACAGAACATGAAATGTGGATTGAGTACTAAGAAAAGAGCAAGATGAGATTTCAAATTCCAAAAACCTCATTCTCCAGGAAAAAGATTCACTGAATTTTGAAAACTGGAATCAGAGATGACTTGAAATTCAGGGAAAATTCATCAGGCCTCTTTCTACGAGGGGTGAAATAGGGCTCTCCAAGCCCCAGCCATCTTGCTTTAATTTCAAGTTCAACTACAAAGATGCAACTACTAAATCATAATAATCCCTCTTCCCACAAGCCTCCATGCCAGTAAAGAGCAGACACCAGAGTATCAGTGGCATCGGAGAAGCACACAGACCACATCAGAAGTTTGCATTCCAGCCACTTCCGCCATCATGGGTCAATGTAGTTACTCTAAGTACATCCATGAAAGTCCCTGATTATTTTTCAAACATGAATGAACTTCCATTCTCTTGGACTTGCAAGCCTGATGAAGAATTTGCTTTTGTCCCAGGTACTGACAACAAGGTGAGACTTAAATGTCTTAAGGGGACTTAAAAATACCCATTTTTCACCTAACTACTCTAAGAAGTTTGACACCACAGACATGAATCAGAAATAACCCTAGAGAACATTTCATTAACCCCATCCATGGCACAAATTTCCTATAACATGACATCTCTGATGCATACGTTAATCCAATCCCAGCTCAAAAACTACTCACCAGAGTTATACTGTTTTTATCCACACGGGAAACATTTACTGAATGACCGCTGTGTGCTAGGCATTATTCTAGGCACTGGTTAGAATGGGATAAACAAAAACCTGCTTCCATGGAGGTTACAGTCTAGGGGAGGAAAACAAGGAACATAAGTATCAGAAAAACAGAAGAGAATAACAAAAGCAAGAAGGAAAAAAATAAAAAGTAAAAAATAATCAAAAATGGGAATAAAAATAGGGTAGCAAGTACCAGCGGTGGGAGGCTGCAACTTAAGACAACCATGGAGATGCACAGATGAGGGAATGACGTGGATATGCAGAGAGTTTTTTCCCAGCAGAGGAATTACACTATGCAAAGGTCTGGAAGGATAACTTTTGTGTTCCTGGAGGCCAGGGTAGCTTGGAGCAGGAGTAAAGAAAAGTAGTAAAGAAGAAGGTCAGAGAAGGAACAGGGAGATACCAGAACAGTGCAGTGCTGCGGGCCACTGGCCTGTCCTGGCCGCTGGGGGGCGATGGTGAGCAGCACTCTGACGAGCAGTGAGGTGGCACAATCTCATTTATATCTTACAAGAATCACTCTGGTGGTCGAGCGCAGAGAAGACAGAGGTGTCAAGGAAGAGGCAGGGTGAACAGTGAGGAGACTTGCAATGCTCCATGTGAGAGACGTCGTAAAGATCAGGACGGTAAGAGTGGAAGTGATGAAAAATAGATCCTACCTATAGTTAGAAGAGAGATTCAAAGATTTTCAGGCAGATTGGATGTAGGACTTGGGAAAAAGTCAAGGAAGACTCCAAGGCTTTGGACTCAAACACCAGGAATGCACTCCGCTGGTATGTGGAAGATGGGGGGTGGGGGCAAAGTAGGAAGCTGGATGAGAAGCTGGGCTAAAGAGTCTATAGATCCAGGGGCGCCTGGGTGGCTCAGTGGATTAAGCCTCTACCTTTGGCTCAGGTCATGATCTCAGGGTCCTGGGATCCAGCCCCGCATCTGGCTCTCTGCTCAGCAGGGAGCCTGCTTCCCCTCTCTCTCTGCCTACCTGCCTACTTGCAATCTCAACCTGTGTCAAATAAATAAAATCTTTAAAAAAATTTTTTTTTAATTTTTTTAAATTAAAAAAAAAAGTGTAGATCAAGAAAGAGGTCCAGGCTGAGATTCTAGATAGTTGTCAGCAAACACAAGGCATTCTAAGCCAGGAGCCAGGTTGAAAGCCACAAAAGAGTGACTGTGAACACAGGAGAGCAAAACTCTAAGAATGAGCCTCCAGCTCCAAGAGAAGGGCCTGCCAAAAAGAGTTCTGAAAGAACTGAAGAAGGAGAATCTCAAAAGGAGACTGAGAAGGAACAGCCCTAGGAAAAAGATGTAGAGTGTGGCATCCTTGAAACCAAAGAAAGTACCGCAGGAAGGCATGACGTAGTGTGTCAATGCCTAAGACAGGTCAAGCAAGCGCGGGCCCGAGAACTGTCTCTGGGATGAGCGACATCGGCACGGTAATCTTAACAAGAGCAACACTGGTGAAGTGGAGTAAGGGCAAAACCTGTCTGGAAAGGGGTCACAAAAGAACAAGAAGAGAGGAACTGAAGAGAAGGAATATATGCAGCTGTGTCAAGTCAAAAAAAGGAGATAAACAAGACAATAACTGCAAGATGAAGTGAGGTAGAAAGGATTTTTTTTAAAGATGGTAAAACCAACAGCGACTTGTGCATGCTTCTGGGAATGATGCAGTAGAAAGGGAAAATGTATGCAATAAGAGGGAAAGAGCTGGAACAACGGTTTTGAACAGGAAAGAAAGGACCTCTCAGACATGAGTGCGAGGCTGCACTTGGGAGTAGCACGGACAAGGAATGTGGAGGACCAGAAACAAAGCAGGAACATCTGAGGATGGAGGGGAGAGGAGTTCGGGGATGTTCTCATTCTGTTTCTAGTTTTCTCAATGATAAAGTAAGCAACATACTTTCCTGGGATACATAAAATAGTAAGACCCAAGAAATGTACATCCCATATCATGGTGTCTCGTTAATTCATGAAAGGAGACAAAAGTTAAGGGGAAAATACATTTAAGCAACTTTCAGAGGATTAGATTCTTTATAACATTTTGGTCATTTCTTAAAAACTTCATTCCATAGACTACAGAGGTAAAATCTCATTTGGAAAAAAAAAAAATTGTCACCAGAATCTTTGATTACATATGTGTCTGTGTATTTTAAAACAAAAATCTGAATTCCAGGTAAAGCTATAATAATGAATATATAAAGGCAACAAAAATAAAACTTAAAAACCATTTTTCCACATGTTAACTACATATACAATGTGATGCCTTCTTTGAAACTCCAAGTCCATTCACGATTTTTTAGTTGTTAAGCAGATTCTATTCTGTGGGTTGCTTATTTGTGGATTTGTATGTATCCCAGATGCACATCATTTCATGGTTTCATTTTAATGGCAATGTAATGTTCTACCACATAATCATTTCCTAATCACTAGGCACTCAGAGGTTTTACCCCAGTTTTTTATTATTAACATGTAATGTATTATTTATTTCAGAGGTATAGGTCTGTGCATCATCAGTCTTACATAATTCACAGCACTTACCATAGCACATACCCTCCCCAGTGTCCATAATCCAGCCACCCTATCCCTCCCCGGCCACCCCCCAGCAACCCTCAGTTTGTTTCCTGAGATTAAAAGTCTCTTATGGTTTGTCTTTTTTTTTTTTTTTTTTTAAGAGAACATGGGCAAGCTTTGCGGGGGGGGGGGGGGGGGGTCCAAGAGAAAGAGAGAATCTTCAAGCAGATTCCCACTGAGCCCCAAGCAGGGTTTGATCCCAGGACCCCACCAACATGACTTGAGCTGAAATCAATAGCAGCTGCTCAACAAAATGAGCCACCCAGGTGACCCTCCCCCAGGTAAAACATCTATAAATGTCTTCAGGCAAACTGAGTTTCTTTTATTTCCTCATACTATAATCCCTCAAGTGAAATTTCCAGATCAAAAAATATCAGCAGTTTACAAATGAACTCCAAAAGCATAGACCTTGCATTATTAACTTCTATACTGCAGTGTTTAATTTGGTACTGATATACATCAGTAATTCAAAATAGGTTTGTTGAATTAATGCACAAAAGAACAAATGAATGAAACATGTTAAACATGTCAAGATACTATGTAGAATATTCTCTACAAAAAATTATTCCAGGAGCACCTAGGTGGCTCCATTGGTTAAGTGTTTGCCTTCAGCTCAGGTCATGATCCCAGGCTCCTGGAATCAGGAAGCCTGTTTCTCCCTCTCTCTCTCTCTACTCCTCCATCCTGCTTGTGCTCTCTCACAAGCAAGCTGTCTCTAATTCAAAAATAAAATACTTAATAAAAATTTTAAAAATTAAAAAAAATTATTCCATTTTCCAACCAGAAAAGCTCTTCCTAGGGTACAACTAGCCAAGCTGTTCCTAATTTGCTAATTTAGTAAGTATGATGTAACCTTAATTTTCACTTCAAATTATCAACAAGGTTTAACACTTTTCTAAGAGTTTATTCACTAATTACATTTACTTTGCTGTTACGCAGTCTGTTTAATATGCTATGAGCATATTTTTTTCTGTTAAATAAATGTACCACAATATTTTTCCAATCTGTCGTCTTGCTTTTAAAACCTCAGGAGGTGTTAGGGATGCCTGAGTAGCTCAGTCAGTTAAGCATCTGCCTTGGCTTCAGGTCATGATCCCAGGGTCCTAGGATCAAGTCCCCTGTCAGGCTCCTTGCTCAGCGGAGAGAGCCTGCTTCTCCCTCTGCCTGCCGCTCCCCCTGCTTATGCTCTCTCTCTGACAAATAAATAAAATCTTTAAAAAAAAAACCAAAAACCTCTAGAGGTTTTAAAAATTATAATGAACCATATCACTGATAAAAAGCAAACCACTCCATTCCTATCTTTTTAAACTTGAACATCATAATATCTTATGATATTAATAAGAGTAAATTTCATTAACATTTTTCTTCATACTATTTCCTTTTCTCAATTATTTAATAATTCTTTTACCTGTTGTCTTATCTGATTTGTTGAATACTAAACCCAAATAGCTCGATCTATTGCTGAAATTGTCATTCTGTTCTACTCATCTTTTCTAACTTTAATAATATATTATTATGCCATATAATAATGCATTGTATATTTGGAGTAATTTCTACCTAGTCTTTCATTACTGCTCTCCCAACCTCATCACCATTCCTTTGACAATCATTTTTAGAATTCTACAAAGTACCTTATAAGGATTTTAATTACACACATGTAATTAAATTATATGAAGTACATTTAATCCATCTACTAACCTAGGAAATACCATTATGACTATTTTAGCTTTCACAATCAAGAATTGGATTTTTCATTTAATGGAAAGGTAGGGCACACACTGGTCCTTGATGAGAAACCCAGATTTGAATGTCAGCACTGTCACCAACACTGATAACTTATCAAACCTCTCTATACTTCCTTTAATTCACTTGAAGTATGGAAAACACGAACCTTCTTGGTTAATGAGTGAATACACATAAAACACATGCACGCACAGGCATAAAGGATGAGTTTTGCTTCAGGATCTATCTACCGTATTTATAAGCTGTCTTTAACTAAGCATTACACCCCAGGAAATGAAGATTAGGGATTCTCAGAGAGAGATTATTCAAGGAAAAATGACACACTGTTAGAACTCTAGGTTCTTTAGATGAATTTAAACATCAGAAATCATTTAAAAGAGACAAGTACAAGAAAGAATAGTAAACTCCTAAAATTCTACATATTTTCCTCACATAGGAGTGAATAAAATGAAAGATTCTGAAGAATTCCCAAAAAGCTTTCATTCAACAGGCACGAGCAAGGACGGGAACAGTTTTGGGTTTTCTGCATGTTTTCCTGCCTCACCAACCAACTTCACTGCTGGGCGGGCAAGGGAGCCTGTGGGCCCCACATGATCTCTGACATACACATGCTACCTTACGTACAAGATCACTGATGGCCGGGTTCCACTGATTTCACTAGTCCAAAAACAGTGGAAGGAGGAGTATCGGAAGCCATTTTTTTTATGGTTTTATAATAAATATTAGAATTAGGTAGACTTGGCAGTAACTGCTTCAGATCTTACCTTAACTATTAATTTATAATGATGCCTGCATTTCAAGAATCTATGAAGTCCACTGTTAGGTGTGTTTGCAACTCATTTTCAGTCATTATGCTTTTCTTTCAGAACTACAAGCTGTTGCTAACCAAACATTAAATGGTTAGTGTTTAGTCCTTGAGTATGATGCACGTAATTTTAGTTTCCAGTTTTCCCTGTTGTAGGGAATAAGTGCCTGACATGGAGTCATAAACTAAGCCCAAAAATATGATAATGGAGTTTTATATGAAAGCTTCCATTACTAAAATTCTTTTTACTCCAAGGCTATTACTTTCAAGTTTTTATTAAAACTATTCTTTCTTTGCCTCTTAAAAAGCAGATATATCTTTTCCACTGGGAACTGAACTATTTTGTCTATAAACAGGCATATGAAATATTACATAAAATATTATAGACATATCTAATAGCACAGCTCCAGCTGGTCCCTTACCACTAGCCAATATTATACCCTAACAAATAGGTTCCCATTTTGACTACTTTCTTATTCAAGCCCTACACCTATCCAGGAAAAAACTGTGTGCGCTCTTCAATGCTTTATATTAATCACTTCTCCCTTCCCCCACCAGAAAACTATCCTCCTCCCTGATGACCTATGTTTATAATCTTCTCCGAGTCCCAGTTCAAAATTTCACCTGTCTTGCTAGATCTTACATAATGTCAAATAAACACTTGAAAGACAGTACTGTTCTGCTTTCAAATTACTCATTCTTTCAAATTTGTTCAATGCATATTATGGAATTTTTACTCATCTGTTAATAGCTACAATAAACATTAAATCTAATAATAATTTTATTTTCCCTGATTGTAAAATGTTGGTAGGGTGATGACAGGAGGTGGCTACGCGTGATAACAAGAGCTACCATTGTATAGATACCCAGGTACTTGTACATGCATGAGCTCATGTACTTTCTACAACAACCCTGTTTTCTAAGTGCTGTCGTAACACTTTAGAGATGTGGAAACCGAGGTGCACAGTGGTAATTTTCCAAGGGTTATACAGGTTACATGTGACTGTTTAACAAAGAGCGATGCTTTACTTTGCCAGGTACTGTGAAAGCAACTTACAAGATAAATTTAATCCTCATAACTACCCTTTGAGGCAGGTATTATCCTCATTCTTCAGTTGAGGAAACTGAAGCATAAGACTTAACATGACCACCCAGGTCATAAGTGGCCAGCCAGGGTGTGAGCCCAGGCAGTGTGGACCAGACGCCTTAAGCTCCACCATGCTACTCCACTTTCTGAATGGAGTGCAGCAATCAAACGTGGACCTGAGGTTTCTAAGTGTCAACTATAGCAACATCCTGTTGAGAATTATATTTATGCATTCTTTAGTTTTACATATTCGGTCTACATATTTTTTTAACATTACTTATTTGAGACAGCAGGACAGAGCAAGTGGGGGAGACGCAGAGGGAGAGAATCCTCAAGCCGACTCCCTGCTATTAGCAGAGCCTTATGGGGGGCCTGATCCACAACCCATGAGATGATGACCTGAGGTGAAACAGAGTCAGAAGCTTAACTGACTGAGCCACCCAGGTGCTCCTACATATACTCTTTATCTACATTCTTTATTATAAACATTTAAGAGCTTAATATATAAAAAGTATGGTACTAAGTGCAGTGAGAGGACATAAATACTGTTAACACCTTATTAGTTAATACCAGGAGTTTCTGGTCTACCGGTAAAGAAGAGCCATGGCCAAAGGGCATATGGCAAGGAATAATACAGTTAAATGCCATAAACATGGCTCAGAGAAAGTATTAATGATTAGCAGAGGCCAACTAAGAAAGCTTTCATCATAAAGCTGGACCTGGAAGGATGAGTAAACATCCTACAAATACCTTCTCTTTTTTTTTTAGATTTATTTGAGAGAGAGAGAGAGAGCACGCACAAGCAGAGGGAGCAACAGAGGGAGAGGGAGAAGCAAGCTCTCCATGGAGCAGGGAGCCTAATACGGGGCTTGATCCCAGGTCCTTGGGATCATGACCTGAGCCGAAGACAGACACTTAACCGCCTGAGCCACCCAAGCACCCCAACATCCTACAGATACTTCTATCATAGGATTAACAACGCATCACTGTGTTCTCATGTTTATCGTTCCCAGAAGACTTAGGTCTTTTAAAAACAAAAGGGACGATTTTTATCTTAGTCTCTCTAGCACTCAACGAAGTCATCACTCAGAAAATGGCTATGTGACGAGGGTAGACAGAATGTCATGGAAAAGCCCATTCCAAAAAGAGATCATAAGCTTAAAGGGAAAAGCAGAAAAGGCATTTTTAAAATCTTAATTGCTGTATCATAGGCAGTATCTCCGTGCAGTCCAAGTACCGGGGCCCCATTTTCACTGCATTCCGTGGGAATGCAGCCCCTCTATGGTGAATATGGAGCCTGTGGATCATAATGCAATGCAACAGCCCCGACGACAGGCATCCCTGGTCACACGTCCTTGGTGAGGGAAAGAAATGTCCTAACCAGCTTTGCTTTTCTCGTTGCCGCTCCGTGAAACGCCGTGGCTGTACTCTTGAAGGACTCATTTTAAGAGTTTATATTTTGAAAATAACATTCACCTAATGTCATGGAAAATAATTACGCTAGTTTCAGAGAGAAGCGACAGTATCACAGAGCGGCTGAGCATGGACAGACTCCAAAGCCAGACCTCTTGGGAGCCAACTCGGGCTCCACCACTCAGGAGCTTTGGGACCATGAGAAAACTACTTCCTCTCTTTCTGCCTAAAACATCTTCACTGCGAAAAGGAAAAAAAAAAATCATACAGTCCCACTGGATTATTATGAAGATTAAGTGAATATAGGCAAAGCGTTGAGCAGAGTGCTTGGCATGGAATAAGCATGAAACAAGCATTAGGTATGAATCGATTGCCCATTCACATTGTGCCCTGCAGAGTGACTGCTGAGACTCCCCTCTCACCCAGCGCAGGCCGGAGATGACGAATCAGGGAGAGGAGGACACTGGTGCCCACCCCACTCCACCCCCGGGGACACTGCTGTGGTGCTGTGAAATGAAATTCCTGCCATGTGGCTTCGGACACACGCTCCAAACCCCACCGCTCCCAACAGTGGCGCTAAAGTTAATAAAAGGCCGAAGTATAAAACATGTAGTACTCCCAGCTAAAGATTAGAATTATCTATACAACTTGGCTCTTTTTTCTTTCTACATCCAGGAAAATTAAATTTTAATTGTGGGAAAAAACATTTTGGGGTTTCTAGCGAGTACAGATGTTTCTCACAACAAGGAAAGTTTTCACCAAAGTGTTGCTACAACTTACTCTGAAGGTCTCAAGGAAAAGAAAGTTAAGAGGAAAGAGAAGAGTTGTAGACAGGAAGGATGCATAAAGGAACCAAGTGGAAAGGAAAATAGCCTCCTGGGCTTTTCAGTAAGAAGGCAAAGGCTGCTTGCTCTTCGAGATCTACCAGAAGGTTCTATGCCATTGGATGTGTTAAAACCTAAGACATCAGTGTCAAGGCAGGCAAGGTCTGACTTTGACCTTAAAGTATAGACAGAAATATGGATGGATGAGGGGCGCCTCGGTGGCTCAGTGGGTAAAGCCTCTGCCTTCAGCTCAGGTCATGATCTCAGGGTCCTGGGATCGAGCCCCGCATCAGGCTCTCTGTTCAGTGGGGAGCCTGCTTCCCCTCTCTCTCCGCCTGCTTCTCTGCCTACCTGTGATCTTTTCTCTCTGTCAAATAAACAAAATCTTTAAAAAAGAAAAAAGAAATATGGGTGGATGAAAAAGCAATGTCTTATACTGAAGTCATATGAACAACTTCATAAAACGCGTGTTAACAGGCTTCTCTGTCATTCTACTGACAACTTGCTAGAGGAGTGTTGCAACACTACTAGGCAAACATAATTAGGTCATAACCCTCGCTGTAACTCTGCCACCAGACAGAAAAGTGGAGTGGGCGATGCACATACATACAATGTGTCTGAAACAAGGAAACAGAGGAAGTGACACAAAGTTTTACTTTACATGTCAGTTTCATGCTGCTAAATCCAACAAAGAAATCCTGCTTTAAAAGATGAAACTGAAAGAAAAGGCGGGGAGGTAGGAGGTGCCAGGGAGTAGGAAAAACAAACTTGATGGCAAAAAATAAAGATAAAATTACATCAGCTGATATTTTAGAAATCTGGTTGATTCTGACTAACCTTGCTTACCTAAATTCTTTATTGACATTAATCTCAGTACTGAGTGAGTTTTTGATCAAATAAGACTCTACATTTGCCTTGCATCAAAGAAAAAGATTTTAAAGTGCTTTTTGAAAAAAAAGCTTTATTTTTAGAAATATTACTCTACAGATTATAACAGACTGATTAAAAGATGCAATACCACAAACTGTGTTCCAGTAGAGGGAGTATTGGGACAAGAAAAACTGATGTAGATCTAAGATTAATTCAACAACCCTGGCACTGTATAAATTAAAATGTCAATTCTCAGTAAAGGTTTTAAATATTGGTGAACATCTAAATTGAGATACTTCTTGATATTTGCTACACAGGCATTAAATCACTGCTTATAATGAGCAGTAGAGTAAATCCCAACACCGTGGAGAAAGGACTAAATGAGACAGTCTGGTCCCAGGACTCAACTCAAGACAAGGACAAAATAAACCAGAGGAACCAAAGGAAACCTCTGGTGAAAACAAAAGTCTAAAGTAATGCCCTATTCAACCAGGCACTTGGTCAGCTGATTTTGCTGTAAAAAGAAAACCAAATCCTTAATTCAAATCAAACACTAATACCCAATTTCTGAGGCTTCTTTTACCATACGACTCACTTAATGCAGACTAACAACTACACTCTACTGCCTGGTTATCTTTATCTTTTTCAAAGATTTCTATCTTTTTCAAAGATTTCTTTTACAAATATTCCCCCCCCCCCCGCCAGACTCTTCCTACTCCAGGAGTTCATGGCCACTTGCTATGCTTGACCCACCCTGCAGTAACCATCTTGGCAAAGAATTTCTAAAACTACAAAATTCAAAGAGGAAAGAAGGTTTGAGGAAGAAAATAAGAGTTTAAAAGCAAAAGAGTGGGGAGAAAAAAGACCAGATACAAAGGATGTTTAATCTGATCACATCATTTATAGCTAAAAACTTTCCATGACTGTCCCTGTATAGGCACCATCAAAGAATCCCTATTCGGCATAACCCTCCCTCCTCCCCCCAACCATGATTCTAGTTTCACGAGAGCCCCATCACCACCTTTTACGCACTTCGTGCTTCAAAAACTGCTTTTTTTTATGCATTTATACTTGCTGTTAATGCTATCTTAAATGCCCGGCAGAGTAATATAAGCAAAAGACTCTGAGTCTTTGTTTTTTTAATCCTTTGTACCAGTGACCTTCTCATTTAACTGCTATAAACTGTTTCTACATCCGGCAAAAGTGGACCTGTTTCCCATCTACTTCAAAGTTAGAAAAATTAAATGGAATAACATACGTAAAGTAATGCAGGATGCCCAGTAGAAACTAAAGCACTAATTATTAGCTCCTCTCGCAGCTACCTCCACATCTGAAATACCCACCCTTCAAAACCCATTTTATTTATTTATTTATTTAAGATTTTATTTATTTGACAGAGAGAGAGAGACCACAAGTAGGCAGAGAGGCAGGCAGAGGGAGAGGGGGAAGCAGGCTCCCCGCTGAGCAGAGAGCCCAAATGCGGGGCTCCATCCCAGGATCCTGAGATCATGATCTGAGCGGAAGGCAGAGGCTTTAACCCACTGAGCCACCCAGGCGCCCCTCAAACCCCATTGTAAATGCGCATCTGTAAAACCTCCCAGGTGTTCTATTTATTTTCCCCTCAAAAGAATCAACTGCCTACTCTTCTGGCTCTTAAAGAAACTCCTGTTGTATTTTAATGGTTTGTTGATGGTCGTTCAGTTCTAGAAGAGAATGAACACCTCCAGGGTGGGATTTTTATCTAGTTACTGCCTACTCCAAATCTGACAGAATCAATAATGGAAGTGTAATTAGCATTTGTTGAATAGATAAATGAATGATCTCATTCAAGTATTAGAAACTAAAACCCTTAGATGGCCTTTCAAATACTGTGATAATATTTTTTTTGAAGAATGATCCTATCTAAAAATACCCAAACAGAAAAGGATTTTTTTTTTAATGTTTCTGCTCACTATTCCAATAAGTACCTCCTATAGGCTAGGAATATACATCAGTGAACAAAATGAACAAAAGCCCTGTCCCCATGGACTTATATTTACTACAGATAAATCTGAGGAAGAAAGTATCACAGCAAATTTTCTGAAAAAATAGCAAAAGCCACATTTTGTTATTCTTCAACATTACTAAGTATCAAAAGGACCAAAAAAAAAGAAAAAAGAAAAACCTTCCCACTTCCTATAAAATTTAATTACTCAAAAAAAAGTATGAAATTCATCCAGATTTAGTGTACTTAAGCAAGCAAAACTGACTTAGTGTCTCCCTAGCCCCCCCCCCAAAAAATTCATGTTAAGGACACATTTCCTTGTAGCTAAAAATAATTGTGACTTCTCCTTTGGGAGGATAGTAATACTTGTGAGTTTTAAGGATTTTACGTGTACAATTGCATGCTTTGCATAATCCTACTTCGAAATGTGGTCTATTTCAAAACTTGTTTATGACTTTAGCATTCCTCATTTTATAAGAAGGCTTTTAGGATACTTTGTATCAGGGCTTCTATTCTAAGAGTGTCTTTCTGAGCAGATGGGTCACACCAGGACTAAATCAGGACCATGTCTCAACTGGGATGCAGTCAGGCAAGCGGCCCAGGTGCCACAGAACGAGGCTGTGAAATACACAGGTGCTACAGTTCCAGCACATCAACCTTCCCAATCCTAACTCCTGCTTCATTCTCTTTGTTGCAACCACCTTGTTCCCCAAGCTTATCCCGTGCTTTCTTTATTCTTCCCCTGGCTTAGAAGGTCCTTTCTGCATCTCTGTTAAAACAATATTCAAGTGTCAACACACCATTTCTAAGAGGAAGAGCTTCCAGCTTCCCTCTTAGGATAACTGTACCCTTTCTGAATGCATCAGCCCTCTCTCCCTGACAGACTTTCTCAGGGAGCCTAGCAAGTTCCACCTGGGTTCTTGCTACTCTTACTAGAGTTAAATCCTGCTCACCATTCAGCTGCTCACAATATCTGGAAGGAGACCTTACCCACAACAACCAGCAGATAAATAGTAAACAGGGTATCCAAGTACCCAAATACTTGCCACACCTAAACTCTAGAAAGCTTCATTCAAAGATCCCTGCAAAACATTATCCAATTTCAAAATCACACAATTCACTCCTACTGAACAAATCTTGCCACCTTAAATTATGTTATTTCTAGGTCAGAAGGAACAATAACCGTGGTTCTGGCGTCCCAAGCAGAAAATAGGGAGTAAAGAATCCTGATCATTTGACTTTAACCACAAGTTATTTATCGAAGGGTCCTGAAGGCATGGGTAGTTCCTCTACAAAGAGGTTTCATTTCAGCTGTACTTTTTGGTCATTTTGGACTTTAATGTGCCAACTTAATATTTTACTGAGAGCCTGGCCCATTCTTCATAATTAACAGTACAATAAACAAATGTCAGTAATGACAAATTTTGGATAAAAAGTACAGTGAGCTGTTTAGGCTCATGGTTCCTAAATGGGGAATTGTATAAATGGGGCTCGCTTGCCCTTAGAGACAATAAGAAAAGGGGTGAAAAACATAGTATGTCAAGTGGTGAAGGGACAAATTAGGAGTCCCAGGTTTAAAGAGTTTTCATCAAGCCTCAGCCACGGCTGGGGCAGGGGGGAATACTTCAATGGCACTCTAAAGGAAACAAACTGACTTATAAAGGAAACAAACTGACTTATAAAATGAAACACTTAACAAGCATCAGCAGCATGTCTTAGAAAAATTACTAGTAAGATTTATGTCTCAACCCCCTACTTTCCCTCAAAAGTGCTTTCTAATAATACCGAGCACATTCCAAATAGCTTCTGTCTGCCAAGAACTTGCCAATTGTACCTCCCTTGCTCAGCAACCGGGGTGAAAAATCAATGCCAGGGGAACCTTAATCCTTTCATTTTTGAAGCAATTGCAAACATCTATCTTGCTGGGCATTTATCCACAGGGGGAGTGGCTCCTAAATGAATTTAATAAGTGAATATGACCTTTAATAGATAATTTGGTTCCCGACGGGAAAGCAAGAGAGGAAAAGCAAAAAAGGAGAATGGGTGAATATGGATTTAAAGGAAAAAGTCTGAAAAACAGAGAGAAAAAAGAGAGAGAAAGAAAAACAGAGAAGGAATTCATTTGGGAAAATATATGAAAGCAAGAGGCAATACAACAGTAAAGGCAAAAGGAGAGAAAAATAATACTCCATCTAAAGATAAATGAATAGAAAAGGAAAGAGTACAGGTAGCAGAGTCCAGAATAACTTGATTAACTTTAAAACGTATCTCATTGGGAATTTAAGACTAATGGAGCTCGGAGTTTGGAATTTTAGAAAAGGGACTAGCAGTAGAAAAATAAAGTGAGACAATACAGTAAAGAAACCCTCCCCTCAGAAGCTCTAGAGGGACATCAGGTAGGGCTGGATCAAGGTGATGACTGGGGGTTACTAGAAGTGCTGGGAGATGCAACAATCGCGCGGACTCACTTGTCCATGGGAGATCGAAGATTCCACGTGGGCTTCCGAGAGCCCACAGTGAACAGCACCACCCTCATACCCCCTCCGCGGGAGACTCAGAGCCCAGAGAAACAAACAGATGGGTTCTCGGGGCCAGTAAGCCTGGACGGGGACCCCGGCGGGGCAAAAGCAATGCAGGGACCAGGGTCAAGGGCGCCTTTCGCAGAGCACGAACTCACCGATGCCAAGCCCCACGACCAGGCGGCCGGCGAGCAGCGTCTCCTTGTTGTTGGCCGCGGCCAGCACCGCGGAACCGGCCGTGAAGAGGGCACTGGCCAGCAGGATGGCGGCGCGGCGGCCAAAGACGCCGTTGAGGGCCCCGCCGGCCAGCGCCGAGACGGCGGCCGCCCCCACGGTGCTCGACACCAGCAGCTCCTGCCACAGCGCGTCCAGGCTGAGCTGCCGCTTGAGCAGCAGCATGGCCCCCGACACCACTCCGGTATCATAGCCGAACAGGAAGCCGCCCAGCGCGGAGAAGACGGCCACCACGTACACGAAGGCGGGGGTCTCGTCCTGCTGAAACTGCCGCCGCGCCGCGCGCTCCAGGTCCCCGACGCCACCGCCGCCCGCGCCCGCGCTCTGCAGGCTGGCGCTCGACTCGGCGGCCGCCAGGAGGCTGCGCTCCCCGGCCGCGCTCGCCGCGTCCGGCTCCTGCTGCTTCCTGCGCCGCTCGCCCATGAGGCTGCTCAGGCTCCGCAGCGTGTACTCCACATTCTCGCTCGCCTTGCGGGACATAGGGCAGGGGCCCGGGACTTCCCGGGGGGACGAGGCTCCGCGGGCCGGCGGTCTCCGAGGGCTGGACAGCCCGAGCGGGCAGGACCTACGGCCGCCACCTTCCTCCTCCCGGCTCCCGCTCCGGCTGCCACGGCAGCAGCCGCCGCCGCGGCCGCCCGGGGGAGAAAGTTGCTGCCCGCCGAGCTCCGACGCTGCGGAGTTGGAGCCTGGCGCGTCTCACTCGAGACTCACGCCCCGCGCCTGCCGAGCTGGCGCTGCGGAGCGGGCGGGAGGCGGGACCACGGGTCACGTGCACCCCGGGCCAGCGGGGCAGGGCTGCGGAGGCGCTCCGCCCCCTCCCTGGGTGGGGCCAGGCTCGCAACGCCTGAGACCTCTAAACCCCACCCTCCCGGCCTGGGGCGACCTCTGACCCAGGCTCCTTAATTTAGGGTACTGGCATCCTTAGGAAATAACCCAGGCCTGGGGGCTGCCGCTGCGGACCTCGCCAATGTGGGAATGCCAAGTTAATAGGCTTCCAGACGAGAGAAACGGCCTGCAATGTTTGCACAATGTGGGAAGCTAGGGAGAGAACCCCTTAAAACATCCTTCTAACAACCTGGGGATGGCCAAAGCTGGAAAGGGCCTAGGAAGATAAATCCTGCTATGGCACATAGCAAGCCTTTCTTCTTTAATAGTGTGATGTAAATGAGTTTGTTCTGGAGCATTCAGAGCTGTGTTCTCCCATCCCTATAAGCAGTCTCCCCTCATTGCCAGTCCCTCCTCAATTTATGCTTATTGTAAAGATACGGTACATCTTAATTTTTTGAGGACGGGGATAACGTACCCCTCCCCCCAGAAGAATCCCAAAGTTGTCCATGAATCCCTGATGTGTAAAAGAAAATTTACATGTATGCATTCCACTCGTGTATAGCCAGATACTCCCCACTGGTAGAAATTAAACCCCTAGATTCCGATCTGTGACTTAATAGGCGACCCCCACCTCCCTTCCCTAAAATGCGCACCAAAAAAAGGATATACCTTATCTGCTTAAAACAAAGCAAAGATGGCATTATTTGTGACTGATTTTTTTAAACTGTTGAATTAATTGGCTGTTGTTGAGTCCCCTCCACTTCAAGTCATTTGTAAATCATTTTATACAGTTCCACTTCAAAAGAGAAAGGTTACCTTGTCTCTCTAATTCACTTCCGTTCTTCAGGCTGAGGGCATGAGTTAAAGCACCGTATGATTCTAACAATTCCAGGGCCCTTATTTCCTTTATTTGAGCAAAAGATTCTTAGCCTGAGGCCAATTTTTCACGCAGTCTAAACTATTTTCCTTTTAGAGAAAAGGATTTTGTCATCCCTATTTCAACAAAAAGTTTTATTAGAATTTGTCGAAATTGCTTTCATTTGGATTATCTGTCATGATTATCTCAGTAATATAGCACTTTCTTTTTCAGCAATCAGGAAAAATGAATGAATGAGCTCAGAGGGTTTAAGGGTTTTAACTGATTGTGTGGCTTTAAAGCAAGGCTCTATCATCATTCCCAGGGATCGATTAAACAGAGAGAGCTTTTAGCTCCGGAGCAATGAACTCTTTAATATTCAGACTTCGGGAAAGATTCAGGTGAGAGCGCATCTTTTTCCGCGTTTACTATAGAAAACCTGCGCCCCCTGCTGGTGAATAGGCTCACCACTTTTAAAGAGACCGACTCCCCAGATGAGAATCAGCTGATATTGTTAACAGTTCTCTTGATGAGCTGCAACAAACTGCCTTTTACTCCAAGCAGGTGTAGTGAGTGCTCCTCAGCATTCTTCGCTAGAAATTCAGATTCTGTGTCACGGAACACTAAACTACTTAAAATGGTTCTGTTCTGTATCATCAGGGCATTTATATATCTAAGGTCAGGTTATATCTCAAAATAAATATGACAGGAAAAAAATAGTCATCAGAGAGTTAAGCAGAGTTCTCCTCGTGTTGGAAGGAGCCAAGTTTATTTTACACAAGAGAGGCGTCCTTAATGGAGTTCCCTGAATCCTGCCCCAGCTGCGGATTATGGTGAAATGGAAAGCTCATCAGCTGAGAGTCAAAAGACATTAGTCCCATCACTATCGCTGCTTTACTGTACAACTTGGAACAAAGCTCTAGTTTGTGCCTTGTTTTCTTAATTGCAGAGCAGATGAATGATGCAGTAACTACTCATTGGCTAGAGTGAGCAAGAAAACATATTTTGAAATAGAATTGGTTGCTATTATAGAGTAAATAATAATTATAAACATCACGATTAGTTTGCTAGGTAAGTTCTAAAGCCCCTGTTTTAAGTAAATTTGCTTTACAAACTTCCAGGAACACTAAGGACTTGCCATAGAAGAGGGGGAAAGGGGGGGGCCTGGGTGGTTCAATGGGTTAAGCGTCTGCCTTTGGCTCAGGTCATGAACCCAGGGTCCTGGGATCGGGCCCCATGTTAAGCTCCCTGCTCAGTAGGGAGTCTGCTTCTCCATCTCCCTCTACCGTCCTCCCCTTGTGCTTGCTTTCTCTCTCTCTTTCTCTCTGTCAAATAAAGTAATAAATTCTTTAAAAAAAATAAAAAGAGGGGAAAAAGAGGTTTTAGTTACACTGCTCTAGATCCTGAATATGAGACAAATATATTGGGTTAATTAATTCAGTAGATGTTGTTGTTGTCTGTAGTGGGGTTAGTAGCAGAGTGTTGTCTTTGTGTTTATTGGATCTTTATTTTTAATTTTATGAGTAATTGATCCTTGCTGTAAAACAGTCTAAGAATAAACACATAAATCTCTTCCTAATCATCTCTCCTGCCGTAATAGCCCCCCTTTCTCAGAGGTAAACACTCCTACCACTTTGATATGTATCTTTCTAGAAATTTCCCCATGAATTTGTATGTATTATGCACTTGTATGTACACAATAAAATGCAGAGGTTGTTTTGTTTTTTGCATTATTTAGATTGCAAAAGAGAAGAAACCCCAATCAAATTGGTTTAAGCCAAGAGAGAGACTTTATTGGTTCCTGTCTCTGAAAAGTCTATAATAGGCTGGTTTCAAAGAAACTGGATGTAGGACCCAAACTCTGCATGTCACTAAGAAGAGACTTTTCTCCATCTCTCCACTTTCTGATTCCATTTTCAAACTCCATTTTTAAATCCCACATGGTGGTCACATGGCTACAGCAAGCTCCAATCATGTCTCAGGGTAAAAAAAAAAAGGGGGGGATTTCCTTCTCTGACGTCCTCAAAAACTTACTATACAGTATCGAATTAGATCTGTCAATTATATGACCATCCTTGGCCCAATTACTATAGCTGAGAGATTGCTTGCTGACCAGTTAGGGCCTATTATTGCCCACATCTTGAGCTATGAATGGAGGTAAATCATATGGCTGAGATTGTGAAAACTGGGGTAGAATTTTGCCAGAAGACAAGTAAAGAAATACTGGACCATAAAACCAACAGATTTGAGTTACTATAAATAGCTAGTACAATGACATGGCATAAAAACCAAGTAAAGCATTTCAAGGATGAGAGACTAGCTAAGTGAATCAAACAGATTGCATAGACATCAAAGAGAATAAAAATTCATATGAAATCATTGACTATTACTATGAGAAAGCCAATGGTGAAGACCTAATGTATACAACCATGACTACAGTTAATAGTTAATAATAGTATGTTGTATACTTTAAACTTGCTAATAGAGTGTATCTTAAGTGTTTTCACGCACACACACAAAAAAACCCTGTTGCATGGTGAATATACTATATGCTAATTAGCCTGATTGTGGTCATTATTTCACAATGTATATGGACATCAAAACATCACATAGTACACCTTAAATATATACAGTTTTTATTTATCAATCATACTACAATAAAGCTGGGAGGGGTGAAAGGTGACTGCTGAGAATCAGAATGCTGTTTCGATGGTCTTATGTTCAGAAACCCAGTGATGCCAGAATCCTGCTGTATTGACCATTCCTCCTTTCTGTGCTTATAATAGACAATAGCAGCATCAGAATAGACATACCATATTGTTAATAGGTACAAAGGTAAAGTGTGAGTCTCTTGACATGGTTATGAAATATAACAATAGGTGCTTAGGAGGTCCCCCCCAAAATCTTGCCTTTCTTCAGCTTGCTCTAAGGTGTAGGAAAGATGGGATGAGGGAGGGAAGAATGCAGGGTAATAAAAAAAGACAATCACCATGCACCACTAGACCAATGCCCTATCTAGATCTGCTTACTACAGGGAGACAGGGAACACAAAACACAAAAGAAAGCATGAGTCATGGATGATATTTTAACACACATTGATCTTGTCCATTAATAACCACAACCCAACCAGGAATAGAACCTGTAACGCAATGTAATATCTCCTCCTCTTTTGGGTGGGAAAGGTTGCAATAACTCTCCCCACTTGGAGACTTTTTTTTAAAAAAAGATTTTATGCATTTGAGAGAGAGAGAGCGTGTGAGCAAGAGAGAAAGAAGGACCAGGGGAAAGGGCAGAGGGAGAAGCAGACTCCTCACTGAACAGGGCTCCATCTCAGGACCCTGAGATCATGACCTGAGCCAAAGGCAGATGCTTAACTGGCTGAGCCACCCAGGTGCCACTGCCACCCCCCCCCCACACACACACACACTCAGAGACTTTAAAGAGAGCAATTTCAATTAAGAGAAAAATAGCAAATATAGCTGTGTTTCCTAGAAGTCTCTTGGTAGATGTAATAAAAGAGGGAAGAGCTTAAAGAGTTATCAGGATCGAAGGTAAGGGTGGGGATGTCAGGCATAACTTGAGTTTACTTATATGCTAAAGTGAAAAGAAGAAATTCACAATTCAAGAGCGTGAATGATTGATAGAGCAAAATCCCAAAGAAGACACGAGGGTAAGAACAAGATCATCAGGAGAGAAGCTAATCTAGCCATAGGGTGAAGGAACACTTCTTCCTCTGAGAAAAAGGCAAGCAAAAAAGGATAGTAGGAAAGAAGAACATGGCATTAATAACAAGAATGAGGAAAGAGTTTTATTAAATGAATAATAGGGCAGGGAAGGGGGGATGGAGTAGACCTAGATACTGTAGCAGAAAGACCCGAGTTCCTATCTTTACTCTACTAATTATGTGACTATGTGACTCGAGCAACTTATTTATTTCTCCAAGTTTTAGTTTTCTCTTCTGTAAAAGGGAGATAATAATATTGTATTAGTATTTACATAGTTTCAATTCTGAATAGCAGAAAATCCATATTCAAACTATGTTATACACTACAGAAATGTGTTATTGCATGAATTTGAATGTTATGGGGGGCAGCATCAGGAATGTTATAAACACCCTTTGAAAAATGGTATCAACGTTCCAAATTCTATCTTTTTCTCCCCTCTACTATTCTTAGGGTACATATTAGGTTGATCCTCGACTGGCTTCCACCAAAGTGGTAAGCGGACACCAAAATTGCCAGGTATCATATTTTTTCAAAGTATACAGAAAAATATAGTCCCTGGTCCCTATCCTCAAATGTAATATATTCCAGGTAATAAAAGGCCCACCTAACCATATATAAAAATACCTAACAATACAAATCATAGTGTACCACATTTTTGCTAGAGATAAAAATTCCAATAGCACTCAACTTTATTTGTACAGTGTCAAAGTATTTCTTATTGACCCAGATGTGTAGCTACAAATGGTAACAATGAAAAGAAAACAACTTGGCTTGCCATTTCAAGAAACCCTTTAATTAAACCGGATCCAGGAATCTCAAATGAGAGAAGTGGGAAATATTTGTTTCAAGGAAGAATCACTAATGAAATTAACAACAACCCATCTTCTTTAATTGAGAAGTGATTAATTTGTTGTGATGCTGGTTCTTCAGCAAGGTTCAATCTTTGGGCTAGCAGTGGAAAATACTTTTCAAATGTTATCTTGTAACGTGGGGAACTCCTCACTAATCACTTTGTCTTAAACAATTCAATAGGTTTTGTTTTGCATTTGGAATCCAAACCATACAATCAATTGTAATACTAATTCTGTCTGAAGTTGTAGGCATGGTAATATTATAACCTGCTCTGCCACATTAAGTGTATTTGCCATGTTAAAACTAAGCAAAATAGCCATCTGAAACAATGAACTTATATTTTATAGTTGATCTATGCCATTACTTGGTTAAATTAATAAATTCCAGTTTCCTATTCTATTCTCTCAACTCAGAAGAACCCAAAACTTCTAATTGTGTAATACAAGTTTTGTAACCTACTGTCCATGAAAGTCGCAAAGCATTGACATCCACTGCTTTGAAGACGCTTTTGCCTTCCCAGCCAGTAGTACTTGAACGTAAGTATATGATTATTTAACTAACTTCAGGCAAAAAATATTTCAGCAACAGTGGCCAACCTCAGTGTTTGCAAAAGAACGCTATGATAATTTCCTTCCACGCTTTCTTTCACAATTTCTACAATGTATACCATGGGGTGATTTTTATACCTCAAATACACTAAATGACACTTGAGTAATGGTGAAATTACTTTCGTCTGATTTTTATGCTGAGTCAATACGTGTGGGACAGAAAACCTTCATGGTAAAGGTAGGAGCACTCACTACTCTCTTCTTGTGATATTCTTAAACTGAGGACTCTTGTAAAATGTGTCTTCCTAAGTAATTAGAGAAGTTTTATCTATAAATCAACTCACAATTTAAAAAGGGCGCCTTTAGCAAATGAGAGCAGGCCCTGTTTATCACCATACTCCCTGAGTCTAGCACGTTGCTGGCACATATAGGGGCCTGAAAAATATTTATTGAATGAATGCATGAATGAACGAGTGTATGAGTGAGTGATATCAGTCTGTATGGAAGCTCTTTGGCTTGGGTCCATAAGTCATCACTTTCAACATCTATACATAATAGAATAAATAACAACACTTTGAGATAACACAAAGCACTTGTGTAACATACCACCTGACCCTAACTCTATGTAACTCAAGCAGTGTCAGATTTTAACAAAACATGTTTCTTCTTAAGAAATCCATAGCATAGGGACGCCTGGGTGGCTCAGTTGGTTAAGCAACTGCCTTTGGCTCAGGTCATGATCCCGGCGTCTTGGGATCGAGTCCCGCATCGGGCTCCTTGCTCGGCGGGGAGCCTGCTCCTCTCTCTGCCTCTGCCTGCCTCTCTGCCTGCTTGTGTTCTCTCTCTGTTAAATGAATAAATAAAATCTTTAAAAAAAAAAAAAGAAATCCATAGCATAGACTATAGCTTTTAATAGAAATAAGTATGCCATTTCTTAAGCATTTACTTTACCAAAAGCACTTTCTTTTGCACTGTCCCCCACTGTCCTCATTCCTATTATTTTCCTACTGCCCACATATAAAAAAGCTGATCATATGAATCATTATGTACCAAACTATTAAAAGAGACAAAATTATGGTCAGCTTCAGTGGAGGGGAGAAGAGAGATCAATGGACTGAAATCTAATATTAAAAAAAATAATAAAATGGTATTTTCTCCAGTTCAAAGCTATAATATAAAAAACAAAATTGTTACAATAGAATTATTCTTATTCCTAATTGGTACCAGAATTGTTGATGAAATGTCAACTGATCAAATTAGAGTAAATAATTTTGGTTTGCTTGGGTTTTATAATCCACTTACTTTTTACATTCATCTGGCCAGTTAGTGACCACCATTTCCTCATTAATTTGGGGAAACCCTAGGCTACAAATAGAAAAGCACAACTTCTGTGCACTACCTCCATTGTAATAGACATCTTACCCAGCTACTAACCAGACATGGGATCGCGGTGCTTAACATTCTGTAGTTTTGCGTATTATTCTAAAGAAAAAATGTCTAGTAGAGGAAAAATTGCATAAATCCCCAAACATAGAATAGGATATATAATTTGAAAATCTTTGAAAAGAAAACCTTGACAATTTTAAAGGTCAGGGCTAAGTCAATCTACTTATCAATCAACGGTCTGTCATCTTGAAAAATTACTTTGAACTCTGTGGAGAATAAGAAAGGGATTGACTACTTAGTAGCTCTTCCCAATCCAAAAGAAAGAAAGAAAGAAAGAAAGAAAGAAAGAAAGAAAGAAAGAAAGAAAGAAAGAAAGAAAGAAAGAAAAGAAAAGAAAGAAAAGGAAAACTTCAAGTCCAAAAAAGCCTTCCTTAGATTGCAGTACAAAACCAAATGTGTTTCTAGCTGAAGAGCTAAGATAATTTCATTATTTTCTCTGAATCATTGAATCTTTATAAGAGATGTTTGAATGAATACTGAAAAATTCAGTAAACACGTTATTGCCACTGGCTAATGATGACAGATACTCATCAGGGAGTGATTTGGTAAGAAAATAAGAATGTAATAGTGCACTGACAAGAAAAGCAAAGTCAATTTATTCTGTATGATCTTTGTTTTGTAAAATTGCCATGAAATTTCCATGCAGGAGCCCTGGAGTAATCACAGCTATTTCTCACAGACCTACAGTCTAAGTGTAGAGTTGGCTTTCAATTATCATACTGATGGATGAGAGACTCACAGTGTGAATGTTAGGGAGAAAAGCAGTCAACTACATATACTCATAATTTTAAAGCCCCTATTGACATTAAAAAATAATGCTTCAAGTTTCCGCTATACTGTAGGCATGTAGCAAAATTACTTTGTGTCTTTTATTTTTAAAACCTGTGTTGTATTAGCATTTTATCTTTTTTAAAATTATGTTCTAATACCACCTACATTTTTAAAAAATCTGTCAACTTACAGTAGACATTTATCATACTTTGTGATCTTTTCACACATTGGGCACTCTCTGTTTGGAAAACTGCCTATATTATGAATCTCACTTTGCCAATATAGAGGTCAGAAGCTCACTTTTCCTGGCAATGCTCGGAGTTAGGAGCAGATATGTGACCCAGGCTCAGCCAATCAAACACATCTGCACAAGACTTTAATTGGAAGAGAGTAACATGAACAGGGATGTCTAGTCTAGTGAGGATGGCAGAGACTGGTAGAGGGCACACATATAGCAGCAGGTGAGGTGGGTAGAGGGCATACCTATGGCAGCAGGCGTAGTAGGGATATGCCATGTCCAAACTTGGCAGCAGGCGCTGTGGTGTTTTCATGCAGCAGGAGCAGGAAGGTCTTTGACTGTAGAAGCCTGGATATAGTTGGAAGCATAGCCTCTATGTACGAGTCTATGGTCCTTGCAAAATTCTGTGACCATGTACGTATATAATGAATGACAGCCACAGAACAAATGCTAGGAGAGGAAGAATGAAAGTATACACTTGTGGACATGGGGCACTGGGCAAAATGACTGAAAGGGAATGGGAGATGCAGATTTCCCATTATGAAATGAATAATCATGGGGATAAAAGATACAACATAGGGAATATAGTTAATAATGTTGTAATAGCATAGTACGTATACAGATGGTGGCTACACTTGTGATGTAAGGTATAGAGATATTGCATAGGGTATAGAGCATAAGGTATAGAGATATTGAATCCCTATTGTACATTTGAAACTAATGTAACATTGTGTGTCGACTATACTCAAATTTAGAAAAATTTTAAGTGTAGACTTGTAATGTTCTCATTCTATATGTGAAATGACATAATATTGTGTATATTAAAGATATATAACATAAAACTTCAATCACCAAAATAATACGAAAGAGATTATAGTAATTTAGCCAAAAAAGTGGATAAAGTGAAATAAAAACTCAATCTAAAACCCAACCATGTCAATAGTCATATTGAAGGTAAATAGTCTAAGGGCACCAATTAAAAGACAAAAATGATCAGTTTGGATATAAAACACAAAACCATTTTCTGCCTGTAAGAAACCAATGTTAAATGCAAATGATATGTTCAAGGTTATGATATTTATTTTTGTATATTAAATATAAAAGTATGGACAAAGATAGAGCATGCTAACACAGTCAAAAGAAAAGCTAGAGTGGCTATACTAATACAGACAAGATTCTAGAGAAAACAATATAGTTCATTTCATAATGAATAAGAGTCTATGAAGATTACATAATCCTAAAATTTTGGCATCTGAAAACAGAGCTTGAAAATACATGATAGTCATGCAAGAAAAACAGACAAAACCACAACTATACTCAAAGATTTAATATCCCTCTGTCAATAACTGATAGATCTCATACACAGAAAATAGTATATCATAAGCGTATTAAAGATTTGAATAACACTACCAACAGCATTAACCTAATTGATACTTGAAGAACATTTTCAACCAAAAATAGCAGAATATACATTCCTTTCAAATATATAATAATAAACCAAGTTAAATCATATCTTGGGCTTCAAAACTAGTGTTAATACATTTATAATGACTCATGATATTCAAAGTATATTCTCTGACCACATGGAATTAAATGGAATCAATACTAGAGAGTTCCCAAATATTTTAAAATAAATAGCACACTTCTAAATAAACCGGAGTTCAAAAATGGAATAACAAGAGAGATTATAAAGCATTTTGAACTGAATGAAAATGTTAACACAACCAATTAAAATTTGTGAGATCCCACTGAACTCGGGAGAAATTCAGACCATTAAACTCCCATAACAAACAGAGGTGGGTCTCAAATCAATGATCTCAGCTTCAGAAATGAAAAGAAAAAGCAAATGAAACTAAGTAGAAGGAAGGATATAATAAAGAGTGGAAATCAATGAAGTAGAAGGAAGGAAATAATAAAAGTCAGAAAATCAGTTAAATGAAAAACAGTAATAATCAATGAAACTAAAGCTGGTTCTTTAAGAAGAGTCACAAAAGTGATAATTTTCTTAAAAAAAAAATAGAAGACACAAATTACCAGTATTAAGAATGATAGATGTGATATTACTGTACTTTCCACAAATATTGAGAGTAATAAGAGAATATTATAAACATTTTATGCCAAAAATTTCGTGAAATAGACATATTCCTTAAAATAGATGAACTGTACAAAAAGAAATAGATAATCTGAATAGCCTCAGATCCACTAAGAAACATGCACATGCAATTTAAAACTTTTCCATGAGGAAAATTCCTGATCCAATAGGTTTCACTGGTCAAGTTTACAAAGCATTTAAAGGAGAGATAATATGATTCCACACCAACTCTTTTAGAAAATTGAAGAGGAGGGAATATGATAGCATTATCCTAACTCTAAAACCAAAGTCACTACAAGAAAACTACAAAACCTTCATGTATATAGTTGCAAAATTTCTACACAAAGCTTAGTTAATTAAATCCAACAATATGTTGAAAGACTAATACATCAGGACAAGTGGGTAGCAATGCAAAGTTGGTTTCCCATTCAAAAATCAATCAATATAATTCACTATATTAAAAACTTACTTTAAAAAGCCATATGACCATCTCAACAGTTGCAGAAAAACATTGGAAAAATACAACATCCTTTTCTGAATAAAGAAAGAAATTCTGAGGAAGGTAGGAATAAAAAAGTAACTTAGAGACTGGTGGAAAATATTTGCAAATTTTATATCTATTTTATATCTGGCTCATATTCAGAATAAATAAAATACTCTTGAAATTCAATTATAAAGCAAAAGACTCGATTAAAAGATGGGTGTAATAATTAGAAAAACACTTAATCAAAGACTATGGATAGTAAATATGCATTTGAAACAATGCTGAACATTGATTAGTCATCAAGGAGATATAAATTAAAACCCATGATAAGTTAATTCTATGTACCTATTAGCATGACTATTCTACACATCAAATAGAATGGCTACGCTAAAAATAAATGTACTAACTATATCAAGTGTTGGGAAGAGTGTGGTGGGACTGGAACTTTCATCTGTCAGTGAGAATGTAAAATGATACAACCAGGCTTTTGAAAATAGCCTGGCACTTTCTTGAAAAAGTTAAAAAAATATACCTATCCAATCATCCCGCTCCCAGGTATTTTTCTATGGAGATAAAAATATATGTCCATACAATGTTTTGTTAATGCTCATAGAAGTTTTAGTTGTAGTGGACAAAGAATGAAAAAAACCCAAATGTCCATCAACAGATAAATAGGCTGTGGTATATGCATACATGAAAAACTAATCAGCAATACAAAGTAATGAGCTATTGCTGTATTACAATATAGAGGAATCTCAAAAGAATCGCACTGAGTGAAACACACATGAGAAAAACAGTACACAGTGTAGGATTTATATAAATAAATTTATATAAATTTATTTCATAAATTTATTTATAAAAATTTATAAATTTTATTTATATAAATTTTATTTATATAGTTATATAAGTTATATAGAACTTACATATGCTTTTATAACTATAAAGTTATGTAAAAACTTATATATAAAGTTATATAAAGTTATATTTAATGCAAACTAATCTCTCATAAAAGAAAGCAAATCTCGATTGTCTTGGGATGGCATTGGGGAAGGAGGACAGGAGGAAGAAATTTCAAAGGGTCTCAAAGAAGTGTTTGAGGCGGATGATTATGTTCATTGCCTTGATTGTGGTGATGGATTCTCAGTTGTCTACATATGTCAAAAGTAACACACACAGAGATCCTGCATGATGCCATTGGCAGTCCAGAGAAATATAAGCAAAGATAAAGATGCAGTATTAAATCATAACTGCATAAAATTAATTATAGGACATGCTGGACTGCTGTTCTAATTTCATAACCACCTCCTGCTGCCGGTGCAGGGGGCTCAAGCTTTGTGCGCATCAGCTTAAAATGCCCTGTGGTGCTAATCAACTCCATGTGAGCAGTAGGTGGCCTATCACAACAAAAGGTATCCTCTCCCTGTTCTTGCTATTAGTATGGTTTTGGGGGAGTCAATGTCATACTTGGATTTTCACCTGCATGTAACGTTGGCACTCCTGAGCCCTGCACTGTTCGAGGGTCGAGTGCAGGGCAATGTTGAAGAGAATCAGAATTCATCCTATTAACATTTCTATGTTATGAAATCTGAGTATATTTGAAATGTCCTTGTATTTTATTTTTTAGTTCTAATTAAATCATTCAGTGATTGAATTTGAATTTTGGTTTTAAATTAAGCCCTGATATATATTGAAATAGTTGAGAGAACTTAAGAATCACATTATTTAGAAGATTAATTTAATATCTTTATAAGAATTAATTTTATACTTGAAAACAATTTAAGTCATATAATCAGAGGTCGTAAGAAGGAAATTGAATGCTTTTTTTGGAAATTGAATATATTTAAAATATATTTTTAAAATATTTAAACATATTAAGTGGGACCTACCAAACATATTTCAGAAACTACTAAAATTTACTAAATTTTTTTTTTAAGATTTATTTGTTTATTTTAGAGAGCGACATGGGGAGAGAGGGGCAGAGGGAGAAGGAGAGAGAGTCTCAAGCAGACTGCGCTGAGCTTGGAGCCCTATGTGGGACTTGATCTCAGGACCCTGAAGTCACAACCTGAGCTAAAGCTAAGTCTGATGCTCCACCAACTGAGCCACTTTGTCCCCAAGATTTACTGAACTTCAAAATAGAATAGTTTTGTATGTTCAACTTCAAACTTTAAAGAAGAGCCTTGATAAATTATTTCAGATTTTAATGTCGAAGGAAATCCTTGGATAATCTCTTTTGCACTGAATGTTCTTATTTTAAAAGATTATTTATTTATTTATTTACTTGAGAGAGAGAGAGAGCAGGAACATGAGTGGGAGTAGGGGCAGAGGAAGAGGGAGAAGCAGACTTCCCACTGAGCAGGGAGCCTGACTCAGGGCTGGATCTCTGCCCTGGGATCATGACCCGAGTCGAACGCTTAACCAACTGAGCCATCCAAGTACCCCAGACAGACTGTTCTTAAGGGCATAAAAATCTCACATTTAATAAGACTTTCCTGTTTTCTTTATGAACTTTGTCCCACATTCCTATTATCTCTTAAATTCTTACATTTTTAGCTACAAATTATCTTGTCAGAGAATTTTCAAGAATGTAATTCTTAAGAGAATTGCAGAGAACTGTATATGTATACGTGTATGTTTCTTCTATTCGACTCTGAGTTTCATGAAAGTGGAGATTGCTCTTTATTCTTGTCTTCTATGCTCTTGGCAGCAAGGTTGGCATAAAGTAGTTTCTCAATAGGCGCTCAACAGGAGCTCAGTAATCACTGATGAACAAATTCACTTGTTTTTCTTAAGTAGAGCTCTTCCCTAGACCTTGTAGGCAATTAATCCCAGTATGAAGACCCTTGACTCTTATGAACATACCTCTGGAGGCCTTGATGGCTTCGTATCTGACTCCCCCTCTGACGTTTGGAATATTTGCTAGTCTGGTGAAGGCCTCTACAGTAACCAAAAAGGCCAGAGATTTGTTCTCCATAATCTCTAACAGCTACTCAGTGGCTTTATGGTGTAAATTAAGCCAGAATTTCACAAAGAGTTGGGAAAACATGCTATGTTTGTAAAAGGTAACCTTAGAACAGAATGATTAATCAACCATTGTTTACCTTGTGCCTATCATATGCTAATTCCCCCACCAGGTCATAGGCTCGCAGCAGTGACAAGGAGAGATACAGTCCCTTCCCTTATTGAGCTTAACTTCTAGCTTTGAAATTAATTTCTAGTCTTAAAAAATAAAATAATTTCAGGTTTTGCTATGTGTTCTGCAGAAAACAAATATAATGATAGCTGAGATAAATAAGAATGTCAGTCAGTAGCCATGGGGTAACATTGGGAGGCTTCATGTTTCCTTTAATAGGAAACATAAATGGCCAGGATAACATTTCAAACTAAAACTAAAAATTAATAAAAGCCAGGCAACCACAGGAGATGGAAGACCATTTGTGGCACAGGAAACAGCATCATCAGGGGACATGGGGTTGGGCAGAGTTTGTCGTGTTCGAATAGTAAAAGCAGACCATGTGACCAGAATACAGGGCAGTGTGGAGGTGGGGGGTGGGGGGGTGGGGGGGTATAGGGAGGTTAATGGAGAATATGAAATCTTCTAGAAGGAATGTCTTCCACTGATAAACTTTCAGTAAATTTTTTTGATCCTCCTTGATATTTTCTTCTCTTCCCTTGATCTTTTGAACTCTAGAATATGATGCCAAATCATTCGTTTACTCTAATATTCTTGCAAGGCCGTCTGCTTGCTAGCACTTTGCGACTGTATAGCAATTAAAATTATTCATTCTTGGGGCCCCTGGGTGGCGCAGTTGGTTGAGCGACTGCCTTCGGCTCAGGTCATGATCCCAGAGTCCCGGGATCGAGTCCCACATCCGGCTCTCAGCTCCATGGGGAGTCCGCTTCTCACTCTGACCTTCTCTCTCTCACTCTCTCTCTTTCCTAATAAATAAATAAATAAAATCTTTAAAAAAAAATTATTCATTCTTTGTAGTTCAAAATAATTTTTATTTTTTAAGATATAAAATCTTAAAATCTTATTTATTTGAGAAAGGGAGAGCTAGAGCCAAATGGGGATGGGTAAATTGAGAGGGAGAAGCAGGCTCCCCACTGAGCAAGGAGCCCAACAGGGAGCTCAATTCCAGGATCATGACCTGAGCCAAAGGCAGAAGCTTAACCGAACCTACTGAGTCCCCTGGGGCCCCTAATTTTTATTTTTACTGTTAATTCTCCTATCATCAATTTCTCTGGGGCTTTTAAATGCCTGCTCCTAACATAATTCCTCTAATGATGTTCCACCCATATGTATTTTTGCCTAGGTATTCTTACATTTCCTCTTCGGTCCCACAACTTCCTTAAGGCATATATTTTTTGCTTCCTTATGAACAGATCACCATTTTCACGACTTACCTCTCAAGCACAACTATAGCCTTCTATGGCATTATAGTGAAATATTTTTCAAGAATACTTTAGAATTTTCTAAGTTGAACTCTGTTTTTTTGTTTTTTGCTTTTGCCTCTGAATTTCCTCGTTAATCTTTTCTTATTTTGTTGCTCAAAGACACCTAGACTTGAGTGGACCTTGGAGATTCTTCAGTCTTCCAACTTCATTTTACCAATAAGCTCCCTTTATTATTCATTATGCAGTGTTTAACAATCTCGTATCTGAATTTCTTTTCATTTAAAGTGGCCTAATTTTTCACGATCCTTTACAATTGCTGTCATAAATGTCAATGTAGGCTCTCTTAGCAAAACTTGAAAATAGAATATTTGAAACACATATGTACCCACGCATGCACTGAGGACTTATCATCCCTAAATTCCCAGGTAAACAGATTTGTCTGCTGCGGTCTTTTATACCAAATTTACATTTCATATCCATAAAGTAATAAAAATGTTATTGCTAATATTAACCATTTGACCAGAAGTAAGCAATGGGACAAATAAGTCAAAAGACACGTAATGAAATTAGGTCCTGTTTTGATACTCGGCCTTCCTTTGCAGAGCTGTCCAGGAGAGGGACTCCCAGCTGGAGTCCTCCAGCCAATCTGGGAGGAAATCTGCACACGTCATCCTCTCTCATTCTCCTTCATTTGCCAAGGCTGTCCTTTCTTGTGTAAGTAGTTGGCTGATCCAATAACGCTTTGCAGTTTAAACATGTTTAAACATTTCCTTGGTCTCCAGTTGTCTAATCTGTTAGTGAGAAGAATGCCTTAGTAGAATTTCAGAGAAATGACGTTTCCCAGGTATTGACAGGGAAAATGCTGATCTGCACGTTGCTATGGAGTTTGTGTCTGCTTACAGTTACATTCCTTCAATAGCAGGTAAAGAACAGTCTAATTATCTGCAAAACTCAACACTTCATCTTGGCAAGGTAGTTCATTAGACTTTGAAATGCCTCCATAAATCAGTTGTTTTCTTATTCTACCGCAGGCTCTAAATATATCTGCCTTAAACAATATTACTATTTACAAGAGCAGGATCCTGTTATTCTAAAGCTGCAGAGATTTTATGATGAAAACCATGAATTTCTTTTTTTTTAAGTGTCTTGGGAAAGAATAAGATTCCATTCATAAGAAACTCTTCATAAGAAGAAAATGTTCTTATATTTTTAAGTGTTCTATCGGTAATACAATTTGATAAGAAAAGGGCATCACTGGTCATCTCTGCAGCTGCTCTTCCTAAGGACAAGAATACAATGACAGAGGTTTTTATTTCCTGTTATCTCACACACTGCTGCTTTCACCTGTGGAATTTCTATTGACTTGAAAGGTGGCACTGAACCCAGAATAAATAGGTACATAAAGAGAAAATAAGGATAGTTACCACAGACGTGGGAAAAATGTATTAAAGATACTCATATACATTGCAGCCCTATCTTTCACCTTCAGTCTTTAGCTTTAGGATACACCAAGGAGGAAAGCGCATGTTGACTAATTGTAAACTAATTGTTGCTATTTAAAAACAATACATCTATAGATTAATAAATAGATAAAACCACATTAGTGGCTATAAAATGAAAACTAGAAATGGCCCTCTTCCCTTCTTCCCCAACCCCCAGTTCTATCAGGACCATCCCCAAGGAGGATCAGTGATTTTTCTGCTTTTAGTTATTTGGGTGGATATCATCGAGTTTGTATTTATTTACCTTGCAGCTAGAGGAACATTAGGGACAGGGTCCTCCAGGCACATAGGTCTCTGCCAACCCCTGGAAGTCACCCCAGGTGGATCCAGGTTATATGGGGCCTCAAATTTATACATTAGGGAGGAAACACCTTTAAGAAAAAGAAACACACAGTTACAAAATTACTAGTGCTCCTCCCTGGAAGGAGTCCTTGCAAGTCAAGATTCCCAAAGCTTAAACTTTACTTGTTTTAGGGTCAATTACTCTGGATTACCATTTTTAGATTTACCAACAGCATTAGATAGTACCTATTGATTGCCTACTCAGAAGCATACCTATGCTACCTACAAATTTCTCTTTTCCCCGTTTACCTTCTGGTTTTAGTCATGCTGTCGTGTTCTTATATCAATAATCAAGGCTTATCTCAGTCCCCAAAATTATGTTTCTTATTCTTTTTTTTTATTAATATATAATGTATTATTTGCCCCGGGGTACATGTCTGTGAATCATCAGGCTTACACATTTCACAGCACTTACCATAACACATACCCTCTATGTTTCTTATTCTTTATAGATTCTTTCCAAAACCTAATAAACAGCAAATACAATATTACTATATAAATTATATTTTCTATTCAATCAAATAATGTGGTTGAATGCCTAAAGAAATATGTGTAATCTTGTATCATTAAATTTTCCTACCGTGAGGGGAATCTTCCAAGCATCTTACACTTATGATATTCTTAATTTCTCTCTAGATTTAAAAAAAAAAAACTTTTTTGGATAAGACTTTACTGGCCCCGTTTCTTGAATCTTTGCTTTCACTTTTTGTGTTTCTTTTATACCTCCCTGGGTTAATCCTTCAAGTAATTTTTTATGCAGTTTTGTAGGAGGTAGAGTTTACAAATGCCCTTCAAAACTGAATGACTTCACAGACAATTGCTAGTTTCAGAAAGTGTTCTTTAAATTTCAAAGACATGTTTAATTTAGTTATCCTTTTTGAATTTTACCATAATAGCATGTTGTTAAGATAAGTTTCAAGGAAAATCATAGGAATGAAGGAAAGCGTGGTAGGCACTGTGAGGTAATGTTTAATTAATCTTAAAGTAAATAAGACCATTCTGAAATGGAGTCACCCTTTGTAGTCGCTAAAAGGCATGCATTTATATGGATGAAAGTGAAGAGGAAAGAGTAGACATTACACTATTCAACCAAAAGAGTTACAATTTTCTAAAAATCTAAACATTTTTCCTAAAGGGTTTTTCTTCCTTTTTTGTTTTCTCAGTATTCAGGTTAAGAACAGCCAAGCCTTGTGAACAATCAACAAATGCTCTGAATTCATATCTCGGAATGACTTCAGCGTAGAATAATACTCCTTCAACAATTCAATACGGTAAAAGTAAATCACCCTTTCTTATTCAGATTTTTCTGAAATAAATTGTTTATACTCTGCAAACGGGAAAATAAACTATTCTACTACATTTTAATACTCTTCAAAATACTACATTTACAGCATCTAATAAGAGATTATATTTTCATTCTGGCAATTTCCTTAATATTTTCAACAATCATTAATGCTAGTGAAAGAGGAGGATACCATTCTATGTAACTTTTTATATATGTGTACAAGAAAATGTGTTCATGACTCATTATTCTATGGGCACCCAATGATTCCGACTCTTCCCCCTCATGGGAGAAAATAGGTTTAAGTAAACACAAGGTGACCGGCCCAAGATGATTGTTTTTTTGTGTACTTATTGTAAGTCTGAATTGCTGTCCCATGAAGAACGGCGCTTTTGCAATAGTCATGAGGAGGTTGAAGCAAGATTTAAGAACTGTTTTGGCATTCCCCGAGCTTTATGTTCATTTCCTATCCCTGAATTTCCTAACACCTCATCCTTTACCATTGTACCCATTGCATCCATTACTATTGCTTTTTAAATCTATCCATCAATTTAGGACACATAGCCCTGTGCTATGTCATATAAAGGAAACCCAAAGCATAATAATAGAAATGCCCCAGCAGTTTGTACTGAAGTGGAATTAGAGAACATTGATGCTGAGTTGTGTGTGTGCATGGACTGACAATACAGGTCTTTGGAGAAATAAATGGTCACTCTTGGTTGTAATTGTATACAATTTAGGGTTCTTTGATCGCTAGCGAACAGGAACTGACTCTATAAAGGAAGAAAAAGAACAGCTTATTGGAAGGAGATCACGATATCCTTACAAAATCCAGAGGAAGACTGAAGAGCTGCCCAGGGAAATGACATGATCCAAAGGCTGAGATGCCTGAGCTGCTTGGTTGTGCGGTAAGAATGTTGCCCAGGAATAAGTATACTCCATCTGTTTTTCCACGTTGTGTCACATCAAAATCTCAGGAGAGAAAATGTGACTGTTTGGATTTAAGTCAAGTAACAACTCCTTGAGCGTGGTAGACAAGGGCACCTTGATTTACGACTCGCGACAACTATATGTGGACAACTGCTTTTGCCTGAGATGGAATAATGCAACAGCCCACTGTTTGAAAGCAACAGGCTGTGAATTACCTCTCTGCTCCTCATTACACCTCTGTTCTTAATTTGGAATCACAAAATGACAAACCAAAGACTCAAAACGTAAACAGTTTTCCCACAATATTCACAGCTGTACATTGAATGATTCCTTTTACTATTCCAGATTAGTAAATGACCTAAAGCAATAGGTTTTGAGTTGGAATTCTGGCTTAAGTGTTTGGTTTTGGATAAATTACTTCCTATAACCCCTCAGTTTTCTACCTTGCAGCATTCTTGTGGGGGTTGCGGCCAATTCATATAAGAACCTATCACAACAGATGCACAAGATAAATAAAGGAATTTGTATTATTACTGAAGAAGCAAATGCATCTAGAATAGGCATAGCCAATGAGGTAGATAAAACTACTTCTCTGTAAATAAAATCCCTCAGACTTCCGTCCACACTTGCTAAAAATTACTAATCCAATGCATCCCCTTCGAATTATTATTGAATGAGAGAAAGTATAAGCTATTCTAAAGAGAAAGAAAAAAAGGAAGACAGGAATTAGAGTTTTTCTGAAATGGCTCCTGGGAAGAAAATTTCATACAACCTAGTCTTGTATTTTGAGACATGTTCACCCACCTGTTTCTGTTTTGCTTTTTGTATTTTAAGGTGATCCATGATTTGGGGTCAAGTTTACAACAGTAAAACATGTCACCTGCTAATGGTAATTAGACGATTTGTGACTTTGATCAGTACTCTGTTATCGGATTTAATGTCATATCCTAAGTATCTTATTGGTAAACTGTACATGGTTATGTTTGAGCACTTAGAGTCCTGAAATCTAACAATAGGCAAAGAAAGGCACTTTGGGCCAGGGGTGGTCATTACTACTGACTTTTGTCACAAGGAACTAGGTTTCCTGGTATAATATGAAGGCAGGGAGACAGAGAGTGTCTAGGGGAGGCTCAGTAGGGGTCCCTTGGTGCCATCATGGCTGGTGACAATTGTGGATGGAAAACTGCAGTGACCACAGCCTGACAAGCACAAGGAAATCAAAGGCACAGACTCTCTGGAGATGAAAGTCTGGGTCAGCGCAGCAGGCAAGCAACACAGGCCAGCCGTGGCGCAGGCCTAGGGTAAGAGAATTCTCAAATTGGTGGCGGAGAAAGGAGACAAATCAAATTTACTATGGCCTTGGAATCAGATGCAGCAGCATCAAGGGGGACTTCAGTTTATTTCACTAGCTTTCTTACATTTGATCTTTACAGATTTCACCTCGCCCCCGTATTAAAGGGGATTCTGTAACTGACTGGACTTAATGGAAGGGAAAAGGAGACGTGAGCGGTAGACACAGAGAATGGGCTCCTGTGTGCCTCCTCTTATCCTCTATTCTGATTTTAGCTGTGGAGACTAGCTCCCATGAAATCCTCAACCGTATGCATTCAGTTGCAATCTGTGAGTATATTGCTTCAGGCCAACACTGGGCACGTCTTTCTTCCTGCTGGAGGGCTTCTATTATGCCTAGTCATTAGGTATGACAGAACTCTCTCAGCATTCATGCTCCTGTAACTATGAAGTTCAGAGGTGTTAATGCCCTGTGGCCTCGTCCTTGACCAATGGAAAAGGGAGATAACTGCTTTCTCTTTTCTTTCCCTAGTGGATGATTCTGAGGTGCATTTTATGGGGTTTTCAGATGTTCTTTGCAGGACTGAGCTCCCTGTCATCCTAACGTGGTAGCCAACTCAATGAGCATTCCTTTACTGGCTTTCTCTTCTTCTTCCCCATTTTTACTGTCTGACTCCCAATTGCTATTCCCTGGGATCACATTCCCAAATAAATTACTCTCAAATGTGATTTTTCCTCAGTTGCTACTTTTGGAAAAACCTGGAGTGAGATAAGAATATAATTTGTATTCATTGAAACTCTATTAGAAATTTACTGTGATTCAAGGTATGCTTTATTTTTCTCACTTGCTTTTAAACAGATAAACTTATTTATTTCACAAATGAGTTAAATAAATCTGGACTATTTTGAAGCAGATATCTGACATATCATTTCATCTATAAACATATTAATATGTATCCCTAATATATAAGGCTTTTGAAAAAGTAGAACTAATAATCTCATTACCACATTTCTATAGTTAATATTTTCTTAATAGTATCTAATGCCTAATATATGTTTAGTTTTCCCTAATTGTCTCCTAAGTGTCTTTTTACAGTTAGTTTACTGGAGTCTGAATTGTAACAATATTATACATTATATTTGGTCTCTCATTCTGCAGCAATTCCCCCCTTCCTTCTTTCCTTTTTTTCTTCCTTCTCTTTCTCTTTTTACTTTCTTTCCATTTACTTATTGAAGACATTGAATCATTTGCCCTGTAGAATTTTCCACATTCCAGGTTTGGCTGATTGTTTCTTGAAGGTTCACTTTAAATACCAATCCTGTTTTTAAAATGTAAGCATCATTCCTAAAAAGTTTGCTCTGCAAAATTTGTGTTACTGATTACTTGGGAATGGTTTCCATCTCCGCTTCCTTGGTGCTGAATTTCTTATTTCCGACTTAGGACTGCTTTGCATTCCCTAATGAGCTGAGGCAAAGGAAAGCTGATTTCCTGTTCACTTGGAGGAAAAAGGGACTTCTTGTATCTATGCTGAAGATGTACTTCTGCACTGAGTTGTATTTAGTTATTTATATCACACCTCATTGCATAATGATTTGAGGGGTCATACAAATGTACATACAAATCAATAAATTAAAAATATTGTGTAAAGAATTAATGGAAAAAGGAACACCAAGGTAGGAAAAATAGATATAAAAGTTAAGGTATCACTCTGAACAGAATGATGGGCACCAAGATACTTCATGTAAAACACTACTGGTCATTCTCTATGACTGTAACATATCAACGGTAGCATTGTTTTTTCACTACTGTGTGCCAGAACTTGTAACCATGCCCAGCCCATAGAAGGAGTCAAAAACTAGTTGTTGACCAACTATTTAACTATTTATGCCCAATCACATGGTCTCTATACGTGACTGGCTGAAGCTACAATATGAACATAAATTCTATTATATATACATTCTTGGTTTAGTCTTTCTGGGAATATGAAGACACCGAGAGTAGATAGCACGTAAGAATAAGTTCAGTAGGTTTCAAACGTTTAAGTTCAAGGGTAAGACAGGGGAGAAAGCTATTTCCAAAACCTGGCAATAACAATTACTGTTTTCCTTTCATTAAAGAAAAAATTATATTTATATATAAATACATTTACATATATTATATTTATAACAGCATTGCAAGAATAAGGAGCAACTTCAGAATGAACTGGTGACTTGACATTTTATCTTAGTAACTAGGAAAAACACATCCTGTGATAAAGAACCACAGTCTTCAGATTATAGTCATAGAAATAATTTGCAGCTGAAGGTTATAGGAGATATCGGAATACTTAAGATTGGAACTATATATTTCCCTGAATGATGCCTAGATCTTTAAATAGAAAATAAATAATTTAAAGTTCACTTAAAGGCATTATAAAACAAAAGATAGACCATTTTCTAAAATTAAAAAAAAGGCTGAACCATCATGAAAATTTTCTTTAAAAATATTCAGACAAAAAATTCAGACAAAATGGGATTTTAATTTTTAGATATAGCAAAATGAATCCACACTTTTGTTTATTAGAACCATTGAAGTTTCAGGAAGATTAAATAAAATTAACATATCAACAAATGAATCCTTTAAAATGTAAATTGCTGCGTAAATATAAAACAATCAGCTCTTACTCTTAGCATTGTCAAGCACTGGAGGCAAAAAAAAAAGAAGCAAACAAATAAACCAACCATAGCATTTGGCTTTTTTCCTGAGAGCTGCTGACAAGAACCCCCTGTCATTCTAACAGTGTAATCAACTTTTCTGAAAGTCTCTTGTCCCTTTGCTCCATTACTTAGGTCAGGATATTCTGGTGGTCAGAGGTTTTTATACTCATGCCCATACAAATATTTACCAACAGAATGTTAAGTCAAGTTCAAATATTTTTTCCATCAGAGTAGACATACATGACAGATTGCAAAAATGAAGAAATGAAACTGTCTAAAATATAATGAAATGACTTCTGTAGTACACTGAGCCTTCTTGCCTCAGAATTAACCAACTCAAACCTGAGTATTTAGTAGGTTCAATTTATGAAGGAGTATTTCGAATAGTACAATACTCAAACAATAATTCTGGGTTCTTATGTTATAATAATATTGTCCATATATTTAAAGCAAAACAAGTTTAGTTGATTCAGTTCATTTCTTTGTTCATTAATTCAACAAATTTGTCTCGCTCACTGCTATACCCAAATACTATGCTTAGTTCTAGGACATGGAAGAAAGTTAAGCATATTTCTTTCCCTCAAGAGTTGACAGTTTAGTAGAGGAAACAGAAATAAATCTAGGATTACAATTTACTCTGATATAAGCTGAGTTAGGAAGAGGTATGTAGGGGCAGCTTTATGTGAACAAATGGGGTATCAAAGTTGGCCTGAGGTTTTGCCTGGGGAGGTGGGGGTAAGAACAAAGAACACTTCATGGGGATAGTGGTACCCTAGCTTATTTTTAATGGATAAGGGCAAAGTGAGAAAAGTGTTCTAAGAAACGAAAAACTGCATCATATATTGGAGGAAATCTAATAAATTCCATTTGGCTGGAGTGAGGGGTGATTATTGGGAATGATTGGAGTGGAGGATATAGTGGAAAGTGGAAAACAGATAGTATGAGAATCTTAAGGCAAGTTTAAACTCTATTTTGAGAGGCATTGATGGATTTTTTTTAAGATTTTATTTATTTGAGAGAAAGAGACAGAGAGAGCACAAGCAGGGTGAGAGGCAGAGGGAGAGGAAGAAGCAGACTCCCCTCTGAGCTGGAAGCCTGACAGGGGGCTCGATCCTAGGACCTGAAAATCATGACCTGCTCTAAAGGCAGATGCTCAGCCATGTGAACCACCCAGGTGCTCTGAGAGGCGTTGATGGTTTTTTAAGCAAAGATGTGACATGATCAGATTTTAAAACTAAAAAGATGACTCTGGAGCAGTGTGGAGATTCAGAGTGAGTGACTGGGCAACTGGTTGGAAGCTATTGCAGTAAACCAGTTCTGAACATGAGGCACAGCATAACGAGGGAAACTAGTCATAAAAGGTGTTGGGGGAGAACTTGATGGGACCGGTAGCTAATGTTGTGTAGGAGGCTAAGGAAAAGAAGTCAAGGGTGGTGCTCAAGACTAGAACAACTGGGTGAATGGTGGTGCCTTTCAGTGAGAAAAGAGAAGATCTAAGGAGTGGAAGATTGGAGAGAAAATATAGAACTGAATTTTATAATTGAGTTTGAGATGTGCTGTCCAATTATTGATGTTTAATAAGGAGGGCACGTATTGCATGGAGCACTGGGTGTGGTGCATGAACAATTAATCTTGTAACACTGAAAAAATAAAATAAAAGTATCTGGGAAAAAAAATAAGGAGTTGGATATATAGGAAACATCCACAATTGAGAAGAGGACAGGGAAAGAAAAGTCCATGAGAGAGAGTGCAGAGGAGTGAGAAATGTGGAGAACTGAGAGAGCATAGTGTCACATAGGCCACTGCAGGAAAGTTTCAAGAGTAAGAATCCATAAAATCATCACAAGCAGAGAGAGGTCAAGTAAGAAAACAAGATGTATCCATTGGCCTTCGTTGCCTCAGCATGGGCAATTTCAGTAGAAGCCACATTCTACTAGATGAAAGAGGGAATCATGGTGAGAAAGCAAAGATGGGATGTCAGTCCTCTGTAAAGAAGTCGGGCTATGAAGTGTAGTAGAGATCTTTAATATTAGCAGGGTGGAGATAGGAGAGGTAAGAAAAGGAATTTTGATTTTTGATTTTTGATTTTCAAAGCATGAAAATGTTGAAGAGAGAGAACGTACAAAATTTGAAGATAAAGCCACTGAAGAGAAAATGATTGATAGCAAGTCCCTAAGGATGGACAAAAGACCAGGCTTAAAGAAGGAAGGACATGAAAGGAGAAGACAAATTGAAGAAATTCCAGCTTAATTGGATAATTCTCTTAGTCAAGTGGATGGCTATGTTTGACCTGTCTGCTATGGTCAGGTAGACACGGTGTTGGAATTTGATATCTTGTCAAGAGAGAAGAAACAGCAGCAGCTGGCACCACAATAAGAAACATACTGGATGGGTTATTGAGTATCTTAAAATATCTTGTAACAACTTCTGTCTAATAGTTCCAAAGAGCTATTAATAATCTTACCCATTAAAAAAAAAACACTGCCATTCTTACTTAATGAAAATGTATTCTCTGTTACAGCTGCTAGTATCTTATCAACATCTGTCCATGCCTTATGGAAGAGTTTGTTTTCCAAATGAAACTTGAATAACAAGACTGACATTTAATATACTTAATATGCAGTCTGTCTCATGATGCATCAATGAATTTATTTTCAATAGGAAATCTGGATGAAAATCTTTGGGTTGTAAAAGGAAATTACAAGTATAAATATATCTTAAATATGGTTCCATAAATAACAATGTCATGAATTTATTAATAGGGTTACTAGTTCATCTGCAGCCTTAGGATAGCATCCTTTATTGGAAGTATGATTTTACTTTAATAATGAAAGGTACTTTGTAGATTTGATCATATGTTTGAATTTTTACTTTAATAATGAAAGGTACTTTGTAGATTTGATTATACACTTGAATTTTCCATTGAATTATTTATATAAAAGTCATCTACTATGATGATTGCACAATGATGTGAATGCACTTAATGGCATTGAACTATACATTTAAAAATGGTTAAAATGGTAAATTTATGCTATGTATATTTTACCACAATAAAAAAGTCATTTACTATATAATTTAATATTATTTATGTTGGACAACTTTTTATTGTAAAAATAAAATATGAATAGTGAATTAGAAACTTTGATGTTGCAATGAAAGGGCAGTTGAATGTTAAATAGTATGTGAGCACATCAGAGAAACGTCAAATAAGAATGAATGTCCCTACCTACCTCAATTACCCTCTGTTGGTGTACTTTAAGAAAATATATCTTTAACATTCTGTCCCCCGTAGCCCCGTAGCTAAGGACTATGACTTAAAAAGGATGTAATTTTTCATAAATTAATCAAGGAAATATGAAAGGAAACACAGGCATTCACAAAAAGCTGATTTCTCTCCTTGGAAGCTGCTTCTTCTTGTTATCTTGAAAGGTAACATGGTTGGCAAGAGTGCACATTTGACACACTTAGAATTCATTTATTTTATTTTTTTTAATTTTTATTTATTTATTTATTTATTTATTTTAAACACTTAGGATTTAGAAATCAAATATTTGAGCTATGGGGTTTGTCTTAGTCCATTTAGGTTGCTGTAACAGACCCAAAAGAAATTATGTAGCGACAGACTCATCAGCAATTACTCTCCATTTTCCCTTAAGCCCTGACTTACCATAGGCTACCATTGATTTACTTTTAATTTCTATAGCTCTATCCTGGGTATTTCATACAAATGAGATCATATAACACATGGTCTGATTGGCTTCTTTCACTTAGCATAATGTTTTCAAGTTTCATCTACGTTATAGCATATATCAGTACTTCATTTCTTTTTGTTGCCAAATAATATCCCATTTGTGGATATATCACATTTTGTTTATCCATTAATCAGATGATGGAAATTTATTATGTTGTTTCTACTCTTTGGGTATTATGAATAATGCTGTGAATATTAATGTACATGTTTTTGCATGGATATATGTTTTCATTGGGGGAGGTATTTTCCTAGAAGTGAAATTGCTGATAATTTTATGTTTAACCTTTTGTGGAATTGCCAGATTGTTTTCCAAACTGGCTGCACCATTTTAAATTCCTGTCACCAATGTGACAGTGTTCTAATTCCTTTGCATTTTTGCTGACACTTATTATCATCTTTTTATTTTAGCCATTATCATCATCATCTGCAAATGATCTTGACTTGTATACCTTTGGTGGCTATTGATTTTGGGCATCTTTTAACATGTTTACTGGCCATTTGTCTATTTTCTTTGGAGAAATGTCTATATCATTTGTTGAGTTTTAAATTTTATGTTATTGAATTGTAATAGTGTTCATATATAGAAGGACTAGTTCTTTATCAGTGTATGATTTGCAAATTTTCCCCCCATTCTGTGGGTTGTTTTTTCACTTTTTTGTTGTTATTCTTTAAAGCAAAAAACAAAACAAAACATTTAATTTTGATGAATTCCATTTCTTTTGTCATTTGCACTATGGTGTGGTATCTAAGAAGACTTTGACTAACTCAAGGCCATAAAGATTTACTTCCATATTTTCTTCTAAGAGTTTTATAATTTTAGCTCATAAATATAGGCTATAATCCATTTTGAATTGTTTTGTATGTGTATGGCAAAGGCGACATCCAACTCAATTCTTTTGTGTCTGAATATCCAGCTGTCCTAGTATCATTTGTGGAAAAGGCTGTTCTTTAAAAACATAGCTCTTCTTTTTCAAAATTATTTTGACTCTTCTGAGCCTCTTAAATTTCTATATGTATTTTAGGGTTAGCTTATCAATTTCTGCAGAAAAGCCAGGTGGGGTTTTGAAGAAGAATTGGATTGAACCTGTATGTCAGTGTGAGGACCCTGCCATCATAACGATATTAAGTCTTCCCAACTGTGAGCATGGGATATCATTCCATTTATTTATATTTCCTAGTTTTCAGTATCTATAAGTCTTACGTTCCTTTTATTAAATTTATTCCTAAGGATTTTATTCTTTTTGATGCTATTGTAAATGGAATTGCTTTCTTAATTTCATTTTCAGATAGAACATTGCCAATGCATAGGAATACAGTTGATTTTTGTATGCTGAAATTGTACTTAAGTAAATAGAGAAAATTTATTTCACTTTATTTTATGTGGCCTTTTATATAGTTATGTGTTTTTATGGCCACCTTCATAATCATGATTCTTAGAAATTTGAATGATCTGAGTGATGATTTAGCAGGTTACCTAACTGCCTTTCATATAAATCCTGCACCTCCTAATGCCTTATATCAGACACTGGCATGTTGGTTTAGGAAAAGGGCTCCCCAAAACTGACAGTTCTTCAGGAATACCTGGGGAATTTAAAAATATCCATTATCTCTCTGTTCATTCGAGACTGACTGAGTCAGAATCTTTGGGAGTGGAGGCTGGATTCTGTGCTTTAACAAATATACTGAGTAAATTTGATGCGGTCTGTCTGTGAGTTTTTATTTAGGAAACACTATGTTAAGTTATAATCCTATGAGGCAAATACATTCTTGCCTTAATAACTCACTTTGATGCATCTATTAGAATGCAGTTTATTGATTCAGCCAAACATTTCTCACTGTTTGCAATGGAAAAAAAAAAAAAAAGAACAATGAGCAGAATGAAATCCCTGGTTTCAGGTAGCTGATATTTGAGTGTGTGGGCGGGGAGTCTGACAATTAACAAGGGGCAAATAGGAATGTAAAGCAGGTTAAGGGTTTAATGGATGACAGAGGTGCAATTATAGATTGTGGACAGGGGAGGCTTTTCTGTAAGGTGATATTTAAGCAGAAAGAAGAAATGAAGAAAGAAAACGAGTGATGAAAATTCCTAAGAAAAAGAAATGTTCTGTGCAGAAAGAATAGAGAATGTAAAGACCTATGGAGGAGCCCAACACTTAAAGCTTTCAAGAACAAGAAGGCCAGTGGATTTGAGGAAGGTAAGCAACTGAGAAAGTGGTAGGAAATGAGATAGAAAGGTGAGGACATTCCACGATATGCTGCATGGGATGAGATCCATGCAAGTTGCTTACGGAAGGGTAACATGATCTGATTTAGAGTGTTATGGGGAGAACAGATTATAGAAGGGTGGGTGGGTAGAAGACTGTGGCAGTAGTCTTCTCTAGATCTCAGTGCATGGTCTAAGGAATCCCAGGGGAATACCAAGAACCTTTTAGGGGTCCCTGAAGCCAAAATTATTTTCACGAGTAAGATGTTTGTTTTTTTCACTGTGTTGATTTATGCACTGATGGTACAAAGGCAATAAGAAGGAACATGAATCAAGACAGTGGCACCAGACTCTATGAGTAGTCATTGTATGCTCCACAACCACAAACTCACATCAAAAATAAATAAGTAAAGGGGCACCTGAGTGGCCCAGTCATTAAGCATCTGCCTTCCCTCTCTCTCTGCTGCTCCCCCTGCTTGTGCTGTCTCTCTTTCTCACTGTCCCTGTCAAATAAATAAATAAATAAATAAATAAATAAATAAATAAAATTAATATAAAATAAATACATAGCCTGCTTCACTTAAGTATATCCTTGATGAGGTAGTAGACATTATTGTTATTAAATCTCAAATCCAAAGAACATTTTTTTAAAGATTTTATTTATTTATTAGAGAGAGAGAGAGAGAGAACATGAGCAGGAAGGAGAGAGAGAAGCAGGCTCCCTACTGAGCAGGGAGCCCAACACAGGGCTCGATCCCAGGACCCTGGAATCATGACCTTAGCTGTAGGCAGACACTTAATTGACTGAGCCACCCAGGCACCCCTCTAGAGAACACTTTTGTTAATAATTCTGTATTATGAAATGGGAAGTGAACATAAAGCTCTTTTGCTGTTTATGAAAGTACTATGGTTGTCTAGAAGAAAAGCATTTGTGCAAGTTGCAAGTTAAACTTGCCACCTTTTTTACTGAACAGAACATCATTAAAAGAACACTGATTGGAGGGACGCCTGGGTGGCTCAGTTGTTTGAGCTGCTGCCTTTGGCTCGGGTCATGATCCCGGGGTCCTGGGATTGAGTCCCGCATCGGGCTCCTTGCTCGGCAGGGAGCCTGCTTCTCCTCTGCCTCTGCCTGCCTCTCTGCCTGCTTGTGCTCTCTCCCTCTCTCTCTGACAAATAAATAAATAAAATCTTAAAAAAAAAAAAACACTGATTGGCAAACTATAACTATTCAGACTTGGCAAATATTTTCTTGAAAATGAACAAAGTGAGTTTGATACTTCAGGGAAAACAACTGAAGTATTCACTGGCAATGATTAACTTTGATTTTGAAGGAAGCACTAAATTTTGGAAAATGGGTGTCTGTCAGCATGAACTTGATGCTTCCCAATAGTTCAAACATTTTAATGAGATTGTGTAAAGTAAAACTATGCCACTCTTTTTAACTGATTTTTTTAAAATATAGTTATTGTTCATAAATGTTATTTATGTTAACACACTATAGTTTATTATTGTTATTTTTCAAAGAGTTAGTAAATTAAAGCATAGGCTTTTAGTAGGATAAATGCTACATGATTCCACTTACACAAAGTATCTCCAATAGTCAACATGAAGAATAGAATGGTATTTCTGGAGTCTAGGAGCAGGAGGAAATGGGAAGTTGCTATTGAACTGCTATAAAGTTCCATGAATGAAAGATGATTAAGTTCTATAGATCTGCTCTATAACTTTGTGCCTATAGTTAGCTATATTATACTATACACTTAAAATTTTGTTAAAAGGGTAGATCTTGTGTTAAGTGTACTTACCATAGTAAAAAAAGAAAAAGGAAAAGGAAAAAACAAAAGACCAAAGCCCCCAAGTCTCTTGTGACTTCGGGAAATTTATTTAATCTCTCTGGGACTCAATTCCTTATCTGCACATGAAGAAAATTAGTAACAAATCTTATAGGCTTGTTGTGCATATTAAATAAAAGGAGGTAAAATATTTAAAGAACACAGTATAGTTACAAGTATATAAATGGTACATTATAATACTATCATTTAAATATTCCTTCTTTTCAAGATTCTTTAAGTTTTACTCCAGCATTATGTCAAACATTGGAAACAAAGTGTCTACACTATGATGTTTTAGATATGCCTTTTCTATGTTACAGTATATTACAATATGTTCCCTTAAACTTTATAGATATTATTTACCTGATATGTACTAGGTACAAATGAAAAGGACAAAGTAATGTCTAAAATGTGTAACTGAATTCATTTAACACATACCTAAATCTCAAAATGTAGGAGGATAAAATTTAAAACCTTTACTAATCAAGTACTAAATCCCTGATGCAGATACAGGCATTCATTCATTCATTCATTCATTCATTCATTCATTCATTTCTTTATAATAAATTCACTGAGGTCATACTTTGAGTCAAGTACAGCTAGGTACTAGTAATCCAAAGGTGGGCAATATAATTTGCCTCCAAATAATTTATGATTGCTGAGTGAGAACCACAAATTCAAATGAGCCAATGGAGTGTTATAGGAACCATGTAGAAAAGTGTAGAGTGGAAAGAGGGAATACCAAGGCTAGTAAGTTATTTTGCCTATGGGAGATGAATGGCAGTCAGAGGAGGTTATCTAGGAGGTGATGGGCCAAATCTGAAAACATATGTATCTGCCCGGTAGATTTTGGCAGTGGGGGTTGAGGAGAGGATTCTAAGGAGAGAGGACAATTTAAGCAAAGTCACAAAGGTGTGAAACAGCATAACATACTTTAGGATATGCTGGTAAGTTGCACATGATTGGAAGAGGATTTAAAGATAGATAGTAAGATATAAGCTATGACTGGGGCCCTGGGTGGCTCAGTCAATTAAGCGTCTGACTTCGGCCAGCTCATGATCTCGGGGTCTTGGGATCAAGCCCTGTGTTGGGCTCCCTGCTCAATGGGGAGTGTACTTCTCCCTCTGCCTGCCACTCTATCTGCTCGTACTCTCTATCTCTCAAATAAATAAAGAAAATCTTTAAAAGTATATATAAGCTATGATTAGAACAGAAGAAGCTCTATATGTTTCCCTATAAGTAAGCCACTACAAGACAAAATAAAGATCCATATCTACTATCTGGCTCCATTCAAGTCCATCTAAGATATATTTCCAGGAATAGTACTGCAGATTTCAAAAGTATTTTTTAGATGAAATTTTAAAATCTCTCTGAAAGTACTTAAAAACAATCTGATACCTACTTCAAAAGATGCTTGAGTATGGTGGGGAGATTTCCAAACACTGGATTGGAATTTATCTTTGTGATTCTCAGTGTTTTTGCTGGCAGTTCCATGATGAACATCTGTTTGAATCCTTTGAGTTCTTATGAAATTGTGCTGATCCGCAGAGAGAAACACATACTGTTGGTACAGTTCCAACATGTATTTTCTTCCTAAGATTTTGAAAAAAGAACAAAAAAGTTATTAAATTGATGTGGTACTTAAGAGACTTAAAAATGTCAATGGAAAGAGATGTCTAGGGTTGAGCATTTGGAAATATTTATAAATTCCATGCACAGTGGGAATAATGATGATAGTAGTGAGAAGGGGGCCCTCATATAACTTCTGAAAACTTCTACTGGTTCTATCTTCATTGAACAAGAGGCTCATCTTTATAGCAAACAAGAGAAAACAACAACAAAACATCAATAAAACAAACTTTAGAAAAAGATATGACTGTATTATCCTTACACATGAAAAGGTTTGTGAAGACCTCAATGAAGTATAATAAGTTTAGCTGAATATATGTAGCAAGACAGCCCAATTACACATGGTAAATGTTATCAAGAAGAAAAGGAAAAGACAAGCTGATTTAAGATGCCATGTTCCACCACTTTGGAGCTCTTCCTTTAGATCCTATATTCCTCTATCAGTGACCTACTGAGGTAAGCATCAGAAACATCAGTTTTTTTTTATTGTGGGGGAAAATCCCTAGGAGAATATTGAATCCCTAAGTAGAATGGTATCTGAAATATGAAATATATGTTATAGGTGGGCATATTTGTCACTTCAAAAATAAATGGTGGATATTCATCTATTTATAGTAATTAATGAAGAATTAACTCAAGAATAAACAAATTGAACAATGAAATAGAAAAAGGAGTCAGATCCATGTATAATTGAAACTTTATTTATGACAGAGTTACTCTTGCAGATAACTATAGACAGAAAGGGCTTTCACAATAAATTATGTTGGAATAACTGATTATGCAAATGAAAAATATTGAAAATGAAATGCTACCTTAAGTAAATAATGTATTAATTGTCTATTACTGTGTTACAAAGTAGCCCCCAATGTAGGGCTCCAAACGATAATAAATATTGAATTCATACAGTTTATGTAGGTCAGAAATTCAGGAGCAGCTTATTTGGTGATTCTGCCTCAGAGTCTCTCATGAGGTTCCAGTCAAAATGTTAGCCACCTGTTACAGTTTTCTGAAAGCATGACTGAGATGGGAGAACCCACTTCCAAGACGATTATCCATATGGCTGTTATCAACCAGTTTCTCACTGGCTCTTGGCCGGAGGGGTCAGTTTCTAACTACATAGACTACTTTATAGGGCTGTTTAAGTGTTCTCACAAGAGGGCAGCTGGCTTCTCCCATAGTTAGTGATACAAGAGGGAGAGAGCAAAATGGAAACTGCAATGACTTTTATTATCTAGGCATAGAAGTCAAATACCATCATTTCTTTAAAAAAATATTATTCATTTGAGAGAGAGAGCAGGGGGAGGGGCAGAGGAAGAGGGATAAGCAGACTCCCCGCTGAGCAGGGAACCTGATGTGGGGCTCAGTCCCAGGACCCCAGGATCATGACCTCAGCCAAAGGGAGATGCTTAACCAACTTAGCCACCCAGGTGTCTGCAAATACCATCATTTCTGTGCATCCTATTTATTATCCGAGTTAGCCATATTCGATGTTGGGAGATAACACACAAGGGTATGAAAAAAGGCAGGGATTTTTGGAGATGGTCCTGGAAACTGCCTACCACATACACAAAAATAAATTATAGGTAGATTGGAGAATTATGTAACACTTTTATAGAACAATCTATGAAAATATCTTTATGATCTCAAAGCAAAGACTTCTCAAACAAGAAGCAAAATGCTCAAATTATAGAGGACAAGATAGATTAATTCAATTACATTAAAAATAAGACTTCTATGTATCAAAGGACAGATTATAGAAAGTGAAAACCAATCGTAAATAGAAGATATTGCAGCACATTAAATTAAAACATGTTAATATTTAGAATATATAAAGAATTGCAAAACAATACTAAAAAGATAAAGGACTCAAAAGAAAAATGAACAAAATATTTGAGCAAGCTCCTCATTGAAGAAAGAATGCCCTATAAACATGAAAAGATGGTCAACTTCATTAGTAATCAAGATAATGCAAATTATAGCCAATGTGTGATACAATCCATTTGATTGCACATCCATTTGATTTGCAAAAACTAAAAAATCTGGGAATATCAACTCATGATGATGTGGAGCTCTGGTAACCCTTACACATGGCTGCAGATGTGTAAAAGGTAGAACCAATTTGGACCAAAATTTGGCATTATGTAGTAGAGTTGAGGATGTGTATACCCAGTGACCCAGTAATTCCTATCCTGAAAAAAATATGTATATATGTACATATATGTGTGTGTGCATGTATACACATTAAAAAACATGCACAAGAATATTTTAGAGTCACTAACAGCAAAGAACTGGAAACAGTTCAAATGGCCAATAGTAGAATGAATAAATAAATTATAGGATATTTATACTACTATACAGCTATGGGAGGGTGTGTGTAAAGCTGAAGGCGTTTAAAAAAAAACCAGAGAGAGACACTAGACACGATACCATATTTAAATGCCCATCAGTAAGGAGGGGAAGGTTGGTGACATGAAGAGAGAGGTGGATCCTTCCATTTCTTCATTTTATATGATGGGGGAGGTAAAAGTGGGTGTGTATTTATTTTTAAAATATTTATTGTTTACCTACTTTCCGCCAGACCCTACTGTTAATTATAAGGGATGCAGGTCAATTTGAAAATTTGACAGAATGTCTAGGTAAAGGCTTCTAATTCCTTCTGAGGTAAGTGGTAAAGTCATCTCATGAGGGTCAGTAATATTGTTGCACACATATCTGATGAGGAATATTGGGATTTAACACCACAAGTGCCCAGAACGTAATGCCCCATCAGAAGGAAACTGATCCAATGACAGACAGGCAGTGGAAAGGATCTTGCAGATATATTTGTCCCTGCCATCCAGCCATCCCCTGCCTATTTGGAGACATAGAAAGTCCATGTGTCCTGTGACACTTCAGTTGTGTGTCCTTGTAAGACTACAGCTAGGTCAGTAATGCACCACTTTATGTTTTCCTTTCTTCCTTCCCTGCTTCATTTTTCTTTTTGCCTCCTTCTTGCTTCCCTGGAATGTGGCTTCTTGATAAAACAACACAGCTTTATTCATGCTCTGTTCTTTTAGGGAACTCAGGGGAAGATAAAATTATTTAGTGCTGAATTTGGAGGTCTCAATAGCAATTCAGGAAGGGGAGGGCAGTGAAGAGATGAGACAGAAATGAAAAGATGAGAAAGGAGCCAAATGGATCATATGAAGCCGGGTTTTTGAAATTTTTTTGCAGTGAGGTAGCAGGGAAAAATCCCCAGCAATGGATAGGATGCCTGACATATTTTTTAATAACTAGGATGTCTATTATTAGATATAGGATGATCTCCCTTTAATGTAAAATCTCTCCTACCGCTCTCATTCCCCCAAATTTAGTAAATTATAGCACATACATATATGTTTTATTATTTTCTTATTTTGTGGCACTATAATAAATGACTGAGTTTCTTATCTGGGTTAACATGACCTGTAACAGAAGTGGCATTATCAGGTGGAAAGGTTATTCATCAGCTAAGCTAACTCAAAGAGCAAAACATTAGAAGCCAGAAGGACCAAGAAAATGTTAGACCTAGGTAATTTCCAGAAAACTGGAGAAAAGTTTTATACTGACACAAGCATGGAATGGAATGATGGAGGAAATTTGATTCAGACATTAGGGGTACTGGACATCCCACATGTCTCCTGGGCTACATATAAAACATGTACTTTGTCCAGCAGTGCTCTTCATCAGGGGCTACTACTGCAATGATACTGATTTTTAGATGTCTCTTTAAATAAATAAATAATTACAGAAGTCTTTCTTTTGGGGAAAAAAGGAAACATTTATTTCTTTAATCAATAAGGATTTATGAAACTACTTATTGATGTTAGGATTGAATTACAGATGCTTCTTCCTGATATGAGGTTTTGTTGCTATGATTGTTGATGCCTGGGAACTGCCATTTGAGATAATTCATTCAGTTCTGGGCAACTGTATTAGGGATGCCACAAAATGTTCACCAAAATCTTTAATTTCATAAGGGAGTAGTCGGTGGTGTCCATGCTAATTTTTTATAGGTAGTGTGACTATTTTAAATAGAGGAAAAAAAAGCACTATGTCTACTAAAAAGACTATACTGTAAAAGTTGGAAGCTATTTCTTCTTGTTCTGGTAGGTATTTCTACTTCCTAATTTATTAAACAAGCAATCTTTTCCAAGATTACAATCATATACACTTATTATCTATAGAAAAAAGCTGACAAAAATCTTTCTAAAACCTTTCTTAAGGCACACTTCATGCATGTCAATGAAGCTCACAGATACCAGACATTTCCTAAATGAAAGTGACAGTTGACGCTGCCTGTCATTTTTAGCATGATTCAAAATAGCTCATATAAAAGTGAATTATGAGCAATGCAGTACAGCTATATGTCTTCCTCTTGCAAATAATTTATGTGAAACAAATATACTTCATTTTTAACGTTTTGATTGAGAAAATATTTTTTAGTGGTACTGCAATGACCTAGGGTCAAATGACAGTTTCAGTTGTTATATTTATCTAGAAATTTATGTGATTTAGCAATTTGATTTACTCCTAACAGTAGGTAGAAAGACATCTTTCCATTTTTCACTAAGAGTATAACAGTGGTACTTAAAAAAAAAAAAACAAACGCCTTTTGTAAAGTGCTACTTGATAAAATAGGGACCCTATAATTTCCTTTAATGCTATTTAGCAAGGAAACAGTTTAGTGAGGTGAGTAGGGATATAGAACCTGGAATCAGACACATTTGTTTTTGGATACTAAGCACTAATTAAATTTGTAAGCTTACATGTCCATATTTGAATTTCCTCATTTTGTAAAATGCAGATACTATGAGTAGCTACTGTAAAGTATCATTGTGGCAAATAAATGTTATAATACTTTTATAGTGATTAGCATTTTGCCCGGAATATATGGAAAACATCTATTATTACCACCATCAGTATTAACTTTCAAAGAAAATTGAATATATATTGATCAAAAGTCATTACAATTCTAATACGATTTTTTCAAACTGCATATTTTCTGATTTGGCACTCTTGGAGTTCTCCCAATCCTTACTCTGTATCTCCTTCTCCCGTCACAAAAATCTTTGGGCTGTGTCTTAATATATTAAATCACATCCTGAAAAATCAATCTTTTATGATATGATGATCTGAAAATTGTTTTTCTAAAACTTATTCCTTTACATGGTATGTGTAGATGAAACTTTGTTTAATCCTGAAACTTGCTGACCATGAACTGACAGTAAGAATGCCATTAAACTCTTTGTATACTAACCCTTGAAAATGGAATATACACTTCAACACCTAAATATGATATAACAAACCAGCACTGGCTGGTATTTTATAGCACATATAATCACAGTATCAGACCATTCCAGTTAAGAAGAAAAGAAATTACTGTTCTATTCTTCCAAATGGGTTGTATCAATTAAGACTGTGTTCAACTTTACATAACAGACTACAGTAGCTTACCTAATATGAGCTCACTTCCCCCATGTAACAAGAATTCGGGAGGTAGTCAGTCTAAAGTTGGTGCAGTCGCTTAAATAACTCATCAGGCCAATTCTTATCTTCCAGCTCTTCTATCTTTACCATATGGCTTTTACTCTCTTGACCACAAGGTGGCTGCTCCACCTTCAGATGTCATGTGTGTATTTCAGATGGGAGGAAGAGAATAGAATGAAGAACAAAAATGTATTCTATTGGGAAAACAATAGCTTTCTTGCATGTTCCACCTAGGAGGCTTCTTTTATATATTATACATCTAAATTACATGGGAGTAACTCTAGCTTAAAGACAGTCTGGGGAGGGGAATTTTTTAAATGGATACAGTGCGACCTCTACAATTTGAGGAACAAAGACGAGATGAATACATATTAAGTATTAGATAGACAATAAGCAATGTCTGCTACATGGGTCAAAAGCTTTTACCTGATTTACAGAGAATGATATAGCAACATGATTATGCCACCAAAGTACACTGGCAGTGGCTTAATAGGGAATTTCATTTAGTAACATAAATTACTCTAATATAAGTTACAAAAAATAATCAGTTAATAAGAGGAGAAAAGTTCAAGATTAAAAAAAGTTCACACAAAGGTGCCGGGGTGGATGAGTCATTGAGCATCTGTCTTCGGCTTGGGTCATGATCCCAGGGTCCTGGGATCAAGTCCCATGTTAGGCTCCCTGCTTGGTGGGAAGCCTGCTTCTCCCTCTCCCGCTCCCCCTGCTTGTGTTCCCTCTTTAAGTGTGTCTATCTCTGTTAAATAAATAAATAAAAATCTTTTAAAAAATTATTTAAAAATTCACACAGAAAGCTAGGATAAATCCTTTTGTACTGGGATTGGTGTCAGAGACTTCAGTATGAATTCCTATGTAACTGTCTACCTACCTACCTGCTTATCCATCCATCCATGAAGCATCTATCTATAGCTGGAGAGATACAGAAATAATTATAGATATACGTGTATACATAGGTTAATATACAGACATGTTCCCTAGTTCTATCTGTTAAGAGGGCTGAGAAGCAGTGACACCAGTAGCAATAAGCACATCAAGGGTGGAGATCTTGGTTTCTAAATACCATTTGCCAATAATAGCTATAGGAGCATCTTAAAAAAATGGTTGATTTTAGAGCTGGGTCAGGGTAATTCTTAGAGAAACCTCGAGCATCCAATACCAAAAAGTAAGGAAATGCTTAAGAACACAAAAGAATGGGGGCATGTCAAAAGGTCACAGGAACAAAAAAGAGATGCCAGTGGCCAAAGCTGGAATGATTTGGGCAGCAAAATAGAGTAGTATTGGATTATAACACAAAGTATAAAATATACACAGGTCCATACTGATATAAGGAAATCATTGAATAAACAAATAGATGGGGGAGAAGAGATACATCTTCCTTATGGAAAATTCCAAATAACATGTACAGATACTTCCCCTCTCCAGAAAGTGGAGCTTGATTCTCTAATCCTCCTCCACCTTCGGTATAGGTTTGACTTAGTGATCTCCTTCCAAGGAATAGTAAATATGTTTATTTTATTTTTTCAATGTTACAAGATTAATTGTTCATGCACCACACCCAGTGCTCCATGCAATATGTAATGGTAAAAAAAAAAAAAAAGAAAAGCAGTAACTTCACAGTGGAAAACGTGGCAAGCACTATTTTAACCTAGTGATTGAGGTCACATTATTAGTGACTGTCAAGGTCATGAGAAACAGGGAAAGTCTGGGAAACTGTCAGATCAGAGGAGACTAAGGGAGACATGACTAAATGGAATGTGATTTCTTGGAAGGGAATCTGGGGTAGAGAAAAACATTAGAAGATGGAATACATTTTGGAGTTAGTTGATAGTGATATATCAATATTGGTTTCTAAATACTGACACGTGTAAGATGTTAGTGTAAGATGGTAACATAAGGGGAAACTGGGTGAAGGGTATATGGAGAGCTTCTATACTACCTTTGGAATTTTCTGTAAATCTAAAATCATTGCAAAAGAAGAAGTTTTAAAAAATTCCCACATAAAAAAAATTCCCACATTGTTACAATTGAAAATGATACTAGACTGTTAAAAGAGATACTGTAATGACATCATGAATTTATAACAAATGGTTTCCAAATCATCTCAGGATGGATAACTACAAGTTGCTTAAGCTACTTATAGTTACTTCATTAATACTAGACTGGTTCAGGTTCTAGATTCTTTTTTTTTTTTTTCAAAGATTTTATTTATTTACTTGAGAGACAGAGAAAGTGAGAGAGAGCATGAGAGGAGAGAAGGTTAGAGGAAAAGCAGACTCCCTGTGGAGCTGGGAGCCCAATGTGGGACTCGATCCTGGAACTCAAGGATCATGACCTGAGCCGAAGGCAGTTGCTCAACCACCTGAGCCACCCAGTCGCCCCTCGGGTTCTAGATTCTAAGGAAACAGAAGACTAAGTGTAGAAAGTGTTTCTAATGAGATTTCTGGAGAACTCTAACCTTTACAAGGTCAAGTGAAAGGAACCAGTAGGTGCAATTAATCATTTGATTGTCTTCTTCAAATTAAGATATTTGTTGTTAGGAACCTATGTTTACAAAATATTTTTTTATCAAATCCTATAAGTTATTTTACCCCACAAAATCATAGAATCACCTTGAAAAATCTCAATGAAAAAATTGCCTCTGCTTAAGAACATACATTTTTTTTAGAGCAACAGCATTGGCAATCAGCTAAGATTAATGTAGTACATCAGTACATCAGAATTTTAATCTTGCTTTCCCACTCATTCTTTCAACGATCTTCAAAAACTTATCTAACATATTCTTTGGCCACCAAATGAGATTGATAAAATTCTTCAGGTTAAAAAAAAGAAATAATAAATGTCATCATAAAAAAAAAACTTAAAGTGTTGAATATAAATATGTACCATGGGGGCGCCTAAGTGGCTCAGTGGGTTAAAGCCTCTGCCTTCGGTGCAGGTCATGATCTCAGGGTCCTGGGATTGAGCCCCACATCAGGCTCCCTGCTCAGCAGGCAGCCTGCTTCCCCCTCGCCCACGGCCTTCCTCTCTGCCTACTTGTGATCTCTCTCTCTGTCAAGTAAATAAAATCCTTTATAAATAAATATTTACCATGGAAGGACATTTTATCACTTTGTGATAATGAAAGCGATATTTATTTCCTCCAGTTTCCTATTATTAAAAACAAAATCAGATGTCAGTAACAACAACAAAGTCCTTCCTGCTGAGAAACAGAACCAAATGAGGCAATGAACGAAACAAAGTTAATCTTCAAAAACATACCTCCCAAAAAAAGCACATTCAAATTTTTTTCTTCTAAAGAAGCTTCTTGCAGAAACCCAGTATGAATTCATTTTTTAAATTTTTTTCCCAATATGAATTTAAATACCTTAGGTTGCAATTAGTATAAGAGTCATTGAGCTTCAACCTTTAAAGCTTCCAAGAAATTTAATTGTCAATTGACTATCAACAAAGACATTGAGAGAAAGAATCTCTCCAATATATATTAACATCCTTATTTTGGTCTCTGATTTTGAATTAACTCTGGGGAGGTATTTGAGTTCTTTTGCCCTCAAGGAATGTAAGTGTGGGGTTACATGCAAGAACTAGAATGTATAATTCAAAAGAGTTTAGGAGGGACATCACGCTTATTCATTATAGATTTTGCCACCTCACAGAGGTCCACATGGGGGCACTCTTGCTGAGATTTTTCTACACATTTTAAGGCTTAAGATTTTATGATAGGAAATTTGGTAACATACACACACACACATATGTTTCATTTTTCACATTTATTTCAATTTTATCATCCTAATCAATCTCTTCTTTTGCCATCTTTCTACAAGTGACTTTTTTTTTTTTACTGTGGCAAAATAGACATAAGATTTATCATTTTAAAGGATATGATTCTCAAAAAAATGAAGCATACAGTTCTGGAGCATTAAGTATATTCACATTGTTATATAACCACCATCATCACCCAATTCCAAAACCTTTTCATCTTCCCGAACTGTACCCATTAAACAACTCCATATCCCCTTCTCAACAGCCTCTGGTAACCACCAGACTTTGTGTCTATGAATTTGATTATCCAGGTACCTCACTCAAGAATTATACAGTATTTGTCTCTTTGTGACTCATTTATTTCACTTGGCATAATTCTTCAGAGTTCACTCACATTGTCCTAGATGATTCCTAAGATGATCTTTCTCTAACCCCACTAAGTACCCAAAACTTTAGAAAAAAACTAAGTTAAACGAAGCTCAAACAATTGGTACTTCTATATTTGTGCTAGAACTGTGTTGATCTGTTATCCATTTTTTTCTCCGTCTGTCCACATCCCTCAACTTCCTAATTCACCATTATTTGGTGAGTCAAATTCACAACCATTATCTTTACCAAGTTCATCACAGATCTGATGCCTTACTGTGAGCTTCAATTCTCATTTAAAGGATCATTCCACATTTGCAGTTGAACATAATGGCAACTTTTATACAAAGTGAGCACCAGGGGCACCTGCGTAGCTCAGTTGGTTAAGTGTCTGGTTGTTGATTTCTGCTCAAGTCATGATCTCGGGGTCATGAGACCAAGTCCTGCATAGGGCTCCATGCCCAGCATGGAACCTGCTTAAGACTTTCTTTCCCTCACCCTCTACCCCTCCCCCACAAAACAAACAAGACAAAACAAAACGAAAGTGACAGCACCAAAAAGCAAACATCATTGCCTATAAAATGCTTCCTGATCCAGTACTAATGAAGACAGGTGGGGGAGAAGGGCAGCGGCACTGCCCCAATTATGTTTGCTTTGAGAGTTCTCTCACCTAATACTATATAAACAATACAATTTTTTAAACAATAACAACAAAATTTTAAATTCTGTTGTTAAATTTTAAATTTTAAACAATAACAACAAAAATGTCAATTTCTTCTTTTTTAAAAGATTTTATTTATTTATTTATCTGAGAGAGAGAGCATGAGTGGGTGGGGGCAGAGGGAGAGAGAGAAGCAGACTTCCCACTGAGTGCGGAGCCCGACCTGGGGCTCAACAGGACCTCAAGATCACAACCTAAGCCGAAGGCTGCTGCTTAACCAACTGCCACCCAGGTACTCCCAAAATGTCAGTTTCGACACACGGGCAAGAGAAGAAAGTGTCAAATGGGAAAATTTTAACCGGCTTAGTGAACTCTGAGACTAGATGATCTTCCTTATTGTCATTTTCCCCTTCTGCATTGATGTTTCCAAAAACAAAACATGCACATAGATAAACAGAAAGACCCACGATGTCTTTCGGGGTCCAATGTAATGTACCATTAAGAAAATGAAAGAAATATTTTTGGAGTAGATTATAATATTGTAATGGAGGTGCGCTGAAAATACCGTAGCAGTCTCCTTATAGGAGTCAGAGAAATTACTCCGGAACTATGAAAGATCTGAAAGCTCTAGGTAGATGCCCCGGTTACTTGATCCAGCCCTGTTAGAGGAGGTCATCAGACGACGTGACCGCTGATTGACCTCTGAGCTGAAGTCCAGCAATCAGAGGCTGCTTACCCCTTCCCTTGTCCTTGAAGTATATGTTCTTCCCACTGATCTCGAGTTAGGAGCCACGTGAAGAACACAGCTGTGAGCAAGTGTTGAGATCCTCTGGACTGAGCCCAGGTAAGGCCTATATAAACTTTCACGGATTTGGTGGGCAGGTGTGGAGATCCGCTTGGTCTGAAGCCACGAAGACCAGCCTCATGGGTAAGTTTCCTTCCTTATTCAAACAGCCATCTACCGATCTGGAGTGGCCTGCCTCTTTCATTAGTCTCTTTCTGTCTTCTGTGTATGGGGGCCAGTTTCAGATTTTGTCTGGGGAGCTTCCATGATTGCAAACCAACGAGCTACTTGCAATGGCTTCTGCTTTTATGTATGTGGTGAAATGACACTTGGAAATTGTTTGAGAAAACATACCTGGTTCTAGAGAGGCCAGCTAAAGGCGTTTGTGATCTCCTGAAATTGGATGTTCATGTTTACTGATCTTTGAAGTTAGAGAAGGAATGGGTCTCCCCAAAGAAAAGACAGTTGTAGAAGAAGGTTCAAAATTCATAATCATATCATCAATGGGCATGGAGAGACCTAAGAGTAATATTCAAAATGATTTTTTTCCCAAAGAATCTACTTAAAGGAGGGAGCTGTATAGGTACCCCCACCTCACCCTTCTGTTTTCCATTTGTTTTGCTTGTTGGTTATTTTCGAGGAGAGGAGAAAACCTGCCTTGGTCCTTTTGAAAATCCAGGACTTTGGTAGAATAGTTTCTGAAATCTTTTTCATATCCCCAACCTGGATTATTCTGGCTGAGATTAATAGCTAACCAAAAATAAACTCTCCCAAATGCTATCTAGTTCATTGTTGATCTCCTAGAGAAAAAATAAATGTAATTAGCAATAATTAATCACAGAGGCTTTTCTTTAAGAGAATGTTTAAACCATGGCTCAGGGCTCAAATTAGACAGGGTCCCTTGTACTTCATAAATTTTTGTTTTGTTTCTTTTCCTCTTCTATTAAAGAGCTAGAATCTGGGTTAAAGGCTCAATTGAGAGTTTTTGATGGAAATAAAAACCTTTGTTTGTTAAGCTCTATGTCATTTGTGGTTACTGTTCTGGGCCAGTTGCATTTGCTGAAAGCTTAGGATAGTCATTCCAAAGATAGGGAAGAGAGAACTTTTGAAAGGACAGAATAATGGGTGATCTAGATATAGCTTTAAATTGGGGGAGTTTATTTGACTTTACAGTTCCACTGAATATAAGATGTTCCTTTCTTTAGAAGATATCAGTAAGTTATTTTGGGATCTGACAGGTTTAAATTTTCTGGATCACTGAATAATACTAATTGCTAGCATGTACTTAATTTCTGTAAGGTGCAATTACACACATATTATGTGGATTGTCTCATGTACTCTTCAAAACGACCCTGTGAGATAGCATTGAAGAACCTGAAGTTGCTAAAGGTTAACTTGGGGGAGCTTATATAGAATTGGAGAATTAAAACACAAGCTGAGGCAGTCTCACTCGATACCGTAACATATATCATGCTGCCTCCCTGGAAGAATCTTTAATATCTTTAATTTAAGCAGAAAGATTTTTGCTCCTACTATTTTTGCAATTAAATAACTGTTTTACGACTTTGGCAAAGCACTCAAACTGAATTCTGATCTGTGCAATGAGGGTCTTGGATTAAATGATTTCTCAAGTCTCTTCTCTTTTCTTTTGGCAAGGGAGCATCCTTCTGCTGACTGAGGTCACTTTTCTTTCAATGGCTGGCAGAGGGGCTTTGGCTCACCTATAATTCACAGTTTAGCAGAGCCAGTAGACTATGAAGTCTGTTTCACTCCACCAGCCAAGAAAGAGCAGGTGACTGTAGATTTCGCATATTCTGGGGGAAGCTATTTGTCAGTGATAACCTAGATAACCTTGGAGAGCTGCAACGACAGCTCTTGCTTGGCATGTGGTATGTTTTGATGCGAATCGCTGCCTCATCTATGAGCACTTCAGTTCTTGTTTCACATATGAGCCTGGTGAATATAAAAATAGAGGTAAATAATGTAAAAAATAACAGAATTTTTTCTGTTTCCTCTCTTTCTGGTTGAAGACTGTTGTTAACTGAAAAATGCTCCACTAGTTGTTGGAGTTTTTAGAAGCGGAATGAAGATACTTGGTAATGTGGTCACCATACACACTTTACAATTCTATAGTTTCCTACCATAGTAGGTGATATGAAGGGGATAATAAAGTGTGTGGGGTGCCTGGGTGGCTCAGTCGTTAATCATCTGCCTTCGCTTCAGGTTATGATCCCAGGGTCCTGGGATGCAGCCCCGCATCGGGCTCCCTGCTGGTGGGGAGCCTGCTTCTCCCTCTCCTACTCCCCCTGCTTGTGTTCCCTCTCTCGCTGTCTCTCTCTCTGTCAAATAAATAAATCTTAAAATAAAATAAGATAAAGTGTGCTCATGCAGTGACCACGTGGAAGGTATTTGCCATGTGACAGAGCCACAGTATGAGATCCGGAGTTGGAGAATATATGGGTAAAAAAGAAATGACATAAATTACAAGGTCTCCATTGATAGTAAGAATGTGGGAATTATATTACACAGTTGGATGGGCATACTCTTATCAGAAATGGCCTTAGCTTCAAGGAACGGAGACACACACGTTGGATCTTTGGTTGTTTTGTTGTTGTTGTTGTTAAGATTTTATTTATTTATATGAGAGAGAGCATGCACAAACATGAGCAAGAGGAGGAACAGAGAGAGAAAGCAGAAGGATAGGGAGATAAGCAGACTCCCTCCCTTCTCTCAGGTGTTCTTCGTACTTTTTGTTATAGGGAAGCAGGAAGCCTGACTTGGGGCTCCACCCCAGGACCCCGAGATCATGACCTGAGCCCAAATCAGATGCTTAACTGACTGAGCCACCCAGGCGCCCCAACATTGGGCCTTTCAAACAAGATTTGCTTTAACCAAATTTCAGGGAAGATAAAAAAAAAAAAAAGAAAACTAAGAGTATGGTATGCTTTACTCTTATTTAATAAGCCTTGCCAAATTTAATCTTTACAGCAATTTTGTAATGTAGGTGGTACTGGTATCATTGTATAAGTGAGAAAATGGATACTCAAGAGATGTGCAAAACTTGCTCAAGATCACATTTTTAGTTGGGAGTAAATCTGGGATATGAGAACATAACTTGTGGTTCAAATCTAGTATTTTTCTCACTACTTGTGCCTGGTAGGTGATCCTCCAAATTTATAGTTTCTTTTATACTGCTAGTGTTCTCTTTTATGAATTCCATAGAGAAAGACTATTCTGTGGTGAATTTTCTTTTCATTTCTATGAAATATCAGGGATTTAACTCTGACCCTGTCTGGTGAGCTTACTGAATTTCAGAATAGGCTACATACTGACTTTATTGCATATATTGCATTCTATTTATTGCATTCGGATATATTGCATATATCTGCATTCTGCATATATATAACTTCCTCAAAGTGTCACATTAACTTAAACAGGGAAATTGTGCATAGTCTAATAAATAAGACAATTGCAAGTTACTTAAAGTGGTCTTTACGATTTACCCAGTCCAGTCTCTGACTCATAGGTTGAAGGCATGGCCCCACCAAAGGAGTTCTTGGTGTTTCTGTGTTTAGCCTGGCCGAGGTTAAAGGAAAGTGTGACATTGTGTTCCCTGCAGTTAGAATAAAAGAAGGAAACTGATTATTTAACACCATACAGTTAGAGCTAGATAAGGATGATGCTACATGGAGATTGTCATAATAATGAGGATGATGGGGTATCACATTGTATAAAGTCTGAATGGCTTTCACACACCCAAGTCAGTTCATTCTTACTGTAATCCAGTGAGGGACACAGAACATATTTTTTCCATTTCTCCCTTTCCCCCCATTTGGTAGGAAATTCAACTAATCAAGGAAAAGTGCTTTAGTTAATTTACCTGAGGTCCCGTAGGTACAAGAGAGCAAATAAGCGATCAACTTTATCGTCTAGTTTTTTCTTGTCTCTTTGCTGTTAGAAACACTGGTGTTAGAAACACTGCAGTTAGAAACTGCATTTCTCATCTGCAACTTACTTTTCTCAGATATTCTTCATACTTTTTGTTGTAGGAAACATGGGCCAAGGATACTAAATTTATAGTTACCTGAAATTAGACTAAATGTGTTACATTTTAAAAATGAGCCATAAACGGGGCCCCTAGGTGGAGCAGTGGGTTAAAGCCTCTGCCTTTGGCTCGGATCATGATCTCGGGGTCCTGGGATCGAGCCCCACGTCAGGCTCTCTGCTCAGCAGGGAGCCTGCTTCCCCCTCTCTCTCTGCCTGCCTCTCTGCCTACTTGTGCTCTCTCTCTATGTCAAGTAAATGCATGGAATCTTTAAAAAAAATGAACCATAAACAAATAAGCATAGACTTCTGTGTCAATTTTAAACATTTGAATATAGCTTTCAGCAAACCCTTGGTTGAAAATTCTCTCACAGAGCTCAAAGAAATTACTAAATAATTATTTCATAATTGTCCAAGTCAATTTAGCTCACAACGTACTGAGTGTCAATTTATGTGCAAATCACAGGATTAGGTACTGTGGGAGATAAAATAATAATTAAACATTGTCTTAGCCCTTCGGTGGTTTATTACATATGGAAAAAAGAAACACAATCTTTACTTTCTATTTGTTATTCCCTCCATTGTTATAGTAAGGATTCAAGAAATTCACAATAATCAACTATAATAAAATGAGGTACCTAAGTCATCTGGGCTCCTAAGATTGTTCCCTCTTTTTTTTTTAAAGATTTATTTTTTTATTTTATTTTATTATTTATTTATTTGTTTATCTATCTATCTATTTATTTATTACTTCTTTATTTTAGAGAGAGAGAGAGAGCATGTGCTCTCATGGGGAGCAGCAGAGGGAAAGGATGAGAGAAAATCTCCAGTAGGTTCCCCACCAAGCACAGAGCCCTACAGGGGGCTTGATCCCAGGATCCTGAGGTCATGACCTGAGTCAAAATCAAGAGTAAGATGCTTAACTGACTGAGCCACCCAGATGTCCCACCCCCTCTTTTTAAAAAAATTACCAAATATAATAATTTGTGTAACTAAGTGACATTTGATGGTAGGGAACTTAGCTCCCATTACAGCCACAATATTTCTGAGAATTTCCAGGAATATTTAAATGTCTTGATGAACACCTGTTAGTTCTTCTTAACTCTCGTTCAAGTTTTTTTTTTTTTTAAGATTTTATTTATTTGTCAGAGAGAGAGATTGAGAGAGAGAGCACGTGTGCACAAGCAGGGGGAGTGACAGACAGAGGGAGAAGCAGACTCCTCACTGCCCAGTGCAGGACTCTATCTTAGGACTCTGGTATCATGACCTGAGCTGAAGGCAGATGCTTAACCGACTGAGTCACCCAGGCGTCCCTCAAGTTTCTTTTCTCAGACACTTCTGACACTATCATCATTGCTTCTTCTGCAGGATATCCTAAATACCTTTAATTCTCTATATTATTGCAAAACAGTGTCCACACAATGCTGATGTTACCTTTGTATCTGTTATATATTGCTGTAATAAGTCATGAGTAACAATGACAAAACCTGAGTAGTGTTCATCCAACAATGTATAATTTTTTGCTCATGTGGTGTGGGTGGTCAGCTACGTGGTCTTGTTGACCTCATTTGGATTTGTTCTTATGTCTAGGAGTCAACGAAACTGTCATCCAATTTAGTAGGACCCTGCTGTGATAACTGGGGAGGCTTGCCTGTGCTTTACATGTCTCTTGTCTCCTAGCAGGCTAGCTGGCACATGATCTCATGGCCGTGGAAGAGGGCAAGAGCAGGCGAGTGCTGGTGCTTTTTAAGATCAGCTTAAGGAAAACAGTCAATGATATTGTAATAGTGATGTATCAGATGGATGGTAGCTACACTCATGGTAAACATAGCAGAATGATAAACTTGTCAAATCACTGTACACGTGAAACTAATACAAGAGTCAACTATACTCAAATAACAACAAATAAATAAGCAAATAAATAAATAAAAAGTTTTTAAAATGATGATTAAAAAGAAAGATCTCCTTGTGTCACCTCATCTAATCTCCCATTGCCCAAAGCCAGTCATAAGTCCAAGTCCAGCATCAGAGCACAAAAAGACATGGCTATAAGACAAACTCATAAAGTAGTTGAAGGCAATGAGAGGACCACATTTCCATCATTTTGAAAAATCTACCACATTGTGAGAAAAACCGAGAATTATATTTAAGAAGTCAGTTACCACCTAAAAAACTTGAGTTTCTCATTGCCAGAAGTAATTATCTGTAAGTTATCTGAAATGACATAAATGAATTCAAATGTCCTGTTTCAATTTTAGAAAATGCCTGCAGTGATTTTTTGAACTTAAACAATAACTTGAATGCAATATATTTATTTTTAATATCCAAAATAATAGGAGAAGAGGTGGTTTTCTTTTCCTTATTTCTCTTCTTTTCTTTTGTTATTGTTATTTTTAAAAGATGAGTTGAGAATTGGATGTAGAAATTAATATAAATTATGTTCAGCTTATTGTTTAATAGAGAGTTGAACTTGCAGATTGGCTATATGTGGGAAAATATTAATAATTTGTGATTCGGAGTATCTAGTTAAACTTAGGAAATGCCCATAGAAAGTAAAACTAAAGTAAATTTAGAGAAAAATATTTAAAAAATATCTATTTCTAAAATACTATGTGGCCCTCTTTTTTCCTTCTAACTAAAAAAAAATGTTTTCTATCGTCACTTGTATATAAAAATACATCTGTTACAGTATCCATTTTTCCTCATTTTTGCTTTAAAAATCTGTTGCTCAGGAAAGTGGGTATTATAATAGAACTGACATTTATGGTAGCGTTGAGAATATTACCTATTCTTAGTTTTACTGAAGTGAATTTTGATTTGAAAAATAATTTTAAGAAGACATAAAATAAAACCACCTCCAATATAACCTATTTGTTCTCTTTTTGAATGTTTGAAATTTTTGTAAGATAGAAAATTGGAAATAGGACAAGAAAACTATTTTCTCAAACAAGATAAGGCAAGTTACAGCCATGCTGTCCCTAGTTGCCTTGCTAATTTTCCTGAAGATAAGTAATTAATGTTCCCTAAACACCATTAATGCCTATTTAACTTTTAAAACTATTTAGGTCTTTATAGTTAAATATGAAATACAATATTGGACATAAAGTGCCCAGCGATAGTATCCCTGATGATTTCTATTTTCTAGACCTTTTTCATGGACCCATTTTATCATCACCACGGAGAATTTGGAAAATACCAGCAAGAAAGAGAAAAATAAATATCACCTGGAATCCCACATTAGGAATCAGGCATTTATCTTTTAAGTTTTATTTAATGAATATATTCACATATCCACTGATACACATGGTTT
>CM052807.1:55607878-55625973 GCA_028533885.1 Nasua narica
ATCTTTCTTGTAGAAACACGAACATACGTATGTTCACTGTCAGCCACGTCTAGTGTGTTCTGTGGTTGTCAAGTGTTCTCTAACCACGTCACACCGGACATGGTGTTCAGACTGGCCACAGTAGAGCTTGTTAGAGATGCACAATCTTAGACCCAAGACCCACTGGGTCAGAACCTCAGGTCACCCCCATGTTCACTGAAGTGTGAGAAGCACAGTCTACACTGATTCTATTTTCTTCAGTATACATTGTGCTGTTTCCAACTGTCAGTGCTGGTTTTAATTTCATCATTATATTTTGGGCTTTCTTGCAGAAACATTCTAATCTCAGCATGTTCGTCTGCTTGAGCTTCCGTAACAAAATACCACATTATGGGTGGTATAAACAACAGAAATTTATTTTCTCACAGTTCCAGAGGCTAGAAGTCCAAGGTCAAGGTCCCAACATAGTCGGTTTCTAATGAGGCCTCTCTCTTTTGGCTCGTAGCCTCCTTCTCACTGTCCTCACATGGCTTTTCTTTTGTACACACACACACAGAGTGGGAACAAGTTCTCTCAGGTTTTTTCTTATAAGGACATTGATTCTTTTTTTTTTTTTTATAAAGATTTTATTTATACATTTAACAGAGAGAGAGCACAAGCAGGGAGAGAGGCAGGCAGAGGCAGAGACAGGAGCAGACTCCCTGCGGAGCAAGGAGCCCGATGTGGGACTCGATCCCAAGATGCCGGGATCATGACTCGAGCCAAAGGCAGCCGCTCAACCAACTGAGCCACCCAGGCATCCCAAGGACATCGACTCTATCGCTCAGGGCCCCATGCTTTTGACCTCAATTAATTTTAATGACTGCCTTAGAGATCCCATCTCCACAAAGAGCCACACTGGAGGTTATGCTTCCAACATATGATTTTGGGGAGGTTACAAACATTTAGTCCATAACTCAGCATTTTTTCTTTTTAATCTTACTGCATTCATTCTCCTCTTTCTTCTCATTCTATTGCTTTTTCATTTCATAGTGTTTTTGGTTCCTCTATTATTTTTTTCTGATTCTCTTTTCATAGAAATCATGGCTCCTTTGTTGATAATATCAGCTTATCGAAATTTTCTCTAGAATCTTATATTTTTAGAATTTGTTTCCTTTAAATATTTTAGTTGTCACACTTTCCTTTTTTTTGAGATACAATTGACATGTAACGTTATATGTTTCAGGTGTACACCTTTATCTATTTCTTCTACCCCTCACCCTTGCCTCTGGTAACCACCAGTCTGTTCTCTGTTATCTATGAGAATTTTGTTTTGTTTTGTTTAAGATTCCACATACAAGTGAGAGGATATGGGATTTGTCTTTCTCTGATTTATTTCACTTAACATAATACCCTCAAGGTTTATTCATGTTGTCACAAATAGGATTTCCTTATCACTTTTTCTTCTACAGCAAAATTCATTCCTTTTTCTCCCAGAGGTACAATATTTTTTGTGTGTTTTTTACTAATTCCCACCCAAAGAGATTCAGTCCCAAGTCAGTGTTTGTCAATGGACCAGAGAATAAACAGCTAGGGTCCCACTCTTGGTAAACTTTCCAAATCTTTAGCTGAAATGCAGACTGATATATTTAGGTTTATCTCATTTCCAGGTTCTTGTTGGCTTTCACTAAATGTTTTTGTTGATTTCTGGAGCAGTTTTTGAAACTACACCCACTGGTTAGTTGATACTTTTAATTAACGGGGTATTTGAAGAAATTTTATCACTAGAATATTTCCCCCTGTCTTTAAATCAAAGAGCTACCTCCAGCTGCCCCTACATGCTGGGAGTTTCTGCCTTTGTGTACTTATAGGAAACAAATAAGGAAGGTGATGGGTTGACTCCTCTCTGTGATGTTATAGAGCAGCACTGAAATAGAGTTTAGCCACTGATCTTACACACTGAGGTGCAGGTACAAAGCCCTTTCTAGATTCTTTTCCCCCCACAAATTCTCTCTCAGTCTTAAATAAAATAAAGCCTATCTAGGAGGCAAAACTTGAATCATTTTCTACCAGTCCTTTGGTACTAGCCTTATCATTAGCAGACTTTGCTTAGAATTCCAGCACACAGTGATTCCACATAATTTTTTTTTAAAGATTTTATTTATTTATTTGAGAGAGAGAGAGAGAGTGAGAGGGGAGAAGGTCAGAGGGAGAAGCAGACTTCCCGCAGAGCCGGGAGCCCGATATGGGACTCGATCCGGGAACTCCGGGATCATGATCTGAGCCGAAGGCAGTCGCCCAACCAGCTGAGCCACCCAGGCACCCCTCCACATAATTTGATAGTATTATTATGAATTTCATCTGCTTTTCTGTGCTGTCATTAGAAATTTAAGAGAAATTGAGGGAGGCTTCCTTCACTTTGATTAATTCATATTTCTAACTAGTAATTCGAATCGTTTTACTTTACTTCGTGTTTCATCCAGGGAAAGGTCAGGGCTTTCTTAACAAAATTGAAAAATGTTGGTCATGAGAGACAAAGAAATTAGAATTTTCATGAGAAAGTCAATTTCCAAGGAAAATGGCAGAGTAGGAAGATTCTAAGCTTACTTCACCCCATGGACATATGTAGATAACACCCACATCAGAATAACTTACCTAGAAAACGATGTGGAGACTTCACAGAACAGAATCTCCACAGTTAATCATAGAGGAAAGGTCATATTGAAAATGGTAGGAAGGGCAGGGATGCAGTCAAGAACCAAGCTAACCTGTGAGACTAACCACAAAAGGGAGGGTCACCACAACTGTAGAGAAGAGAGAGGTCCCTCACCAGGCACCCCAGACACAGGAGACCAGCACTGGGAATATAAGTCTCCATAACATTTGGATTTGAAAACCAGAGGGACTTAACTTTGCAAGTTTTTACAACTAGTAGGACATAACACCAGAAACTTTAAAAATCAATAAGCTCAGCTCTGAGAGAGCTGGAGGGCAATAGAAGACAGTCCCTGTCCTTGATGAGATGGCAGAGCAAAGAGCCCAACTGAGTTACAGCATAGAAATAGCATTTTGAAAAGTGCATGGGGTATATAAGAAGTTTTATTTACTAAGCTCATAATGTGTGCTGGAGGGGCAGGAATCTTTAGGAGACTTCTTCAAAAACAAAAGAGCTGGTGGACACCATATCTCTCCTGTACCCCTCCCCACCCACCCCCAGCCTGGATACTGGAACACCTAGAGGAACCAGTAGGGACATTTGTAACCTAGCTTGCTAACATTGTGTGTCCGGCCCCTGTGCTCTCCTATGGATTCTCCCATCCAATTTACCCCACTAGCAGAAGTCCCTCCAAGGTGGCCAGTTCTATCCTGCAAGCAGACAAGGGCGTTCTTTGCTAACACCACGTGCCCTGAATCCCACCCCCTGTTCTCCTGCAGAAAGCTCCATTCAACCTGCCCAACTTGGCAGGAGTCCATCCAAAACAGACCCAACAGTAGCCAGCACCACTCCAAAGTGATTCTTGGGGACAGGAGAAGATAACTACACATACAGGTTCCATTGCAGCCCTAGCAGTGGGCTGGGGGCATACATCTGATCTCACCACTGACCTCACTCACCAACAAAAACATCACAAGGGGCAGCACAAAGAGGGAACCCAGTAGTTTGGGGTCATTGCAACTCAAAGAGATTAACTGGGGGCAAACATCTAGCCTGACTGCAGGCCCTGCCCACTTAAAAAAGCCCCTCAAGTGACAACACAGGCAGAGTACCCTGCAGTATGGAGCTACCATAGTTCAGACAAATGTCTGGTCTGACCCAGCTCAAGTCCAAGACATCCCCAACTGGCCTCTTAATAGCAGAGGGAGCAAATCCTGGCCACAAGGCAAAAGGGGATATTGCAGATGCCTGGACTATACAAATGTGGCACAACCAAAAGAGGAGGGTGAACACAGCACACATTGGAGACCCCCGTGAAGCAACAGTTTCTAGTTAACAGGTCACATTGCACTACAGGGCACTATAGGACCTCTTCTTCATGATACCACTACTTTCAAGATTACGAGACGTAACTGATTTTCCTAATACATAAAAAAGAGAGAGGAAATGAAGACACAGAGGAATATGTCCCAAATGAAAGAGCAGGAAAAAACACAGCAGAAGATCTAGATGAAATGGAGATGAGCAATATGCCTGATAAAGAATCCAAAGTAATCAACATAAAGACACTCAAATGACTTGAGAAAAGAGTGGAGGAATTCAGTGAGATCTTCAACAAAGATAAAGAAAATATAAAAATAAATTGATCAGAGATGAAGATCTCAATATCTGAAAGTGTAAATACATTAGGTGAACAGTAGCAGATTAGAGGAGACAGAAAAATAGACTATTAAGCTGGAACACAGAGTAATATAAAGCAACCAAGCTGAACAGCAAAAAGAAAAAAGAATATTAAACAATGAAAATAGGCTAAAGGAACTCAGTAAATATCATTAAGTATAATAACCTGCATATTATAGGGATTCCAGAATGAGAAGAAAGAGAGAAGGGGCAGAAAAATTATTTCAAGAAATAATAGCTGAAAACTTCCCAAATCTGGGGAAGGAAACAGAAATCTAGACACAGAATACACAGAGCACCCCCAACAAAATCAATCCAAGGAAGTTCACACCAAGACACATAATCATTAAAATGGTAAAAAGTAGTGATAAAGATAGAATATTTATTTATTTATCTTTTATTTTTTATTAAATACTTTATTTGCTTATTTGAGAAAGAGAAAGAGAGTGAGTGAGCAGATGTGAATGGCAGGGAAGGGCAGAGAGAGAAGCAGACTCCCCGCTGAGCAGGGAGCCCAGGGCAGGGCTTGATCCCAGGACCCTGAGATTACGACCTGAGCTGAAGGCAGATACTTAACAACTGAGCCACCCAGTCATCCCTAAAGACAGAATTTTTAAAGCAGCAGGGGAAAACAGGTGTATACGAAGGAAACCCCAGAAGGCTGTCAGCTGATGTTTCAGCAGATCTTTGAAGGCCAGAAAGAAGTGGCATGATATATTTAAAATGCTGAAAGAAAAAATCTGCAAAGAATACTCTATCCAGTAAGGTTATTCTCCTTCAGAATAGAAGGAGAGAAAGAGTTTCCCAGATAAAAGTTAAAGAAGTTCATCATCACTAACCCATACTTACAAGGAACATTAAAAGGCATTCTTTGAGTGGAAAGGAAAGGCCATAAATAGGAGTAAAACCATTAGGAAAGGACAAAATTTGACAGGTAAATGGAAGCATTATGAAAGTAGTAGATAAATAACTGATAAAACCAGTATGGAGGTTAAGGCACAAAAGCAGTCAAAATCAATGATATGTATAAAAAGCAGTCAAGGGAATCACAAATAAAAGAATGTAGAATATGACTTCATATACATTAAACATGGGGGGAATAAAAATTCAGTGCTTTTAGAATGGGTTCAAAATTAGGTGACAATTAGGTGACTTAATATAGACTACTATATGCATAGAATGTTATAAAGTCTAATGGTAACCACAAATCAAAAACCTGTAATAGATATGCAAACAATGAAGAGAAAGGAATTTAGTCATATCACTAAAAAAAGGCCATCAAAGCACAATGGAAGAGACCAAACAAAGAAAGGAGCGGAGAAGAACTACAAAAACCATGAAACAATAACAAAATGGCAATAAGTACATACCTATCAATAATTACTTTGACCGTAAATGGACTAACTATTCTAATAAAGAGACGTAGGGTGACTGAATGCATAAAATAGCAAGGCACATCCATATGCTGCCTATGAGAGACTTGCTTCAGACATAAAGACACATGCAGGTTGAAAGTGAAGGGATGGAAAATATTTATCATGCAAATGGAAGTGAAAAGAAAACAGGGTAGCAATACTAATATTGACTTTATTTTTTTAATTTTTAATCAGACAGTATATATTTTAAAACAAAGAGTGTAATAAAAGACAAAGAAGGCAGTACATAATGACAAAGGGAACCATCAAATAAGCAGATAAAACAATCATATAAATTTATGTACCCAACATGGGAGTATCTAAATATGTAAAACAACTATTAATAATCATAAAGAAAGAAATTGATAGTAATACAATAATAATAGGAGACATTAACACTCCACTTACATCAATGGGTAGATCACCCAGACAGAAAATCAACAGTGAAACAATGGCTTTGAATGACACATTAGATGAGATGGATCGAACAGATATATTCACAACATTCCACCCCAAAACAGCAGAATATACATTCTTTTCAAATGGACATGGAACGTTCCCCGGATTAGGTGACATGTTAAGCTACAAAACAAGTCTCAGAGAATTAAAAAAGATAGAAGACACACAATGCTTCTTTTCAGACACAATGCTATGAAACACTATGCAATCAACCATAAGAAAAAAATCTGGAAAGAACACAAATACGGGGAGGTTAAATACCATGCTACTAAACAATGAATGAATCAACCAAGAAGTTAAAGAGAAAATGAAAAGCTACATGGAGACAAATGAAAATGAAAACACAACAGTTCAAAATCCTTTGGATGTGACCAGAACTGTTCTAAGAAGAAAGTTCATAGCAATACAGGCCTACTACAAGAAGCAAGAAAAAACCTCAAATAAACAACCTACTTGTACAGCTAAAGGAGCTAAAAAAAGAAGAACAAACAATATCTAAACCAGTAGAAAGGACAGGGATAACATTTTGAGAGAGATTTTTTAGGATATATAGGGTTGTTAAGTAAATTTGGGGAAATATTTGAGAATACTGAGACTAGGTAAATTATTACTAGAATATTGAGCCTGTGTTAAATTTTCTTTATAATGAATAAGAGATAAAGTAAATAACACTGTAGTGGTTTAAAAATATGTCCTCACCACTTTGGAAAACAGTGTGGAGATTCCTCAAGAAATTAAAAATATAGCTACCCTATGACCCTGCAATTGCACTACTGGGTATTTACTCCAAAGAAGCAGATGCAGGACAAAGAAGGGCCACATGTACCCCAATGTTCATAGCAGCAATGGCCACAATCACCAAACTGTGGAAAGAACCAAGATGCCCTTCAACAGATGAATGGATAAAGAAGATATGGTCCATATATACAATGGAATATTATGCCTCCATCAGAAAGGATGAATATCCAATTTTTGTATCAACATGGACAGAACTAGAAGAGATTATGCGGAGTGAAATAAGTCAAGCGGAGAGAGTCAATTATCTTATGGTCTCACTTACGTGTGGAATATAAAGAAAATCATGGAGGGCATCGTGAGAAGGAAGGGAAGGATGAATGGGGGGAAATTGGAAGGGGTAATGAACCAGGAGAGACTGTGGACTCTGAGCAACAAACTGAGGGTTTTGGAGGTGGGGGGGTTGGGCGAGCCTGGAGGTGGGTATTGAGAATGGCATGTATTTCATGGAGCACTGGGTGTGGTGCATGAACAATTAATCTTGTAATACCGAAAAAATAAAATAAACGTATTTGGGGAAAAAAAAATGTCCTCACATTTTTGACATCCTTCCCTTTAAAAGGTGCAGCCAAGTGTCGCTCCTCTGGAGTATATGTTAGACTTAACGACTGGTTTTTTACCACTAGAATGTGGTGGAAGGGACAGTTAAGACTTCTGAGTCTATATATGTCTCTATAAAAGACATTGTGGATATGACTTTTCTCTTTCTTTGGTCATTTACTCTGGGGAAGCCAGCCACCTGCTCTGTCTTGAGGACACTCAGGAATGCTGTGTATAGAGTCACGTGGGAAGGAACTAAAGCCTCTTGCCAAAAGCTGGCAACAAGTTGGCAGCCATGTGAGTGAGCCACCTTAGAAACTGAACCTCCAGCCCAGTCAAGCCTTCAGATATCAGTTCCCCTGTCGGCTCTGACAGCAACCTCATTAGAGACCCCAAGCCCAAGCTCAGTTAGTCTGTTCCCACAGTTCCTGAGCCACAGACACTGTGAAGACAATAAACATTTATTGCGTTCAGTTACTATGTTTTGGGCTGATTTGTTATGTTGCAATAAATAGTTCTATACAAATTGAGGTTTATTAAATCATGAATTGAAGAAGAGAAATAAAAAAATCAAATTCTAGAACCCAGACAGCAAATTCTAAAAGTTTATGATACTAGTTATTATTTTTTTTACATCATAATATAATTGCTTCCTCATTTTTTTCTGGGCAAAATTGGATATGGAAAAACCCAACTCAGCTGTTAATTAAAGAGAAATATAATTTTCATTTAAACAGGAAAGCACAGGGGTGCTTGGGTGGCTCACTCTGTTAAGTGCCTGCCAGCTTAGGTCATGATTTTGGGGTTCTGGGATTGGCCTTTCAGGGTGCTCCTCTTCCTCTCCCTCCACTTATGAGCTCTCTCTCTCTCACAAATGAATAAATAAAATCCTAAAAAAATTAAAAAGGACAGAACAATTTTATTATGGGTTCTAGATAAAACTAGATTGTATGATATTTCTGAGCATTTTCCCACAACAGTTTTGTTAGTTTATGCTATCCTTTTATGGGATTATTGAACTGCTAACTAAAAGGTACTTCAGAAGACAACTGCCATAAGATTTTTGACTCATTATGAAATGAATAGAATTACTTGCCACTTGCACAATACACCTATTATGAAATATAATTGTTTTCATGTTTTAGATTTATATACATTTTCTTACAAATAACAGTAGAGGTATTGGTAGAAACTTGACCTCACAGTTAGGTTCCTCTTAACCACCTGTTCCAAACTAAGAAAACTGTCTAGCACATGTACTTGGGTGCATAAAGGAATATCCAAATATGGACAATTGCCAAAACTCAGTGATTTTCTAAAGAATTTGAGTAATGACCAGATTTAGTTTTGAAATAAAGCACATGGCTCGTTCTTCTAAAGAGACATTTTACAAGAGAGTGTTTTAAAGAATTTCTTTGATCTTAGATATGGTACACACCTACATAAGATATTACTTGTTGTATTTTCAATAGACTATGAGGCAAATATACTCTTTTACCCCTCCCCCCCAAAATATAGAAGATTTCTCTAAAGAGGTCTTAGGCACATCTTATTTTTATTTATTTATCTATCTATTTATTTATTAAAGATTTTGTTTATTTCTTTGACAGAGAGAGAGAACACAAGCAGGGGGGCAGGGGAGGGAGAAGCAAGCTCCCCACTAAACAGGGAGCCCAATGAGGGGCTCAATCCCAGGACTCCAGAATCATGACCTGAGCCCAAGGCAGACGCTTAACTGACTGAGCCACCCAGGTGCCCCCTGGGAATTTTTGAAAAGTCATTTTAAGAAGAGTATGAAATAGGAACTGGTGGCTCAGTTGGTAAACCGTTCTACTCTTGATTTGGGTTCAGGTCATGATCTCAGGGTCATCATCTTGGGATCATGAAATTGAGCTTCACCTTGGGCGGGCTCCATGCTCAGCAGGGAGTCCACTTGAGATTATCTCTTTCCCTCTCCTTCTGCCCCTCCCCACCATACTCTCTCTCTTTTTAAAACAAATAAACTTTTTTTTAAAAGAAGAGTATGAAATAAAAGATTAACTAGTTGAAATACCTACATTAAAAAAAATCAAGCAATGTTGCAACATTTTTATTCATCATTACTTCTTTAGTTAATTTAAATAATGGCTTTATATAAATATATATATGCATAGGAATATCTTGTGGATACAATATTAGACAAGACAGATATGAAAGACTAGTAGTCATTCTAAAACAGCAACATGAAGCAAAAATGAACAAGTCTTATTAATAGAAATTAAAGAAGCATAAGCATTTCTTAGGAGATATGTTGAAAGTTTAGATATCAAGCTAGGTAAAAGGAAAAAGATAATGAGATATATTCATGTGCAGTTGTTTTAAAGGATGGTACTTAGAGAAAGAGGCCAAATTTACTTGTGCCTAGTTGGAAAAGTATGACTGCGTCCCCACAAAAATCCAACAAGGTTTGTAAAGGCAGTATCATGTAGTAGTGAAGGCCGTTTGAACCTCAGCTGTTGTTATTTTTTAAGTCTCTATGCTTTAGTTTTCTGATCTAGAAAACAAGAATAACAAGAATGTGATCTCACAGGACTTTTGAGGCAATTAAGTGATATAAAATATATAAATAAAGACCTCAACATTGTAGCTGGACACATAGTAAGTATTCTATAATATGAACTCTTATTATATTATTATTGTTAATATTAATACTACTACTAATAAGACAGGAGCCAAGATCTCAGGGAACAAAGTAGAATGACTGCTCTGAAGGAAAATACCAGATTCAAAACCTATTGAGAGTTGTCCTCTTACAGTGGGACACATGAAAGATTTATACTTGGATTAAATCAACTCCTGAGGATTGAAGGAGCTAAATATTCCAAAGAAAGGTCACCCAAGCCAGAGGTACCAGAGAGACCCCATGTTCAGACTGTGGAGAAAAATGGAATTCGAAAGGAAAAAATATTGAACTTTAATTTTTTAACCTAAATTTGCAAAATGAAGGACTTTAATTTCCTTCTGGGAAATTAATAATGGGAGTAGGAGGTTCATTTAACTGAATCTGAAGATACTATTCCAGTTTATAACCAATCTCTGGCGAGTATGTTAGGGGTAGTGATTGAGCATATTTTGCAATAGGAAATAGAAAAGAAAATACATTTTTGGCTTAGGGCATACCATGTCTGCAGAGTTAAATAATTAATCCTTCTGACCAATTTCGGAGATCACTGGCTCTTATTGCTGAATGTCCAGTTCATTGGTGGAGGGAAACACAGCACAAAGTCTTTTGTAGATTTTTATCAAATAGTAGAAGCAGAAATCCAAGAGAGAAACAGAAAAGCTCTCACTTTCCAATATTTATCCTCTCTTATTCCAGCGGGGGAAAACCTCTTTCTTCCATTTGAGGGAGAGTGGAAGGGAAGAAACACCTCCAGACTTTCTCTCCACCTTATTCCTTATTCTTCCCTGTATTTGTTTTTTAGGGTGCTGTAACTAAGTATCTACACTGAATGGCTTAAAACAACAAAAAGTTGTTCTCTCACAGTTCTGGAGACTAGGATTCTGAATCAAGGTGATGGTGGGACCCTGCTCTCCTCTGAAGGCTTCAGGGAAGAATCCTTCCTTGCCTCCTCCCAGCTTCTGGTGCCTATTGGCGCACCTTGGCCTTCTAGGCTTGTGTCTGCACAGCTTCTGTCTCTGGCATGCAACGTTCTGCCCTCTGGTGTTCATCTCTGCAACCAATTTCCCTCTTCTCATACGGATCCTAGTCATTGCTAGTCATTAGGGCCCAGCCAAATTCAACACGACTTCATCTTAAATGGATTACATCTGCAAGGACCCTTTTGCTAAATAAGATCACATTCAAGGGAACTGGGGGCTAGGATTTGGAGGTATGTTTTTGAGGAAACACAGTTCAACCACAACCCTGCCTAAATGAGGGGATGGTAATTCTGATTACTTAGAACTTGACATTCGTTGGTGCACATTTAATATTGGACAGGTTCTTTTTGCCCTAAGATTAGGGCTTGAAGATATACCATGTTCATCTATCTTCTTCATCCAGGCACAAGTGGCTCTACTGTGCTTCTTTTGGCTGAGTGGTATCTATACCTGGTATGCCTCCCTACCACAGTGAGAGAGGATCACTGTTCTCAGACTCAGTTATGACTTTTCCTGCAACTGGGTGAGCAATTCAGGCTGGGCATACACCGTAGAATCAGCTGCCTTCAACACAGAGGGAAAAGACTAGAAAACTTTCCCTTACCTTCAAATCTGAATGACATTCTCTAATACAGTTTACCTGAAGCACCCAATTTAGAGAGATGAAAGCTTGCTTGTCTAGTTTAAACACGTCGTACTTCATTCCCCATTTAGGTTGTTATCCTGTGTATGTTCCAGTAGTCAGTATGTGTAACTCACTGATTTATCACTGGTTTCTATCTTATTTCTGTAGCATCTCTTCTCTCAAAACTCTAATATAACAGAATGGCCACCTGAAAGTCTATTTCATGGTATATTTGCTCAACCCTACCTACATGGATTTAAAACTTCTAAAAAGGAAGGAAAAAATTTAGGCTTATATCCTGGGTGAGCAGAAAGCTCAACTGAATAAGGAAAACAATAGCAAACACACATGCATATATAATTCATTAGATATAATGTATATTATGTAGGTCTAATATTTATAATATACATAGTACATGTACATTTTTACGTATGTATACATAACTAGGTGATATCAGGTAGTGATAAATGTTATGAAGAACAATAAAGCAAAGAAAGGTAATACAAAGTGCTTAAGAAATACTACTCAGGAAAAGCGATCCGGGAAGAACTGGTGGAGAAAGTGACATTTATTTGTTTGTTTTAAAAAAGATTTTATTTATTTATTTGACAGAGGGAGACAGCAAGGGAGGGAAAACAAGCAGGGGGAGTGGGAGAGGGAGAAGCACGTTCCCTGCTAAGCAGGGAGCCTGATGTAGGGCTCGATCCCAGGATCCTGGGATCATGACCTGAGCCAAAGGCAGACGCTTAACTGACTGAGCCACTCAGGTGCCAAGAAAGTGACATTTGAATAGAGATCCAAATATAGTGAATTAGCCAGCTGTGGTAAGATCTCGAGGAAGACCATTGCAGACAGAGAGAATAACAAGTGCAGATGGCTGCAGGTGGGAATGTAGATGCCCTGCATGAAGGTCTGAGTGACCTGAGGGCATGAATAAGGAGAAGAGGGTTAAAGTGAGACCAGAGAGGGACCCAGGGTCTGGAGCACATATGGTCTCTTAAAACCTGACAGGGACTTTGTACTACATTCTAAATGCGGTGGGAAGTTCCTGGCAGATTTTGAACAATGAGGTCACCAATGAGGTGATGGGGGTTTGGAAGGCTCACCCTGGCACATGTGGAGAAGAGAGTGTTGGGGGGGGACGGTGAGTAAGGGCAGGGGTAAGAAACCAAGTAGGTGTGACTGGACTAGTCCAGATGGAGAGAGATGATGGTGAGAAGTCAGATTCAGAGGATTTTTTAAATTAAATTTTATTTTATTTTATTTTATTATTATTATTTTTTGATTTGACAGAGAGTACATGAGCATGGGGAGTGGTAAGCAGAGAGAGAGAAGTAGGTTCTCTGCTGAGCAGGGAGCCCGATGCAGGGCTCTATCCCAGGACCCTGGGATCATGACCTGAGTCAAAGCCGCCGCTTAACTGACTGAGTCACCCAGGCGCCCCTCAAAGGATGTTTTAAACAGAGAATAACAACAACCTTGCTGATGATTGGATGTGGTTAATAGACAGAAATGAATCTTGGTTGACTCCAAGTACTGGACGTACCATTGAGCAGAAACCTTAGCTCATTATATTGGATTGAATAGTGTTTCCCCTCCACCTCACACCCCTCCCTTCATGTCTACTAGGAGCCTCAGAATGGGACCTTTGGAAATAGGGTCTTTGTAGATGCAATCTAATTACAGCGAGGTCATGCTGGATTAGGATGAGCCCTAATGTAATGTAGTGACTGTAATGACTGGTGTCCTTACAGAAGAGGGAGTGTGCATACAGGTACACAAGCAGGGGCAAGAAAGCCACGTTAAGATGGAGGCAGGGGTTGGAGAGATCTAACTGTAAGTAAAGAAACAGCAAGGATTGCTGGCTACCACACAAAGTTAGGAAAGGACAAAGAAAGATTTTTGCCTAGACCCTTCAGAGAACTCATGTCCCTGACAACACCTTAATTTCATATTTCTAGCCTCCAGAACTGAGAGAGAATAAATTTCGGTCGTTTTAAGACACCCAGTTTGTGGTAATTTGTGAAGGCAGCCTTAGGAAACTAATATACTAGTTAAGGGGAATATTAGTATTTTGTTTTAATTTGCTTTCTTTGGGTGCTTAGAACATATTCCCATAAGTCTGCAGAGTGCTGTTCCTCCTTTTAGTTTTTGTTTCATACTTTTAGCCTTCTTATCGATTGGTGTCTTTGTGTTTTCTTATTGATTTGTGCGAGTTTTTGTTTTTTTAATAAGAACTGTTTTATCTCAAGGTTACATTTCCTACAATGTAGTAAAGTAAAATAGATATGGTAGTCTCTTGCAAACTTTCAGACATTTGTTCTTTATTTTAAGCATGGATTTTCAAAAGAGAAGACATGGATATGTTGAAAAGGAATTGTAAAGAAAATTTCTCCAAAACCAGAATTACTTATTTTACCTGCATGTTATTACAATATTGAATGTGTGATTACAAAGGCATTGATTTCAGTGGAACAACAACAAAAAACAAATGAAAGATATTACTGTGGAAAATGTATTCTTTCACACAGTGTTTTTGCAGACAAATCTAACTTTTTCATGGAAAAAGCCAGGATTTTCTGGTGTTTCCATTCTATGTATATACAGAGGAGTCTGAGGAGAAGAGGGGCTTCAAAATTATTGGCTTAGCATAAGAATTGAATTTAAACTGATAGAATTTTTGGAATAAATTATGAAGTTAATAAACTACACATGTTTAAGTGCATAGTACATGGTGTAGATGTTGAAGCTATGTAATTTCTTTAAACAGTTGATACACTGTTTTAAGTGTAAAGATTATGTTTACAGTTTTCTGACTCCCTGTATTAAGTTATAACTGATTCCAAGTCCTTATTCATTTGTTGAGATGACCTTTTTTTGAAAAATATTTTATTTATTTTTTTGAGAGAGAGAGAGACAGAGAGAGAGAGAGAGAGACTAAGCACAAAAGGAGGGGAGAAGCAAAGGGAGAAGGAGAAGCAGGCTCCCCACTGAGCAGAGAGCCTGACATGGGGCTTGATCCCAGGACCGTGAGATCATGACATGAGCTGAAGGCAGATGCTTAACCAACTGAGAAACCCAGGGGCCTCAAACTTTTTTTTAAAGGATTTTATTTATTTGAGAGAGAGAGAGCGAGAGCGCACAAGTGAGTGGGGAGGAGCGAGGGGGGGTGGGGGGGAGGGAAAGAAAGAATCTGGAGCAGGCTCTGCACTGAGACAGGGATTAGATCCCAGGACTCTGAGGTCATGACCTGAGCTGAAACCAAGAGTCAGATGCTCAACTGACTGAGCCACCCAGGTGCCTGAGTTAAACTTTTAACTCAGATAAGGATACTTATCTTTGTAAGTATTCTTGAGTCATTTCTGCATGTATATTCTGTCTTCCCAAATTAAATAAAATTTTCCCCATCAAATATGAAACTCAGAGTCATGGGCCATACTTGCCTACTTTTTTGTTTAGGAAATACGCAATTTATAACTGGCTTACAACTGGCTTACAATTTATAGTGTTGGAACTGTTTCCTTGTAAAATGAAACCAATGAAAAACTTATCCAAAACATAAAGATAATGGAAAAATGTCATGGAGGGTGATTTCACTGTCAAACTAAAGCACTGTCTAATCAATCAGCCTGCTTACAGTCATTTAGAGATTGCAACTTTTGTTGGACTCAGTCAATAACTTAGTGTTAATTGGATCCAGGCTATGCAAAGGTAGATGTTACTTTGACAAAGATTGTTAAATTGCAAATTATTTTTCTTTGGTAGAGAAGCAGTGTTTTTCTAGTAAGAAAGATAACCCCAATGGTTATGGTTTATTGCCCTGAAGGAAATTAGTCAGTGTCTTGGTCTGTTTGGGCTACTATAACAAAATATCACAGACTTGGTAGTTAATAAATGACAGAGTTTATTTCTCCAGTTTAGAAGCTGAAAGTCTGAGATCAGGGTGAAAGCATAGGTGGGTGAGGGCTCCCCTCCAGGTCACATGGCAGAAGACATTAAGGATTTTTCTGGAGCCTCTTTCATCAAACACTTCTCCTAGGGGGTTCCAGAATGGCTCAGTAGGTTAACCAAGTGCCTTTGACTCAGGTGAGGATCCCAGGGCCCTGGGATCAGAGTCCCACCTCAGGCTCCCTGCTCAGTGGGAAATCTGCTTCTCTCTCTCCCTTTGGCCCTTCCCACTGCTCCTGCTCTTGCTCTTCTCTCTCAAATTAATAATAATTATAATAATAATAAACCCCAAAACGCTAATGCTTTACATAAGGGATCCACCTCATGACTTAAGCACTTCCCGAAGGCTAGAATTTCAACATATGAATTTTAGAGGAACGCAGACATTCAGATCATAGTAATCAGTATTATAAAATCTAACTTAGCAACCTTTCTTCGCCGTTCTTTTTTCCACTTATTGTATATACTGATCTCTCCTTCTCTCTTTGAAACCAGCTTCCTCATTCTATTTGTTCCCTGATTAAACAGTTAAATGTCCTTGCATATGCTCACTTTATGAGCCTTGTCTTTTAACTCTTTGAAATTCATATGTTGACCTAATGTGACAACCTAGAAATAATATACATTGTGGTTAAACCCTAATCACATACCACATAAATTCAGCCCCTGAGGTACCCAATATAATATATAATTAACTTTTAGAAAATTAGACTGTTATAATGAGAGCAATTTTAAAATAACATTGAGGAATTTTATCTTATTTGACTTTTTGATGACAAGTAGGTTTTATTAGAGGAGGAGAAGAAAGCAAGTAGTAAAGGAAAGGCATTTACAGTTCTTTATTCTGATAGGATGTTTGATATGTGCTCAATACTTTTAGACATTTCATCCTATTGGCTCCTTATGATCCATACAGATCTCAGAGCTACTGGTGTTTGTTTCCTTGATGTGAGTGTACTCCAAGCATGACTTTTAGCATTTTTCTGTCATAATGTCCTTGGATACAAATATTAACTCCATATTAAGAGACAGCTACTCTTATTAACATCCCTGCCTCACATATAGGAAACCAAGGTATGATAAGTTAAGTAAGTCATTCACAGCCATCGAACTAGTAGTTGAGAGGCAGACATGTGAACTCAGGCAGGTTCAAGTCAGAGTTTACCTCTTAATCTCTGGCAGAACTGACCTTCAATTCTGACTTTGCAAATACAGCTCACTCAACCTTGGCTGCCTGAAGGGAAAAGTGAGGTCCAGGAAGGCTCCAGCAATTTGCCTAAGGTTAACTAGCTAATTGATAGTAATTGGATTATTTTGCTAGTCCAAAAAAAAAGGGGGGGGGGGAAGAGAGGCTAATATCTAGAGAGGGAGTGAGATGTGATAATTGAGCAAAAGCTCTGAAAGAGGAAATACAAGAGAGAGGAATTTGTTAATGAGGGTAAATTTGCTTATTGAAAAGTTGCCTCAGGTAGAACTGTCTGAACTGTGCATAAATAAAGCGGGAGGAAAAGATTGAATAGAGTTGAAGGGAAAAGCTGAGTGGAAGGAATATTATTGTGAAAGTCCCTTTATGTAAGAGCTCTCTGGGGTGGATGGATATTGTGTGACAATCTTAACCCAGCACAACTGAGTTATTGTCCAGAGAAGTTGTAGAGCAAAGAAAACTTAACAGTGCATAGTAAAATTTGGAAAACTGGTCTTCAGATCTTTGGATTTGTCTACACAGTCATTTAGATGTTTCCACAGCTATATTGCTGAATTAAAGCACATGTTCTACCAGGCTCGTGTGTATACCATATTTCCACCCAGTGACCTGAAGGCTTTCTGTAACTATTTTATGCCAACCTTTTAAATAATTTGGTAAAGTTTTTTTAGTTATTCAGAAAAAGAGTACATTTTCATGAATACTGTTACTGTTGATAAAACTCTAATTCCATAATAAAGTAACTACTAATGCAAATTGGTAGCTAGAAAAGTGAAGAGATTTCCAACTCAAGAAAAAGACTCCAGTCTTAACAATTACAGTTTGTTTACATCTACTTTTCCCGATGTATACATTAAAATAAATCAGCTTGTTGAATGTCCTTATTCTCAGGAAAAGCATGCTGAGGTATCTAGGAATGAATTGTCATGATATTTTCCATTTATTCTCAAAAGAGGAAAAGATTGAATAGAACTGAGGAGAAAAGCCGAAGAGAAAGAATAGTATCACGACAGTCCCTTTCTGAAAGAGCTCTCGGGTAGATGGCTATTGTGTGACAATCTTAACCCAGCACAAGTGAGTGTATGCATGTGTGTGAATAGACCAAGAGAAAATGTGGCAAAATGTTTGATGTCCAATTATTGGCTCTAAGTGAAGGGCATATAGGTGCTCATT
>CM052807.1:55626473-55712492 GCA_028533885.1 Nasua narica
GTAGGGTAGCTCTATTTTCAATATTTTGAGGAACCTCCATACAGTTTTCCAGAGTGGTTGTACCAGCTTGCATTCCCACCAACAGTGTAGGAGGGTTCCTTAAGGGTCTTTTCTGTGTGTGTATATGTATTTGTGTATTTAATAGACCCTGTACACATTTCTTGTTAGAACAAACTGTTTTTTTTTATTTTTTCCATTTATTCTTTCATTGCTATTTATATAAATGTTTTCCTATTATGATTACAAAGTCTTTACTGTTATTATACTATAAATTTTTAACATAAACCTTTAATTTCATCTTTGTAATAAACTTTTACTAATTCTAAGAGATTTGTGATCACTCAGTTTTCTAGACTCATGAATATATTACTTGCAAATAATGAAACTCAAATGGTTACTTTTTTGTTGTTTCTGTGTATCCTACACTTTATCCCAAATTTATGAAAGAATATTAAATAATGCTAGCTGTTTTTATCATTAGATATTAAAGTATGCTTCTGATAACAAATAATAAGGGATTCTGAGTTCCTTGAGAGTCTGCTCTCTTTTTTCCTTTTTTGAATCTTTAGCACCCAATTATATTACCTAGAATAAGAGAGGTGTACTATAAAAAAGTTTTATCAACAAATTTGTTAAATGGAAATGTCTCTTTGGGTAAACACCTGGTAGTGAAATTGCTAGATCATAAGGTAGTTCTGCTTTCAACTTTTTGAGGAACCTCCATATTGTTTTTCAGAGTCTCTCCACCAGTTTACATTCCCAACAATAGTGTAAGAGGGTTCCCCTTTCTCTACATGCTTGCCAATAGCCGTTGCTTCTTATGTTGTCAATTTTAGCCATTCTGACAAGTGTGAATTAATGTATCATTACAGTTTTGATTTGCATATCCCTGATTTCAGTGATATTGAGCATCTTTTTGTGTGTCTGTTGGCCATCTGTATGTTTCTTTGGAAAAATGTCTATTCATGTTTTCCGCCCATTTTTAATTGGATTTTTGGTTTTTCGGGTGTTGAGTTGTGTCAGTTCTTTATAAATTTTAAATAGTAACCTTTTAACAGATATGTCATTTGTAGATATCTTCCCTTTTCTGTAGGTTGCCTTTTAGTTTTGTTGATGTTTCCTTTGCTGTGCAGAAGCTTTTTATTTTGATGAAACAGCCCAAGTGTCCACTGATGGATGAATGAGTAAAGAAGAGGTGGTATATGTGGTTTATATACACAATGGAATATTACTCAGCCATAAAAAGCAATGAAATCTTTGACATTTGCAATGACAATGGATGGATCTAGAGAGTATAATGCTAAGCAAAATAAGTCAATCAGAGAAAGACAAATACTGCATGATTTCACTCATATGTGGAATTTAAAACAAAGCAAACAAGCAAAAGAAGAAAAAAAAGAGAGAGGCAAACCAAGAGACAGATCCTTAACTATAGAGAACAAACTGATGTTTACTAGAGGGGAGGGGGGTGGGAAGATGGGGGAAATAGGGGTTGGGGGCACTCACACTCACCTGTGTGAGTGTATGGAAGTGTTTAATCACTATATTGTACACCTGAAACTAATATTACACTGTATGTTAACTAACTGGAATTTAAACACAAACTTAAAATAAAGAAATAGGAATGTCTCTAAGTTTTCCCTATTGATTATGATACACACTAAGGATATATCTTTCTATTACCAAATTTATGAGTTTGTTTTTTTAAGTGATGTTTAGTAAAGTGTTTCCTCGTTATAAGAGTAGGAATTGCCAACATTGCTTAGTTAAATGTTTCTAGAAGATTATTTACTAAAAAATAGATAATATGCATGTTCTTTTTTAGCATAAACTTTATAGTTGGGGACCTGGGTGGCTCAGGCAGTTAAGTGTCCAACTCCTGATTTCAGCTCAGGTCATGAGATTGAGCTCTGTGACAGGCTCCATGCTCAGTAAGTAGTCTGTTCAAGGCTCTTGTCTTCTCTCTCTGCACCTACCTACCATGCTCTCTCTCTCTTTAGAGCAAAGTAAATAAATCTTAAAAAAAAAAACCAACTTTACTGTAGGAGTTATGCCAATAAAAAGAAATCTACTAAGTACCTATTCATACAAGTATGCTTTGTTTATGATGATTTCACTCTTTAATCATGTTACCTATACTAATATGGATGTATAGAATTGTATGTCTTTACCAAATGACATAGGAATATAAACCTTAGTTTTTCTTGGAACTATGCCATAATCAATGACTACAACCATTTTAACCGTATTTTAGATATTATTCTGGATGTTTTACCCATGTTATTTTTGTTATTGTTAATTTCATCAAAGGACTGTGGATGAACACATTTTGAAGTTTTTAAGTATTTTTTAAATGTCACCAGTAGATCCATTTTTGTAAAACTGTCTTCAAAATTTTCGGGTAAATGATACTCTCCAGGTAAATGATAATCTCCAAACCTATGTATTTTAAACAGATATAGTAGAGATGAGTGTTATGACTAGTATATTATTTTGTGATCTTACTTTATATTCTCAGTCCCAAGAAATGTCTTGGCTTTGGTTTAATCAAGAGCTCTGTATTTTAATTCAGCTTCATAGAATGCTCCTTTTTGATAAAACTCAGATGTTAATGATATTCTAATATAATTATTTATTTCTATATAGCATCCATCTCCTAACATAAGTCTATCTTAGCAATTTCTTTACTTACTTTTCTATAAACCCCTGGCTTCCAGATGTTTTGCCCAGGGGCTCTAAAGCCTATGAAATGTTGAAATGAAAGATTTCTTTCCCCCTTTTTTCCCCCGGTGCTTATTAATATAAGAGATCACAGTGACCACTTCCCTTAAACTCTGGCTTTATATGAATCTCACATTAGGTGAGTCACAGTGAAGGAACAAGTAATTGTGGTTGGAAGCTGCACTTGTGGATCACACAGCAATGCTGTATTATTAAGCATTCAATCTTGTCTACTACCCTCGAAGATGGCCAGAGTGTGTGACAGCTCCCACCTCATTGATACAGTTGAAGTCAATGAGTAGCTAAGTTATGTCAGTGACCCCCCCCCCAAAACTGTAAACCTATTGCTTTCAAGGATTGAAACATATAAAACATCTATGGCCACACAGGCCCCTCACACAGGCTGCCTCGTCCCCTCCCAGAAGACTAGACCATGTGTTAGTGGATATTAGGCATGATTGCGTAGCATAGGCCTATGTCGTGAAGACCTTGGTGAATGGCACTGCAGGACATTACAGAACAGGGAAAATATGATATTTACACCAAGTCTTTAGCAGTCCACATCAGGGATCCCAGATAGGTTTCACCCAAGCTGGTAAAGTTCAAATATAACAAAATATTAGATAAATTATCAAGCTAAATGAACACAGAAACATATCACCTTATAAGCTAATTTTACTCGTTAGCTGGCTAGGATACTATTGTGTAGGTTGACCCCTCCCTCCCCCCAGTTTGTCTCTTGCCACTCAGTAGTACAAAAAAAAGGCTTGAGACCTCTTTTTGCATCCATTGTCTGCTCTCAAACGTTTGGCACTTCCTTTAAATTTTAAGCTACAACTCTGTTGCACACTGTGAATATAAACTCAGCTGCATAATGATGACTTGTTCATCCAACTGCCTTGAACAGGTAGAGCATTCATTGGAAGCCTTCCAGCCCTTGGAAAATGGAAATTTTTAGTGATGGGTAAGGTGACACTCCTTGCATTTTAGCCAGTGACTTGAAAGTTAATGTTTAAGCTGTCTTCAACTTTTCAAGTGCTGGTGACACAACTGAGGGAAGATTTAAACAAATATGACCATGTTGCATTTTTACTGTAGGAGGGCTTACATTGTGCTGCTCTGGAACAAAGCGCCCACCAGTGCTGAGCCCCATGTTGCCTGGGCCTATGTAGTTCTGTGTGGGTGGTAAGGCTTCTGCCTAGTTTAGTTCATCAGTTAATCTGGTTAGTTTTTTAATGGAAGCTTATTTTCAGAACCGAAATATTAAAAGGTGATGACATAAACCTAAACTGAAAGTAAAGTAGTTTTTCCCTTCCTTATTTTACACAGAAGCAGACCTGAGCTGCTGCAATCTTGGGGATGTTCAATATTGCAACAAAGGAAGCAAAACAGAGATGAAGGAATCCTGTGCAAGGAGGGGCCATTTTCAGGCCATAGCTGGATTACAAATTGCCCTTTTCTGGTGAAAACCGTCTGTGACTCATAAAATGTCCTTCACTGTTTACTGCACAGCATAGCTTAGAGAGAAACAGAGATACAAACCAGCAAATTTGCAAATCAGAGAGGCTCTTCTGGCTGCATCAGTAGCCTTAGCCACTTAGGTGTGCAAAATGCAATGGAAGAAAGAAAACCTCCTTAGAAACCTGATGAAAATGTGTACTAGATATGAAAAGTTTGAGAAATCACTTGGAAGTCCAAGTCCCTTAACAGTGCTTTCAAAGCCATTAGTAACTTGGACTTTGGTGGCCTCTCTGGGCTCCTTTCTCACCTCTCCCCGCCTGGAACTCCATGTCATCTGGCCTTCTGAGCACCATATGGGACTCAGTGCACTCCCTCCTGTGCAAGCCTATTCTAGGAGGAACATTCTCATGTCTGCTCCCCAAGTCTGACTTAGTCTCCTATCTCTCCCCTAACTTATACATTTCTCTTCTCACTCTGTATTTAATTTCATTTACTCATTTACCATGCTGCTAGGCTGCAAGCTCTGGCCTGTGTATCTGTTACCCATTCTATCCCAAGTGCCTGGCCCTTAGAAGTCCTTCAATAAATATCTGTTGAATGAATGAGTTCACTACAGGTGCGTTAAGGAATTTTTGCAATTAAAATTTAAAAAATAATAGCAGGATCAAATCTCGGTTGGCACACTCAAGTGTGCGAACATTATGACTGTCTTTATTTTCTTTAAATCAACTGAATTCTAACTCCAAACTGTAGTTGTGGCAGATGGCAGAAAATTCTACCTCTGTGATTTAGGGGCTGAATCCTTCCCTGTGGTTGCACAGACTTAGAGAGGTTTCTATGTGATCCAGGAAATGGCAGAAAGACCACTGGGTTGCTTATGGTACTGCTTCTAGTACAAGTCTGCAGAAGTCCTACTGATCCCTGTTCTTGGGCTCCAAAGGGGTTCGGGAATCTGAGCTGCTTCTAGGAGTCTCCTGACCACAGCCCAGCTTTCCTGGTCGCTCCTGGAAGGAATTTGTTTTGTAGCCTGATCACTGCCTTCTTCCTCCCCAACCCAGGCTCTGGCTCTCCCACCCCTCACTTTTGATTTTTTTTTATTCCATTGCCCTTCCCCCCCCCCAAAATAACATCTCACTTTCATTGGCATTTAACTTAATCTCTTAAAATAGGACAGGCCTTAGATAATAAAAGCTGGGAAAGAATCCTCTCTCTGAGCCCATAAATCTTGGGCAAGAATCACAGAGAGCATAAATAACCAGTTAGAAATGCTTCCCATTTCTATTTCATATCTAGTACAAGGAAAAATAGTGAGAGCAAAAATCCAACATAATTTCCAACAGTGATGATAATTACAACATCTTGCTACCTCTTGATTCACCTAGGTGATGATTTGGGTGGTGACCCAAGAGGTAAATAACCCTGTTTAAATACAAGATTCATAAATGATGCAGATGGGCAAAGAAGATCAGAACTATTTCCCACAGGTACAAGCTAAGCTGGCCACCAATTTCTGGAAAGGAGTATCTGGAAATTAAAACCCCAAACACACTAAACTGTATTTAAAGTTCTTTCCTCTCTTTTCCCTTTCTTATATATATGATACACATGTATATATACATGTATCATACATAGGCATATATAATAATAAATTACATACAATTTTAAATTATTTATATCATGTGTATTATGTGGTATATAACATAGACCATATATCAATATAGACTATATAATAAACTATAGACTATATAGTCTATATAATAAACGTGCAACATGTACTATATGTTATTACATATTGTATTCGTATATGAACATATACATACATATGCATGTATTTAAAAACTTATATATAATAAACAAATACATATGTAATAAGCTTAAGAATGGTTATTCTAGGAGGAAAAAGGAACTATGGAAAAGGGTTATTTCAAAGGTAGTGGGACAAAATTTAGAGGGGTGAGCTATTTCAGAGAATAGTGCAGAATCTGTTATGTGGACTGGCCTTTCAACTGAAGCATAAGAGGACTACAGAAATCAGGTAAATAAAAACTAAAGTCACTACATCATTAATTTCATTTGTGCAATATTTGCCGTATCCCAAGGGCAATAGCAGCTTTGGTATCAGGAGAATTTGGCCACAATAAAAGGACAAGCCTGCTGCTTGGGCGGGTCTAGAGATGGTCTCCTTGGCTCAGGCAGTGGCCCACAGTATCCTCAATCATGTGGTCAGCATTAGTCATCTTGCTTTTGCTGTATCACAAACGGGCAATTCCCCCTTCACTTAATATTTATTGACTGTCTTCATGAATTAAGGAACTTGGTTAAACTCTGGGGATTCAGGAGTGAGGAAAAACTCAAGGAGTGTCATGGAGTTTATAGGCCAATCAATGAAAAGCATAAAAACACACCTAAATCATTCTTAGTAGTCCAAGTAATACATTGAGGGACACATGAGATAAATATCTTGGCGACCCCAGGCATATTTGGAAGAATATGGGTAACAGTTCCCAAACACTGCTATTTGCCTGCCGTGAGTCTCTGTGGATTCCTTGTCTGGTATGGCCAGCAAACAGAATGTCGGTTATAGTTCATGATGTGTAAATTAACCGTGTAGGAATCCAAATCTCGATCTTGATTTTTAGAACAAGTCTCATTTTGTTGTCTCTAAGTCATGAGTTAAAGTCAAAGAGACTATTATCTGAAGTTTTGATGCAGTCTTAGCCAAAGCAAATTTTAATGATTGCAGTTATGATCCGGACCCCAAGTTTGCCACATTGTTGGGTACCTCTTTTCTGTCTGTGCAGAGTCCTTCCTGTGAGAACTATCTCTAAGTTACACAGTTACGCGTTTGAATACCAGTTTCCACTCCTCCTTAGACAATGTATAACTTCTCTAATGCTATTTCTTAAGAAAATAGGAGTAATAGTTGCCCCTTAGAGATGTTGAATTTAAACACGTTATATATATAAAATATCTTGAGTAAAGTAGGATTCATAGATGCTCAGTAAATTTTGTTTCCCTTCATTTCCAATTGCCCATCCTCCTCTTATTTCCTATGTAGCCATCTAAACTGTAGAAATCCTTCCAGCCCTACATAATCATTGCTGAACACTGAAGAAAATGGCTTTAAGCTTTACCCAGGATGATTCCATAATGTCCCTGAGCCAGAAGTATGAGGAAATTATCATATACTAGAAAAGCAGGGTCACTCTCTCACATAGTTCTACATTTGCAAGGTATGGTTTCTCTTCCTCCTTGTTTCTGCTATAGCAAGTGTAGCAAGTACTTTGGGTATTAAGATATTAGCCTTTTAAAAAAATTTTTACTCCTCTTTAGGGTCACTTATAGACAGAAAGTGTGTGTGTGTGTGTGTGTGTGTGTGTGTGTGTGTGTGTGAGTGAAGAATGCCTAGCAATAAAAAAAACTGACAGCTTTTATAGCTAGCAGAAATGCTGTTTCTCTTTCATCTCGAGTTCTTATTCTTGTCAGATATCTCCTTGGAATATGGTAAAATGTGTATTTTTGTATTGTATCCCTTGTTACTTGCTTTTTTAGTATTCCTTTTTTTTAGCCTTGTGTCTAGAGACCTTGTTATAATATCCCCAAAGGATGTAATACGTTTTGATGATAAAATTGCACTGTGGATGTTTATATTAATTTATTATCATATTGTTTTTATTTCTATTGAGATTTATCCTTCAGTTGCAACACTGTGTATAAATGTCCTCTATCATTCTCTTCTGTTTATTCTTCAAATAAGAAAAATAAAGGCCATAATTCCTTGATGTCTTATTTAACTTTCTTTTAAGCAACACAATCTCCTTTTTAAATGATTCTTTAGTACCTTAATATTGTTTTCTATGGTGAATATAGCACAAGATATTTTTGGTTAGTTTCTGTCAATTGTTCAGTAATTGGATTGAGTCACAGAAATTTGTCAGTAAGAGACTGACACAGTTGAATATCCTCTCTATTCTGTTCTAGTCTATTATTCCCTCTGCAAACTTTTCATCTGGACAGTATTTGGAGCAGATACTGCAAGGAATGGAGCTAATCTTAGTTGCTCATATCATCTTCCCAGCAGATGATCAATAGTATTTACTGAATGAGAAAACAGAGGGATGAACTGATGTGCCTTTTAAAGAAGATGTTTCCCTTGACTGTGATTACATCAGAAGTTTTATTCTATTTTCTATCAAAATTTTCCCTTTCTGATTCTTTCCTTTTGGAATTGACCTAAACTATTTTCTATATCTTGTTGTGATACTTCCAGGTCTATTTATCCTAGTTTGACTCTAGTCTGGGGTTGTCCCATAATTGATAATGGAAACCTTAAAATAATACATGAAATTCAAAACAGAGGAACAGTCAAAACAGGGATAGTCTAGTTGGCTGTCTTCCAAGAGGCCTTCTCCCAGAGTGCACAGCAAACCTGACACAGTCCTGTGTGACCCTGGACTTGGTGGCCCAGATACTTGCCCCCTATAGTAACACATTCTCACTGCACTTGTTCAAGGACATTCATGTAAATCAAACTCACGATTCCTTCCAAGTAGTTTAAAACAAAAATGTTAATGTACTGATTTAGAATAAGAAATAAAACTGTTGTATGGACTAGAATACACCTATCATCCTGCACAGTGCATTTCCTTCCTGTAATAATAATAACCACCATAATAATAACTCAATTTTTTTTAACAGAACTACAAGGATGTCAACATAATACTAGCTGCTTGATGAGCATGAAATCAGAAAAATGACTACGTGATTTAAATGGTTAGAAGCAATAGACTACCTAGTTAAGGTGTTTTCCCCTTCAACTTAAAACTCAAAATTTTCTTTCTTCCAATTGCCAGCTCCAATATCTCCCTGATCCTTCACATTCACAGATGATCTCACTCACCTCCTATGTTTCCGGTAGGAACTCTGATTTCCTGTTAGTCTACCTACAAACTTACCTGTCTCCATCGGTGCCCCTTCTTTCTTCCTTTAGGTTACTCCAAAACCTTCCTAAAATTAATTCCAACCCTGTTAATTATACTCCAGCTCACATGCCCATGGGGTCTCCACTTGGAGTTCATTCAAAAGATTATCTCCTCAGCCTTTTGCTCTAACTTTCTATATCATAAGCTAATACAAAGTACAGTACTCTTGATGCCACCCCAACACCATCTCCAGGATATATGCTTTCTTGGCCAGAGTTGAATTTTGAATTGAACTCACTGACTATCCACCCCTGTGGTCTGGCTTCAGCCCACACCACTTTCCTGAAAAGCTCTTGGCAAGGGAACCACCAATCTCCCTGCAGTGAGTGCGGCACACTTCTCCATCGTCTCCCTGGTCTCTCACTCATTGTTCTCCATGGGTGTTCTTCCTAACTTTTTGGCTATTCTTTATCATCTTTTTTAGACACCCCCTTTCTTGTCCCAGTGTTCTGTTGCTTCCCTATAGCTTTTTTTTTTCTGAAAAATTTCATTTTTTACTCTGGGCCATTTACTACTTTTAAGTTGAAAGGAAACCTATCTGAAGCCCACATTTTCCTCCTGACCTGCAGGTATAACCACTCACTACTAGTATTTATTGCAGATGTATAACATCTATGATTCTAAAATTGAACTGGTTCCTTGCTTCCTTTTCCCTCCCCACTGGACCTTGCTCTATCTCTGGTGGTTGTTGGCTTGATAAATGGCACTACCCTCACTTAATAAGTTTCATATTTCCTCCTTTGTACCTTCACATGAAATTAATAGCTGAATTCCATCGATTCTGTGACTAAAATTTTGTAAAATCCATTAAATCCATCATCCATCAAATCCATCCTTCATGACCTCATTCAGGCTACCATTATCTCTTTCCTTGATTTCTTCACAACTCTCCAAACAAACTTTTTTCCTCCAGTTTTGATCTTTAGATCTTTTGCACCCTAAAAGTACCCCTGCCACAGTAATCACTTGAAAGCACAAGTCTTTATACATCACTATTTTAAGCAAAACTCTGTGGTACCCACTCTGTTGTTCTTGGATAAAATCCGAAGTTCCTAACTGAAAAGGTCCTTCATGATGCAGCCTCGGCTCACCTTCCCAGCTTTATCTTCCACCTCTTTTGCAATTATTCTATAATTCAGCTATTAGATCTGCCGTGAGGACTGGAAGGCTTATTCTGCCAGCTACAGGGACTATTGTTAGTACATAGCCCTTAGCTCTCTTCCCTCCTCAGAATTATCTTAGCTGAAGAGAATTCTTTCCTACAAGGTCAGCACTCTCCATTTCCAAATTGCTTCTAGCCAATGACTGGTCCACTTGGAGTAATAAAGACCTGGTCCCATCATCTCAACTCAGAACTATCCTGAGGACCACCTCAGCTCCAGAGCTCTTGGTGGGTATGGCCTTCTTTCATCTTACTTTTCTATTCTAAAAACTTTCCCTTTTTAATGTATTCTTATAGTAACCTATATATCCCTCATTACAGTACTTACTACCCAGCACTAATGACATCCCTAGATTGTAAATGCTATACTTTTATGTCCTAGTGTCTGCATAATAGACACTCAGTAAACAACTGTTGAATTCATTCATTCATTCATTCATTCATTCATTCATTTATTCATTCGTAGGATCCAAAATCCAATGGTCAAGACATGATCTCCAACAGTGTAGTCTGCTTTTGCTTCACTTTTCTATCAAAATGTATCTAATAAAAAAATGTATCTAATAATGACTTCTGGATGAGCACTCAAGTTTGCTTATTTTTTTTGAAGGTTTTTTTTTTTTTAAATTTGCCTATTTTGTTATTTATCTGTGTTTTCCTGGTTGACCACCAATCCCTTTCAGATAAATATATTTATTCTTTAGGTATGTTAATATATTTAATTAGATAAAGATAGTATTGCTAATCTGAGTGCAGTTGTGTCTCTTTGAAATGATTTCAATATATTATGTTTGGTCTCATCTGCTTTTGTTGATTTTATGCTTCAGTTTTTTCCCAAGTTCCTGTGGGAGTTGGGAGCTTCCCTTTGTAGTTCCCATGTTCTGGCTGCCAGTAACAACATACCTCTGTGGTGGAAGGGACTGTATCAACATTTTTCTCTCTTGGTTCTTTTGCTGGTTTGCAATAAAACAAATATATTTTCCAACTGTTGTAGCAATTTAATGTGTTTTCTTAGCCAGATGTTTACTTATAAATGGAAAGAAATACTAATTTAGGGGAAAAGGTAACACTGGAATGTAGAGATAATCAGAAGCAAGAGTTAGATTCTCAGTTGTCTTACAGACACTGCAGCATGAAAATTAACGCCTCATTAAAATTGAAATATTCACTGAAGTCTAACACGACTCATAAAACACTTAATACATTTCCATTCCTAGCTCACTGTACATACTGCCATGGGCTTTAGAGCTCACCACTGTGCAGAATTGCTCTCCAGTGTTACCCAATCCAAAGGGTACCTTTAAGTCTTTCCTGCTCTTGACCTTACTGGTAAACACTTCCCTTTCTAACATACTTTCCTCCACTCTCCCACTGTTTTCCCTCTCAAACCCTTATTGTACCTCCTGGGCCACTTTCACTCCTCATGCTCCAAGGTTCCCTCTCTTCTTCTCCTTGCATGCGTGATGATTTCTTCAATCCTCAAACTTTTGCCATGCATCTTAGTCCCTCTCTTTCTCACATTAGAACAATTACTGTGCTGTATTGCTTCACAATTGTTTGAAAATTGGTTTCACTAGCCTGTGAGTGACTTCAGAGTAGAAAGTGTGTCTTTTGGGTTCCTAATCCACAAAACAGAAAAACCACAAATAATATCAAACCCTATATATAGGCATACCTCATCTTATTGTGCTTCACGGATACCTTTTTTTTAAAAAAGATTTTATTTATTTAGTTATTAGAGAGAGAGAGCATGAGCACAAGGAGGAGGAGCTGCATAGGGAGAGGGAGAAGCAGACTCCCCGATGAGCAGGGAGCTGGACATGGAGCTTGATCCCGGATCCCAAAATCATGACCTGAGCTGAAGCAGATGCTTAATCAACTGAACCACCCAGGCAACCCCCCCCCACTCCCTATTTTTTTAATAAAAAGTTTATGGCAACACTGCAAAGAGCAAGTCTATCAGCATTATTTTTCCAACAGCATTTGTTCACTTCAGGTTTCTATGTCATATTTTGGTAATTCTCCAACATTTCAAACTTTTTCATTATTATTATATTTGTTATGGTAATCTGTGATTATGACTTGTTGAAAGCTCAAATGATGGTAAACTCACTTTATTTGTTTGTTTGTCTGTTTGTTTTTGAGAGAGGGAAAGAGAGAGAGAGTATCTTAAGCAGGTTCTATACCCAGCATGGAGCCCAACATGGGGCTCAATCTCATGACCTTGAGATCATGACCTGAGCTGAAATCAAGAGCCAGATACATACCCAACTGAGCCACCCAGGCGCCCTGATGGTAAACATATTTTAGCAATAATTTTTTTAATTGAGGTATGTACATTTTTTAGACATTATGCTATTGCACACTTACTAGACTGCAGTATATTGTGAACATAAGTTTTATATGCACCGGGAAACAATTTGACTCATTTTATTGCAATATTCACTTTATTGTAGTGGTCTGGACTGAACTTGAAATATCTCTGAGGTACGCCTGTGTACTACATTTTTTATGCATTCATAAATATGATAAAGTTTAATTTATAAATTGGGTGCAGCAAGAGATTAGCATAATAACTATAATAAAATAGAACTGTTATAGCAATATACTATAATAAAATTTATGTGAATGTGATCTCTCTCAAAATATCTTATTGTACTGTACTCACCTGTCTTCTTGTGCTTATGTGAGAGGATAAGATGCCCATGGACTAGATGAAGTGCAGTGAATGACGCAGGCATGTGACGTAGCATTAGGGTGCTATTGACTGACCCACAATTCGTCAGAAGGACAATCATCTGCTTCCGGTCCACAGTTGACCACAGGTAACAGAAACTGCAGATAAAGGGGGACTACTGTAATTGTTGATTAATGACTGAATATCCTGAAATATTCTTGTTTTTTTAGTCTAAATTTGCCTTCTTATTAATCTCAATTACTCTAAACTAATTTGACAATAAAAGTTTTAAATACTATAGGAAGATGTGTACTTTTTACAACAGATTTAAATAAAATCATCCACTTTGGAGAGTCATCCACATTTTCCAGAAACTAGTACTTATGGTGAAAGATATGATTGTATCTCTTCATGTATATGCCTTTCTATTATAACTACTTTTGCTAGGGCTATGAGACTGTGTTCTAATGATATCATTTATTTATCAAGTTGTAAAAATAATATTGCTCCTAAAAGAAATTTCTAGTCACTTTTTCCTATAAAAGAATGTAATAATAAAGATTCATCATGTCATTATTTTTATTATTTTACCAGCAGAGATTAAGTACCATGACCAATAATTTATTTTATTTAATCCAAAAAATGTTTTTGATCACCTATAATATGCCCAGCATCATGTAGGCAATGATGTATTTTGGGTGAAATAGATATTGGATTCATTCCTATTTTTCTATGATGCTCTTAATATACATTTGCACTTCTAAATGTTTTTTTATTAACATATATTATTTATTTCAGGGGTACAGGTCCATCATTCATCAGTCTTATACAATTCACAGCATTTACTATAGCACATACCCTCCCCAATGTCCATCACCCAACCACCCCTTCCCTTCTACCCCCTCCCCTCCAGCAGCCCTCAGTTTGTTTCCTGAGATTAAGAGTCTCTTATGCTTTGTCTCCCTCTCTGGCTTCATCATGTTTCATTTTCCCCTCCCTTTCCCTATGATCCTCTGTCTTGTTTCTCAAATTCATCATATCAGTGAGATCATATGATAATTGTCTTTCTATGATTGCCTTATTTTGCTTAGCACAATACCCTCTAGTTCCATGCACGTCGTTGCAAATGGCAAGATTTCTGGGGGGTTTTTTGAAGGCTGCATAGTATTCCATTGTATATATATACCATCTTTTCTTTATCAGTTTATCTGTTGATGGACATCTGGGCTTTTTCCATAATTTGGCTATTGTGGACATTGCTGTTATAAACATTGGGGTGCATGTGCACCTTCAGATAACTACATTTGTATATCTAGGATAAATACACAGTAATGCAATTGCTGGGTCATAGGGTAGCTCTATATTCAACTTTTTGAGGAACCTCCATAATGTTTTCCAGTGTAACTGCACCAGCTTGCTTTCCCACCAACAGTGTAGGAGGGTTTCCCTTTCTCTGCACTCTTGCCAACACCTGTCATTTCTGGACTGGTTAATTTTAGCCATTCTGACTGGCGTGAGGTGGTATCTCACTGTGGTTTTGATTTGTGTTTCCCAGATGCCGAATGATGTTGAGCACTTTTTCATGTGTCTGTTGGCCATTTGTATATCTTCTTTGCAGAAATGTCTGTTCATGTCTTCTGCCCATTTCTTGACTGGGTTATTTGGTCTTTGGGTGTTGAGTTTGATAAGTTCTTTATAGATTTTGGATACTAGCCCTTTATCTGATATGTCATTTGCAAATATCTTCTCCCATTCTGTCGGTTGTCTTTTGCTTTTGTTGACTTAGCTGTGCAAAAACTTTTCATCTTGATGAAGTCCCAATAATGCTAAAAGGCCAACAATGACCCCAGAAAAACATACACCAACCAAATCAGAAGAGACCCAAAACCAAGGGGAGAATAAAGGAAAAAAAAAAAAAAAAGATTAGACTGGTGAATAGAACAGAGCTACACAGTTGATTTTGGGTATACTTTGGCCTGTTAGAAGAAACTGCCTCCCAAAATTTTAAAGAAAGAAAAACTTATATATATACCCTTATATCAAAATAGGGGTAAACATAGTGAAGGGATAAGAATATGATTGTAAAGAGGAAAATTAAAAAAGATTTTAATAAAGGACTTTATAATCAGTTGGTTGAAAAAGAAAAAAAAGAGAGAGAATGTAATCAGGTTGGAGATTAGAACAAAGGCATATGCTAAATTTACGGTATATTTTGGTCTGTTAGAAGAAACTGTATCCCAAAATTTAAAAGAAAGAAAAACTTGTATGTATACAAAAAGTAAGGTTAAATACAACAAAAGGATAGAATATGACTGTAACAATGAAAATTTTAAAAGATTCTTAAAAAGGTATTGATAAAATAGTTAAGATAGGTTAAAATAGGAAGGAGAATAAGAAAAAACCAAAATTTTAAAAATTTAACTTTGAAAGACTAAAGAATCATGGGGAAAAAGTCATTAATTCTATGTGGCTCTCTGGAGTTCCGTGGTTCTTATTGATCAGTGAACTTGGTCTTGGCTGGATGTTCTTCTGGGGGAAGGGCCTGTTGCAGTGATTCTCAAATGTCTTTGCCGGAGGTGGAATTGCACCACCCTTGCCAGGGGATGGGCCAAGCAATTTGCTCAGGTTCACTTTCGGGAGCTTTTGTTCCGTGATAGCTTTCCGTACAGCTTTGGAGGAAGGAAGTGAAAATGGCGGCCTCCCAATATATAGCCCTGTAGGATTCTAGTGCTCTGGGCCCCACTCCTTCTCTCCCCACTCCTGCTCTCCTTCCTCCTTCCTCAGAGAAAAGCAGTCAATCCCTCCCGTTTCCCTGGTCTCTGGCTGTTTCTGTCTCTGGCACGCGGCCCTATCTGAAGTCTCCAAACCCAGCAGGTTCCTGCTGCGCACTCCCGTACTGCTCCTCCCAGAGGAGGAAGGAGGGGGGCTCTCTGGAGCTGCCCCTTGTGGGGTCCCTGCTCAAAGAGCAGTGCCCTAACTGTGCTTCAGATCACGGTTTAAGGTAAGCCTAAACTGATAGCTCACCCCTCTGCCCATCTTTGCAGCTCGCTTCCCCACTCTGATACCTGGGAGCTCTGCCACACCCCAGGTCTTTCTGTGACCCCGAGGGACCTGAGACCACACTGTCCCAGCAAGGGCTCCACCCCCTGCTTAGCCACTGGAGTGATGTCCCTCAGTGGAGCAGACTTAAAATTTCCAATTTTGTGCTCTGCTGCTCTGCCACTTGCCGGGAGCCAGCCCCTCCCCCTGCAGTCTGTCTTCCCATATATTGCCTCAGATTCACGTCTCTGCACGTCCTACCTTCCGGAAAGTGGTCGTTTTTCCATTCACAGAATTACGTCTATTCTTTTCTTCAATCTCCTGTCGAGTTTGTAGGTGTTCAGAATGGTTTGATAACTATCTAGCTGAATTCCTGGGACCAGATGATATTTGGGTTTCCTATTCCTCTGCCATCTTGTTCCTCCTCCTGCACTTCTGAATGTTTTAAATGAGGCTATAATAACATATAAATTTGGGAGACTGCTTTCCTGAGCAAACCAAGCATGAAGACTAGATACTCTGTTGTTGTAATTTCAGAGTAAATCAGATTTGACTTTAATGAGAGATTATTTCAATTGAGAAGAGAATATCCCATGAGCACAGCTGTGATTTTTACCTTTAGTTCAGAATCCAGAAAATAATTTGCTTTTTGTATAAATAAGGCACAGTTGATAAAGGGTAGGTGTAGGTTCAGTGATTAGATAGCCTCTCTCTGGTTTAATGAAATGCATCTAAGAAAAACAAAGTGATAGAAAAAGTCTGGACTGAGAATCTGAGAACTTGATGTCACACAGTTCAGTTCTGCCTTTTGGTGATGACTTTCAGAAGGTCATTTTACTCCTCTGGTCTGCCCTTTCCATTTGTTCAATTATTTATCCAAGTACCAGAAATTCAAGGAATGATTATTCTGTACCAGGGATTATTTTGTTGGAGTGTGCACATAGAACAAAGTCCAAGATACCTCCATGGAATTTACAGTATCAATGAAATATTTCTGAGAATCAGGCTACATTACTTATGTAGGTTATGATTTGTGGGTTATGTAAACTTTTGAATTATAGCATATATCCAATAAATCCAGGGGACTTCAGTTTGATTTTTCCTGTTCTGCTTATGTCATATAAAATACTTTGCCCTATACTTATTATGTGGTAAGTCATATTCTCCAAATAGGTTTTCTACTTTTAAGGTAAAAAATAATATTTTGTAAATTACTTTGCCTTATTTCTTGCATTAACGAGATGTATTATGCATCTTCTCATAATACATATAATAATATGTATATGTAATATATCATATATAATATACATATTCTATATGTATAATACATATTGTATAATAATATGTATCATTATACATATAATAATAATATGTATTATACTTTGCCTTATTTCTTATATTAAGAAGATGTATTATTGTATATAATACATATTTGCTGTGGAGAATTTGAAAAACATAGACAAATATAAAGACCATAAGAATTACTTAGAATTCTATCACCTAACAAGAACCCCTGTTACACACCCATTTATCTTGCCTACTTTCAGCAGTTTCATTAGGCATGTTCTTTTTTGATTATTTTTGCAAAATCTGAATCAAAATTCTGTAATTTTATGTCATACTTTTCTGTGTTATGAACATTTTCTTATTTCCTCATGTATAAACTCCCACACAAGTTTCAAAGACTTTTTAATTTGGTAAGTGAAATGAATTAATCCATTATTTTATTTACTATTTTGAGCACCAATGAAGTTGAACATACACCTGATTATTTTTATTATGAAATAAGTTAGAAATATAGAATATAGGTAATAATATAATGAATAGCCCTGTACCCAGTAATAAGCTTAAGAAAAAAAAGTTACAGATATAATTATAGCCCTCAATTCTTGGATGGGTTTCTACTTTCCTCTTCCCAGAGTTAACTACTAGCTAGAACTAATTATTCCCATGTATAATTTTTGTACTCTTACTAAAAATGCATATATCCCTAAAGTATATGCAATGTTGCACATTTTATAACATTAGAATATTGATATCACAGTAGAACATGTATCCTATGGTAACTTTTTAAAAGCCTAGTATTGTATTTTTTGCTATTTAGTCATGTTGATACATGGAGCTCTAGTTCAATAATTTTCACAGCTTTATGCAAATCCATTATATGGATATATGCAATTTAAATGTTGATGGGTATTCAAGTGGTTCTCATTTTCATTATAAGTAAAAAATGTTGCACTGAACATTTTAATACAGTTTTCCTTGTGCATGTGTGAGAGTGTCTCCATGGCTTAACTTTGCAGAGAAAGGGCTGGGTCTTAGAATGCATACATCTTCAGCTTTACTAGATATTGCCATATTGGTTTCCAAAGTGATTGTCCTGATTTACTCTTCTACACTTCTGTATAGGTATTCTGGATGCTCCACATTTCACCCAATCATGGGTATCATCTAACTTTAAATTTTTAGTTAATCTGAGGGTGGTGAAATGGTATCTCAGGTAGGGCTTTAATTTGCACTTTCCTGATTACTAGGAATCAGGAAACTGGGTTGAGCATCTTTTGACAAGTTTAATGACATTTTCTCTTCTGTAAATTGCCTTTTATGTCTTTTGTTCATATAAAAACTAGACTATCTATTCCTTTATTATTTTATTATTATTTGATTATTACTTTATTTTATAATTACTTTATTATAAAGTATTTATAATTACTTATAAATACTTATAAGTATACATATTATTATTTATACTTATAAATTATAATAAAGTATTTTATAATTACTTTATTATTATTTGATTTTTTTTTTTAATATAGAGAGAGCATGAGTGGGGAGGGGTGGAGGGAGAAGGAGATAATCTTAAGCTGAGCATGTGGGGCTCCATCTCACAACCCTGAGATCATAACCCAATCCGAAATCAAGAGTCAGATGCTCAACTGACTGAGCCAGGCTCTTTTTATATATTTGTATTAGTCTGTTTTTGGTTGTATGCATTGCAAAAATCTTCCTCTCTTTGTCCATCTTTTAAATTTGTTGGTGGAGCCTTTTATAGGCCAAGTTTTAAATTTTAATGTATTTGAATGTAACCACTTTTTCTTTTATGGATGGTGATAATTATGTCTCATCTTTTCCTACCTTAAGGTCATAAAATAGCCATACCCTCCAAAGCATTTAATTTCATTTTTTCATCTAAGAATGTTCAATTCACATGAATTTTTTTAACGTGGTGTGAGGAAGAAGGTATGATTTGATATTTTTCTACAACTAATGGTCTCAATTTCATTTATCAGATAGTCCATTCTCTTCCCACCATATACAATGCAACTCTGCTCATATATAATTTCCATATATGTAAGGGTATGTTTCTGGGTTCTCTATGCTCTTTCATTGGTCATCTTTGTATAGCTATGCCATTAATATGCCAATTAATGCCAATAGCATCATAATAAGACTGAACACACTGCTTCATATGTTATACAAACTATGCCGAGTATCTGATACCAGGCTGAAAGGATGGGTTCAGTCTGAAACCCAAATCCTGCTTAGCACACCCTGGCACAGGGCTGTGTCTGCCTGGAATGAAAGATGCATTTTTCTTTTTTTTTTTTTTTAAAGATTTTATTTATTTATTTAACAGAGAGAGAGAGAGAGATCCCAAGTAGGCAGAGAGGCAGGCAGAGAGAGAGGGGGAAGCAGGCTCCCTGCCGAGCAGAGAGCCCGACGTGGGGCTCGATCCCAGAACCCTGAGATCATGACCCGAGCCGAAGGCAGAGGCTTTAACCCACTGAGCCACCCAGGCGCCCCAAAGATGCATTTTCCTAATTCACAGGAAGATGTTGTCAGATACATTCTCCTCCTTTGGGAAATTGACAAAAGTTAATAGAGGTCCTGGCTCAATGTCTAATTAAGCTATTCTCCCACTTTGTCCTTCTTCAAAAGTGTCTTGGGTATTCCAGGCCCTCCATTCTTGTTGAAATCTAAGAATATTTTTCGCTGAGATTGTCATTAGACTTGCACAGTTTTTGTTTTTTTTTTTACTTTGTGGAATATTGGCATCTTTTTGATATTTAATCTTCTCATTAACTGATATGGTCTATCCATTTATTTGTGCCTTGTTAATGCTTTTTAATATAGTCTAATAATTTCTCATAAATGTTTTAAAAAATATTGTTAGATCTATTCCCAAGTTTTCCTCTCTTTCTCATTATTGTTATTATATACACATCCAGAATTACATTGTATAACTATGTTACTAATGTTTAGGAACACAATTTTTATATAATTATGAACATATTTTTCTTACTGTCCATTCATAGTGAATTTCCTGTTCAGAACTTTAACTCATTTTTCTCCAGGGCTATCTATCTGTGGAATGTCTTCTCTTCCCCCACCCTCCAGTGATTTGTAAGAACTTTTGAAAGGTCAAGTCTAATTGTTTTTTGTCATATGTGTTGCAACTTTTCTTATTTTTTAGTTTGCCCTTTGCATTTAATTTTTTTCCTTGACTGTAGAAAATTTTAGTTCTTATGGTGTCACATATATAAATCTCTGTGTTTTTCCCTTAGTTTTTATGTTTCCTCATAAAATCTTGATTGAATAACTATTAATCTGTATTTTCTTTTTAAAATAATTTTCATTTAACATTTTCATCCATGTAGAATTTGTTTTGATGTTTGCTGTAATTAGCAATGTTCATGGTTTTTTTTCCTTCCAGGAAGTTAGCCAAATGTTTCAGCACCATTTTATTCTCCACTGAACACTACCTCTATCATGAATTTTTGCCTGTAGCCTTCCTCCTGTCTCGTTAACTATCTGCAAAGTTAATATGTCTTGGAATTTTAGTTAATCAATTTAAAATTTTTCAAAGCTAAGAGGATACTTTGCCTGACCACTGCAATAGTAGGACAGAATGCTCCCATCAGAGAATTCATGTTTCCATATTACCTACCCACAATCTCCTAATATAGGGCAGACAGTAAGTAGTCAACAGGTAGATGAAGGAATTGAGGACAAGAAGAGACACCTTTTTTACTTAGATTTATTTTTATTTGGAAGGAGCTAGGTTTTGATTTTTTTGCAAGAAAATATCCAGTAGACTGTGAGGAGGAGAGCCTGATGTAGAGGAAATGGAAGGAAGGCATGGAGGGGAGAATTCTTAGGAATGTTTGAGATATTGATTGGTAGTCAGAAGTTGAAACAAGTTCAGAAACCAGTTAGGAAAGGATACACTGCCAGGATGATAAAAATAACAAGGTTGAGAGTCTTTTGTTTTTATTATGGAAAATTTATGCAGAGCAAGAAGTACAATAGACCACATGAACCCATCGCCTAAGTTCAGCAATTATATATTCAAAAGTTGGTATGATTTCATCTCTCCCTCCACCCATTTTACCCCTTTCTCCACCATTGGATTACTCTTAAGTAAATCCTAACCATTCTATCATTTTGGAGATCTACCTGAGTTGCAGTCATTGCTATCTGTGGACTCAGGCAATAGTCTTCTCTTGTCAACACTAAATCTCAATGTCCTCATTTGCAAAAGAAGGATAAGTAGCAGTCTCACCCATTTCAGAATTATCATCAGATGACGCAAGAGAAATGAAAACAAACCATCTAAAATTGTTAAGTACTAACTTTCAGTCCAGTTCTCACCTTTGTAAATGACCCCCAGAGCAAATAATCTAAAGGCAACAGATAATCTTTGTCGAGCCTTGTCTACAGGGTCTCTGGCTTGGGTTTCTCTTCCTGAAAAATACGTACTTTGGTACTTTTGATTTATTTTTTTTAAACGTTAGGGTTATAGACACTTTAGAAGTAATTTTAAATATCAAGGGAACAATGTTGAGGTTTGTATCTTTTACCTTTTCTAGTTTTCCGCTTTCATCTTTTCCTTTAATTTACCCCGTGTTTCTCTTTAAATGGCGCTGAGAACTGATTATTCTTTGGTGTGCCCCAATTTTCAAGACCCTATGCAGTGCAAACTAAAATTTTAAAAGGTTAATTTAATGGCCTCTAGGATTATCTAGAGCTCTAGCTATCCAAGAGAGGGGTAAAATTATTTGCTCCCTTACCAAACGTCACAGCATCCACAGAAAAAAGCTTTTAGCTGGGCACATTTTGATTGCAAAAATCTCTCTCCATCCTTAGGAGGGAGATTATTCATTTCCCTACAGGGGGAACTCTAAAGAACATGTTTTCCTAAAAGGGGCTAACTGGGCGGTGTCCTCCTTTCCCAACGCCCAGATGTCTATTCTTAGATCTGGAGTTAGGCGGAGGCTTTCATTTTTTATTTTTCCTAGTTTGCCGGAGTAAGCTGGAGGAGCCCAGGCTGGCGGGTCGCGACGGGTGGCCCCCCAGGCTGCCTACCCCTTGCCTCCTCCCGCCGCGGCTGCGGGGCTCCGGGCCTGGGGACTCCGTAGAGTGCGCTGAGTCAGTTTCTTCCTGCACGACTCCCCGCCGCTCCGCCGCGGCGAACGGGATCCGGTCCCGGGAGGCGGCGCTCTCCGGGGGTCCGGGACCGGGCCTGCGCCCGCGCGGGGGCCACGGTCAGGGTCACCCCGGCCCGGCCCAGCTCAAGCCGCGACCCGCCGGTCAGCCCCGGTTCTGCCCGGCGTAGCCCAACCTCGGTCGAGCCTCGCGCAGGCCTCTGAGCTCATTTCTGGGGCCTGGGTGGGGGAGGAGGAAGCCGAGGAGGAGGGCCGCGGGGAGGAGAGGGAGGGCAGCGCAGGGCGGGGAGCCGCCGCCTTCCTCATAAACAGGCGGGCGTGGGTGCGGATGGGGCCGGCGGGGAGCGCTGGCTGCGGGCAGTGAACTGTGCCGTTCCCGGCGAGCAGCGGCGGCGCCCCTGCCCCTTCCCTGGGCAGCCGGCCTTCGTGTGCGAGGCTCGGTCGGTTTGGAGCAGAGTCCATCATGGCCAGTGGCAGCTGTCAGGGGTGCGAGGAGGAGGACGAGGAAACTCTGAAGAAGTTGATAGTCAGACTGAAAAATGTCCAGGAAGGAAAACAGATAGAGACCCTGGTCCAAATTCTGGAGGATATGCTGGTGTTCACGTACGCCGACCACGGTAATCATCCGCAAGGAAACTCTACCCCCACCCCCACCCTCTGTCTCTTTTGCAAACTTTCTCCCTCGCACTTCGGAGTTGCACAGACCTGGACTCTTGAGAGTCACAGACTCTCTAGGGCAGAAAGGAGCTGAGAATATTAGGAAGGTCTTGGGCTCACTTCTTTTGCTTCCCCCCCACCCCCGTTTCAGACCCCAAAGGGGTGCGTGAATCGTGACTTTGCTTCTTTTCCCTCACCCCCTTCTTTTCCAGCCTCCAAGTTATTTCAAGGCAAAAAAGTCCACGTGCCTGTGTTGATCGTCTTGGACTTGTATATGAGAGTCGCTAGTGTGCAGCAGGTAAAGGAGTTGTTTTCATGTCGCCCATTCCCCTTTCTCTTTGGAAATAGATGTTTTTCTGTCAGTATGATATACCCAGAAGTTCTGGGTTATTTCTGAGTTTCGGCCTCACAAACCACAGACTGTGATTTTAAGAAGGAAGTGTCAAATCATTATCAAATATTAATGATGTAAAAGGGCCCACTAAGTGCTCCTTAGTTTTGTAGAAGTAAATTTGTACAACGGACCTACAAAATACGGTTGGTGGTGGGCGGGAAATAATCATGGGTTGAGATTTAATTCCCTTATTGGCTAGATGAGTTCATCGGTATCAGCATTTAACCAAATTATTCCAAGAATCTTACCAATGTTCAGCATGTCCTAGAGATAACACCATTGTGAATAGTTTGGGAAAGGAAAATAATTAACAGTAATAAAAATTAATAATCATTAAATTAATAAAATGAAGTAACTGGCAAATTCTCATAGGTTTAATGTTTCTTTCCTTTTAACTTGAAAACAGATTTCTGGCCTTTAGTTGTAGTATACCTTGTATTATCTAAAGAAAGTGATGTTTTACTATTCTCCTCTAAGTTTGTATTTGTATTTTTCAACTCTTTCATATAAACCGAATATAAAAGTGAAACTTAGAACCTATGCCATAGGAAACACAGAAATATGTCAAATACTTTAAATATATTAAAAAAAAAAAGAATCCTAAGGTGATAGTTAAGGATGATTTACAGTGAAAACAAATTACTCCCTAACATATTAACTTCCTTTGTAGATTCTGAGGTTTAGAGAACTGAAATCAGTCATTTGCATGTTGTTGGGTCCTGAAGGGAAAGAGAATTGAACTTTGAATTCCCTCAAGGTATAGTCAGAAAGCCAGTGTTTCTTAATACTTACTGGAGAGGCTCAGCAGAAGTAAGAATTATCTGAATCTCCAAATCCGTGTCTAGCTATCTTCATCTTTATGTTCATCTCTGTTTATGTGTATCCAGCTGTATCTAGTCTGGGTGAACCCGATACCTAGCTTCTTTTATATGAGAACATTCATACCTGGGATAAATGGCTATTTTAATTTTTCTTACACTGAAATATTTCTCATCTGACTATTGATTTTCAGAGAGTTAGCAAACAAAATCATGAAAAGTTGGGAGGCATGATAAAGGCACTGTTCCTTTTAGCATCCAGAGTCTGAATTTTGCCCATGAAATATGAGTCACATTTTAAAGCTGGCCCATTGTGTTTGCTGCTCTCCTCCTACATCATCCCTTCTTCCTTGCCTCTGCTTTGGTGTTCAGAAGTGCCTTGGATTCCTTCTTGGTATAGAGAATTCACCCTATTGGGTACCACTCAGAATCCCCAGGACCCTTGGAGGGCTTGTGTGGGAAGATTCCAGAGGAGGCTGTGCTGAACTTGAAAACCCAGGGGAGGCTGGAACAGACTGACCACTTCATTCTTTGTTTCAGAAGCTGTCCAAGCCTGGACATGTTTGTTTGGGGTAGCTATAGAATGTCACTTAATATCTTGGCCAGCATGTACCAGAGACAAAGTGTGCAAGAAAATAAGGAATTGTGTTTCGGTTTGGTTATTTAATGGAACAGAATTACTCGTTTCAGCATCGTACATGTATTTGGCTGCAAAAGGTGTCATGTGTATTATTATATCATTGGATTCTCACTGGATCTCACTGCTTTCTCAGATATCTCACTGGACATTTTTAACCTCAGGGTCAAGTAGCTCATTGAGGACCACAGAGATCATGATAGAGTCAGGACTCAAGTTTCCACATACCTTCAAAATCTCTTTCCATCACACACTGTGAATTCACAAGCTGTTCGTGCAAGAGAGCAGCATAGTGGTTTATTACAAATCCTGTGACAGTGCTAGCCACAACTATATTATCAATTTTAGTTATCTTTGGTCTTATGGAAGGGATGTGGAAAGGGGGTCTCTTGACTGATATTTTAATACTCTCCTTAAAAAAAGTGGGTTTTTTTTCTTCAGATTTTTCATATTTGTGGTGTAACTACTATACATATCCTTTAATGCTTTCTATTTTGAGTTAGTTGGAAGTGTTGAAGTAAAACTTCTGAATGACGAATTTAAGAAGGTAAGGTAAATTGAAAAGTAAATATTAAGCTTTCCTTCCAGAGTTCATTTCACATCCTATTCCAGACTCTAAGTTTGTATTTTTCAGGGTCTTTTTATATTTTATTAATGCTTCGTAATAAATGACAGTCTTTTGAGAACTGGTAGTTGGACTAGCTGTTTTGTAGTTTCCTTTTTCTGCCAGTCATCCCATCATTTCTCTCTGTTTCTCCATTTTACATGACTTGCCTTTATCCACAAGTTTCAACCTTTGAAGTAAGAGAACGAAATAACTGAAAGTGACTAAATTTTTCTTTAGCGCCTAGCCTCTTTGCCGTTGTGTATTAATTAGATGCTCAAGTCTCCAGAATAATTATAATAACGTGAAACTACCAATTTAATTGTATTATGACTGGGCGGGAGAGGAACCTTCTCTCTGAAAGATAAGCTTTTAATTGAGTAGATTAATGGATCAGTTGTTACTTCTGCTCTGCTGCCAGTGATTCTGTTTAATCATTGAGGCTCAGTTGCCTTAGTCCTTTTGCAAAGCAATTACTGATGCTGCTTATTCACCAACCAAAACAAAACAGGTTTTCTCCTTGAGTCGGTCATGCAGGTACAGAAATGAGTGGAGCATCCTCTGTGACTTATGATTTATTTCCCACCGGAAGCTGTTCCAAATGTTATTTTCTTAAATACTTGGGGGAAAAAGTCTCGATGTATTTTATGAAAGCACGAAAATAGCTGGTTTCTATGACAGCTGGATTGTCAATGTCTGTTCGGCTTACGTGGAGAAGGATGTCCTACTTAAGTATAGGTAAAAATAGCTGTCAGAAATTGCTGCCTTTTCAAACAGTTTCAAATTATGTAAAAGGATGTAATGACAGAGTAAGGCAATTCATGCTTAATCCAGAAAAGATTCAGAAATCGTATTGTCAGGAGATCTTGTGTAATCATTTTTATCTTGTGAAGTAGCCCCTGTTTGTTCTTGGAAACAGCAAACTTGTGCCATTATCCCTTAGTGGATGCACAGAAATGCTCACCTTGTCATGCGGCTTTGCATCACTGCACTCCACTTCGGCGTTGCGTCTTGTCTAGCAAGCACTTGCCATTCAGGGCTGTCCTTACCACCGGGCACCTCACTCTCCTCACAGCTTAGCAGTTCCAGATGCTTCTGTTTCCCTACCTCGAATGACCACGTCTCTAATTCCTTTGAAATCTGGCTGAAGTCCTACCTTTTCTGTATTGTATTCTTCTCTGGGTAATCTGACAGTGAATCCTGCTGTCAGGCTTCATATGTTGGCATTTATCACACATCCTACTTAGACACGTTTTCATTAATCTCTAGATGCTATCTATACAATTTCGATTTTCTTTGGGTTTTCTTTTTTTTTTTTCTGACTATGTAAAATCTAGTTCTGCAATACAATAGAAAGAATGGAAGATTCCTTAAATTTAGAAAGGAACATACAACAGGAAGAGTGAGTTAAATTTAATCTCTAGTTTGAAATTCAAATACCATATATTTTTTAAAGTTGTATTTTAAAAAATTGTATTTTTTTCAGAAGAGCAACTTATTCAAGATGGCATCATGTATAAACAGACTGAAAAAAGTTGTATATACAATGCATCAGTAAGATATTTCATTTAGAAATGGGAAAAAGTCTAGGGCTATTTTTGATGTCCACATCTCATCAACTCATATTTGGATGTTATAAAGAAACCTAGAGGGACCCATTGAGAAATTCTACCCCCTCCCTTTCTTATAGTGCCTTGCTAATGTACCAGATGTTACATTGGTCAGAGTGTTCCTTTTCTCTGCCGGTCATTCTAGCTACTCTACCTTCAGAGTGGTCTTTACTTTGTTATCAAAATTTCCAACTGCTTCTAACCCTCCATTCTTTTTCTTTTTACTTTAATTAAAAAAAAAATTTTTTTAGCCTCCATTCCTAACCACTTCATTTCCCCCACCCACACACAATTAAAATCCTAAATATTTATTTATTTATTTATTTATTAGATTTTATTTATTATTTATTTGATGGAGAGAGAGATCACAAGTAGGCAGAGAGGCAGGCAGAGAGAGAGGGGGAAGCAGGCTCCCTACTGAGCAGAGAACCTGATGCAGGGCTCAATCCCAGGACTCTGAGATCTTGACCTGAGCCAAAAGCAGAGGCCTAACCCTCTGAGCCACCCAGGTGCCCCTAAAATCTTAAGTAGTTAGAAGAAAGTCACGTAGATGTGACTTAAAAATCTTGTACTTCATAATCTTGGTATGTCCTCTGAAACTATTTTTTGTGTTTCACTTTATTTAATTCCTTTTTATTTAGATATTAGGCATATCTGTTAACTTCATCGTTCAGGAATGCTCTAATATTTTTTGTATGCCCTTTTGGTATGATATTTGGAGAAAGATGTATTTTAAATATATGGCTTGCTTTCCTCAGTAGGCATTTTAGGATGTCATTTTGTTTTTAAAATAATTATTTAAAAATCAGTAGTCACCTATTCCAGTAAGAATGAAGAGACTGAATATGTTCTTTTAGCATGTTAAAAAAATGTGAATATTTGCCTTTCTTGCTTTCAGGTGGGCTGGTCACTTCTTTGCAAATTGATAGAAATCTGTCCAAATACAATGCAAAGCTTAATGGGACCTCAGGATGTTGGACATGATTGGGAAATACTGGGGGTTCACCAGTAAGTATGACAGATATGTAAAAACAAAATTCGTTAAGTGTTTATCCATACATATGACAGTCCCACCCTTGATATATCATGCATTTGTAATCCAAGCAAATCTGGTAAAAATCCTCTAAAATACAGATATTTTTTCTCAAGCCAGTGACTTACATTTATAGTTTTCTTTCAATTCGGGAGTATATTATCTAATTGAGTTAGAAAACTGACATTTGAGCTAGAATGTCAGGTGCTATTATTATTTTAATAATATAATAATGCAGTCATACAATTGATTAGGTTGTAGATTTTTGATGACTACTTATGAATTCAAACCAACAAAAGTTTTTTACTTTTTAATAGTAGAACTGATACAAACTACTAGTTCTTAAAAAAAAAATGGGCACTAAAATTTAGTTCTGTTGTCGTAATTTAGAAGTTAATACTTTACTGTCTTTAAAAAGTACATTTTATATATATGTATAAATATATATATATTTATGAGCTTAAACCACAGCTTTCAGAATGAAGAAAAAAGAGGAAATTACCTTTCAGCACATCTGCAGTTAAATCTTGATAGCTGTTTTCCCAGCTATGTTACTGTAATTTGCAAGATAATGACTTCATAGATGAGACCACTTCTATAGCCATAATTAGTTAAGAAAAAATTTTCTAAAGAAAAATGTGTTTCCAGGAAAATCCTTTCTGTGTAACTTTTTTCCTTGACATGTAAAAATTATCTTTTCTTATTAACTTCAGGTGTTCTTTATACCTAATGTGACTTTTCTTTACCACAGAGAAGTGAATACCTATTGCTTCCAATGACATATAGCTTGTGGGAAAACGTATTTTGCACAAAATTAAATTTTACATCTTTGTATTTTTTATTAGTATCAGCCATAGTTGCAAATTTAAACAAATTTAAATTGCTTGTTCATAGGTGAGCATATCTGTGCTTACTCGTTTTTCCATCTTTGATGTTTAATGTGTTGCACTTCTTTAGTTTCCATGACCTAGAGTGTTTTGAAGAGAGTATCTTTACAGTTAATGTATGTTCTCAGCTCCAAACAATTTCTGAAACTCTATGAGTCACTTCTACAGTATGCAGCATTTAATGAGAAATGATACTGAAATATAACTGTAATTAGGAATTGAAATGTTGTGTGTCCCTTGGTTTGCCTGAGGATTTCCAAAGTCCCCAAAGATTAGCAATCTATAAATTTAGGGAGTTTTAGAAAACTCATCCAGGGCGCCTGGGTGGCTCAGTTGGTTGGGCGACTGCCTTCGGCTCAGGTCATGATTCCGGAGTTCCGGGATCGAGTCCCATATCGGACTCCCGGCTCTGCGGGAAGTCTGCTTCTCCCTCTGACCTTCTCTCATTCTCAGTCTCTCTCTCTAATAAATAAATAAAAGAATCTTTAAAAAAAAAAAAAGAAAAAGAAAACTCATCCAGTCATATTCTAGTACAAACCCACTGTTCAAATTAAATTACATAAACATTTCTGTAGGAAGTCTCATTCACTCACTCATTCATTCAGCCATGCATTCATTCATTTGCTCATTCATTCATTCACCCTGTTCATCAAATATTTGTTATACTCCTATTTTAGGCCTGAAGTGGTGTGAACAAGATAGACACACTGCTTTCTATCATGGAGCATATTAGATCATTCCCAGCAAACGTTATTGTAAAACATAATCTCCCTCTCTTCAAGGACTTTTTCCCACTAGAGCTTTACGGTGCTAAAGAAGAAATCTCATGTGGAGATGAAGTCAGGAATAGTGGGTATGATGCAGGGACTGGTAGGGCAACATGGATTGGAAGAGAACTGACAGACTAGAGGGACAAGGTCTCTCAGTTCCTCACCTTGCCAACGGGAGACCATGTGGCAAGTTTCTGGGGAATCTGTGGATGTCACCAGGTTCCGTCTTCTTCAAATGATGTAAAGCTGACCACCACTAGGTAGAAATAGACTAAAGATTGTATATTTTAAAATTGATTAACTCAGAGACTTGAATGAATTTTAACTAATTGAATAATGTTGATGTACTAGGTTCATTATGATAAAATATTATCAACTTCTCTTTCAAAAATAGTAAAAATCAATAATTTAAATATTCATATGGGTTCTTAATTTAAATGTACAAACTAACATTTTTATTATGTCTCTCTATATTTTAATATATCAACATGCATATCATAATTCACAAGTTTATATCAAATATAAATATGGGCTTGTTCTCTTGATGTATATAATTCCTCATGATAGTTTAGATAGGGAGTTGGGTGAAAGTAGTTAATAATTGAAATTGAATATTCAGAGGAAAAAGTTTTAACTTTTAATTTTTTTGTTTTTTAATTTTTATTATATTTTTTAAGATTTTATTTATTTGACAGAGAGAGAGAGAGAGAGAGATCACAAGTAGGCAGAGAGGCAGGCAGAGGGAGGGGGGAAGCAGGCTCCCTGCTGAGAGAGAGCCTGATGCAGGGCTCATCATGACCTGAGCCAAAGGAAGAGGCTTTAACCCACTGAGCCACTCAGGCGCCCCAAGTTTTAACTTTTTAATTGAAACATAATATTTCCCTCTTAATTGTTATAAGTTTGGCTCAGTTTTAATGGATGGAAAATGCACAAAAGCTTCAATTTAGGGAATGAAATACAATGAGGTGAATAAAAATATAGGTGAGTGAAGCACAATATCTAAAAAAGCAAGCATCTATGTATGATAATTCCCTCTTACCTTGATTTCTGCTTTTAATTACAGACTGATTCTTAAAATGCTAACAGTTCATAATGCCAACGTAAACCTGTTAACAGTTGGACTGAAGGCCTTAGATCTCCTTCTAACTTCAGGTAATACATACGTATGCATATTTTTAATGTTGACTCAAGTTAAAAAATATTTTAAACCATTTACCAAATGTGTTTTACTGTCTTTTTAAAATATAAGAATATAATATAACCTAAATATCAGTGATTTCCAAAATTCTTTCTGTTTCTGTTTTCTCCTCTTTTTTTTTCTTTTAAAGATTTTATTTATCCATTTGAGGGAGGGAGAGAGAGAGAGGGAGCATGAGTGAGTGGGGGGAGGGAGAGAGGGGAGGAGCAAAGGGAGGGGGACAAACAGACTTCACGCTGAGTATGGAGCTTGATGCAGGGCTTGATCTCAGGACCTGAGCTGAAACCAAGAGTTGGAGGCTTAATCAACTGAGTCACCCAAGGGCTCCTCTCCTTATCTCTTTTCTTTATTCTTTTTCCCTCAGAAATCCCACCCAATATCCTGGCCTTAAGCATCACGTTTATATATTATTCCAAAACCTAATTTCTCTTCCCAGCTTTGCTCCCAAAATCTGATCCCACATGTCATATTCCCATTAGCTTGTTGGCCATACAGGTCCTCGTCATTATTATATCTTTCTCCATTATATCTCTGGTATGTTTTCTGTATGCTCTAGGGTGTGACATAATAGAAATATTTTAAAAATACATAGCATTGTTTCTTGAATATCTGCTTCACTTGTAAAATACTTCACATGCCTTTAAAAATATAATCCTCAAAACATCTCTTGAGGAGTGCCTGGGTGGCTCAGTGGGTTAAAGCCTCTGTCTTCGGCTCAGGTCATGATCTCAGGGTCCTGGGATGGAGCCCCACATCGGGCTCTCTGCTCAGCGGGGAGCCTGCTTCCCCCTCTCTGCCTGCCTCTCTGCCTACTTGTGATCTCTCTCTCTTTAAAATAAATAAAAATTAAAAAAAAAAACAAATATCTCTTGAGATGGGTCTTTGATCACAGTTTTCTAGTGAGGGACGTGGAAGCACAAAGAAGTTGCCTCAGCCAGTAACTAGTAGAGCGAAGGTCTGAGTCCACATATTAGGTTCTTTCCTTGAGGACTTTCTGCTTGGAGGATTATTGACCTGCAAACAGAGAATCTTGGTGTGGTGCAATAGTTATGATCATTGCTGTGATGGACACTTGCTATTATATAAGATTCTGAGAAGAAAGGCTGCTCACAGGAGAGCTAATCACGATGGGAGGGAACAGTTTTCCAGGAAACGGAGAGTTTATGAATTGGAAAAATTTCCCAACACTATAATATATTGAAGTCAGCAATGTGCATACAATTAGGAAATCTAACATATGTCTTGAAGAGACTGGTTAATTTGATATCTTCCATGCAACATTGAGAATTTTCGCTGTTAGGGAAGTTCTTAATGTGTTTTAAGTTCATCTCAGATACTTATTAAAGGTTAACTTATAGGTTGTTCTTATTGTTTGGCTTGTTATTTAATGGACTTAATAGCTATTGGGCATTTACTGTTGTGCTGGCCTCCGAAGAACTCTAAGGCAAATGAGGCAAAATTCCTATAACATAGAAGGGCACAGTCCAATATAACTTTTTGCAATGAAGGAAATGTTGCACCTTTCAGTATCATGACAAGTAGCCATATATGGCTATTGAGCATTTGAAACTTGGGAAACTGAGTTTTAATTTTATTTAATTTTAATTAATATAAATTTAAGCTTAAAAAGCCACATGTGCTTAGTGGCTCCTGAATTGGACAGGACAGGGAAAGACATAAAAAGTAGTGTGAGAGGGGTGCGTGGGTGGCTCAGATGAGTAAGTATTGGACTCTTGATTTCAGCTCAGGTCACGGTCTCATGGGTTGTGGGATTCAGTTCCACCTCAGACTCTACACTCAGCAGGGAGTTTGCTTGAAGATTCTCAGCCTCTCTCTCTCTCCCCCCACTCTTGCATGGGTGCTCTCTCTCTCAAATAAATAAATAAATCTTTAAAAAAAATAGTAGTGTGAGAAATAATTTCAATTTATTTTTTTATTTTAAAAATATTTTACTTATTTATTTGAGAGAGAGAGAGCACGTGCATGAGCTGGAGGGAGAGAGAATCCGAAGCAGACTCTGCACTGAGTGCAGAGGTGGGCACGGGGCTTGATCCCATGACTGCAAGATCATGACCTGAGCAAAAACCAAGAGTTGGCCATTCAACTGACTGAGCCACTCAGGCACCCCGGTAATTTCAATTTAATCAGAAAAGTACTATTACCGGGATATGATAAAAAGCACTACAGGAACATAGAGAAGTGGGTAGCTAAACTCATTTGAAGAACTTAGGAGCGAGGACATAAACTGCCTAAGCAATCCAGCTCTGTTTCTTATTAGTTGTTGGAACTTGGACAAAGTCACATAGGTCACTTAACCTTTCTGTGCTTTAGTTTTCTTATCTCTAAAATGGGGATTGCGCCTACATTATGGGGTCGAGGTAGGTTTTTACACGTGTTGGAGTGAACTACTTCGACCGGTGTATGACATGTTACATGCTAGACAAGTGTTTACTATTACTGCCACTCCTATTCCAGTACTGTTGTTTTTATTGACGGAGTAGGTGCTGTTTGTGGTTATTTCCCGAATGATGGCAGGAATATGTTTGGAGTGGGAAGGGGCAAGGGCATTCCATCTACTTGCTAGCGCAAGTGCGAAGGGACAGCACAGAAAGTGTTAAATCATGAGCAGGGAGTTTAGCGTGTTTGGAGTGGAGCCAGTGCATGGAGGGCGTGGGGCTGATGAGATACATGAAGTCAGTTTGTGAAGGGTCTTGTTTGACAGACTGAACAATTTGAAAAGACTTTAGAAGATTTCAGCAAGAGATATACAGGAGCACATTTGTGTTAGAAATATAATGCAGGGGATAAATTAGTTAGGAGGGATTTGGGCCAGGCAGAGCATTAAACAACTGTGTTTGCAGTCCAAGTGAGAGCTGATGAGGTTCTGAATGCAATAGGAATGGCAGGGGGGCGCTGCTACCTGAAAGGGAATTTTCAGGATGAGTTAGAAGATAGACTTGAAGGACTTGGTAGTGAGTTGATTCCTTGCTTGGGCAGACTGTGCAAAGAGAGAGGGAGGATGGAAAAAGGAAGATGACTTGGTAGTTTCTCTTGGGTAACTTGGATGATGGTATCATCGAAGAAGACAGGGAACAGAAGAAGGCTAGATATGGGGTGCCCATGGAATATTCAGATGGTGGTGTCTAAGAGGCAGATAGATATACATTTCAGGAGTTTAGAGCAAAAGGCCTTGGCTACAGGTATTGATTAGGAATTATCGAGTTATTGTAAAGTGTACTGGAAGTTTATTTCACTTAGATTGTATAGCTTGATAGGTCTAACATCTGGGGTAATTAAGTGGTTTATCAAAAAGAAGAGTCTACAAACCATTCATAGTCCTCGTGTAAAAACACACTAAATGTTAAAACAGCTATTTATCTGGGGCTTATTGTTCTTTTCAAAATAGGCAAAATCACTTTGCTGATATTGGATGAAGAAAGTGATATTTTCTTGTTAATTTTTGATGCCATGCGCACATTTTCAGCCAATGACGAAGTCCAGAAACTTGGATGCAAAGCTTTACATGTGCTGTTTGAAAGAGGTATTTAAAAATGTCCGATTCTCTATTTTCATATTTTTATAAGAAGCAAGGAAAAAGTAGAATAAATAAGATATCTAGAATTTTGCTATTTTTGAAGAAGTGGGGGCTGTCAGTCAAGGATAAATAATGGGGTTAATTCAGAAATATTGCTTGTTTTGTGGAATGAATTTCATTCATGGGTTATAAATTACGCAATTGTAGTAGACTTTCTTCCATTGCTTAACAAGACTTAAGGTTCACTTTGCAAACCGGATGTGTAGGTGTTAGGAAAGAAAAAAATCAAACTGTGAAGTCAAAGCATAGATTAAATTTGGATTTATGATGTTGAGTCATCTCTAGGGATTTTAGAAATTGCTAAAGGCTCTGTATAAAGAACCAGGAGGTTTGCAGAGTGTCCCTTAGGAAAAAGACAAATATGTATTTTATCTCATGGGACTAAGATTGGTAACAGAGATTATCACGTAATTTTGGAGTTGGTTGGAACTGTTAGTCCTTCCACTGACTTGATGAGGGACTAGATCAGAGAGGTGATGCGAACAACCTGCCCTGTGGGCACACAGCTAGTTACCACCACTGCAGTCAATTTACCACCATTTTTTGAGAGCTCTTTCCTTATCATTATGAGAACCAATAGTGCTGGAGGTTTGGGATAAGAATAACTTATATGGGTTCTGTGTCTGTGTCAGTTTGCCACCCGAATTTCTGGCAGCTCCAGGAATGGAATAGATCAACATCTACTATTTAATTCTTGTCTCATTTCAAAAACAACTTACATTAAAAGAAAGGATGACGAAATACGTGAAGGGTAAATAATGTAAAAATAATGTGAAATAATTTACTAGTGGCTTCAGGTTCTGTATACTTGTCAAGGTATGGACCAGAAATCTGGTTCTCTGCTTCCTATCAGGCAAAGAAGAATTAAATGTCACCTGTTACAAAGTTACTTGGGATAAAAATAAACCCATTTATCAGGAGAAGTGATCAGGGTTGTGGGAGACCTAGGAAAATACTCTCTTGGGTTTCCCTGGATGAGATGATAAAGTACACACATTTTATAAGGAGTACAGAGTGTATTTCAATGAAAGAGACTCTATCAAGTGTCAGAACAGCATGGGCCTGGAACCCAGCTCTCTGATGATCAGGGTTGGCAGAGAAGAGGGTTTACTCTGAGTGGGGACTCAAGGAACTGCATGTCTTTTGGGATATCTTCTATAAATGTTTTATCTTGCAACTAAGCTTTTGATAAGAACTTAGCAGAATTGAGTTTGAGGTTCCATTGTCTCACAGGTCTGTCATCTTCTGTGTTGCAGTTTAAGGGCACATTCTTATTGATGGAAGAAAGGCTCTCTGACCAGCATTGTGGGACCCATCCAGGACTTATGGAGAAAGACCAGGGAATGTTAAAAGGAAGCTCTTATTCAATAGAAATATTATCAGTACCGACAGCATTTTGATTAGAAATAGAGTAGAAAAATTTCTGAATTTTCTAGGACTATCAAGTTCCCTGGGACTTACTGGCACCTGTAAAGTGAATTTTCAAAATTTGAAAGTATACTGTGGAAACTGCTCAATAAAACAAGAAAGTTCCACGATACTCCTCACTTATTAGAACCTACCCAATTTCACATCATTTTATATGGACCATTGGTATCAAGTTGAAAAACAAAAAATGCTGATCATAGAGTGCCACGTTTTCCAGCATTTTTGCCTGTGCCATTCTCAGGCTAGAAAAACCAGATTTGTATACATGTTTTTGAGCTACCCACCTAATAAAATGACTCCAAATGAAACTCATTGGCTTGATTAAAAAGACTTTAATTATGAAAATTTATAGTAATTTCTAATGAAATCAAGACCATTGAGACAGAGTACTTCAAAGTCTCATTACTTTTCATTTGCTAAAGTTCCCCCTTTTGAACTGAGCTGCCTTTCAACAGTGTACCATTAACCACCCCTTTTAAGTATTGTAAGATATTCACTTGCAATAGGATATCTTTATTAGTCATTGGTCAGTTTCCCAAAGGAAATTATAAATAATTTTGTTTTTCTGAGAATTGTTTGGTCACTAACATGTTCACATTTTTTAAAATAATATAGATCAAAAATTCTTTCAATCTCAGTAGCTTTTTTCCCCCATTATAAACTCCTTAGGAAGAATTTTGCTGAAATACACATCTTTAACTTTATGTCTGTTGTACTTACTGTGTCTCATACAATTAACATTAATATTGTATTTTAAGTAATTAAACTTTTATTTCATCTTTAAGCTTTTTCAGTATTTTGTCTTTCATCTTTCTAGTTTCAGAGGAGCAGCTGACCGAATTTGTTGAGAATAAAGATTATATGATCTTGCTCAACACATTAAAAAATTTTAAAGATGAAGAGGAAATTGTGCTTCATGTCCTGCACTGTTTACATTCCCTAGCAATTCCTTGTAAGTACCCCATGTGCATGATTTCTTTTTTGTATATGAAAAATTATAATTTATCTCCTTTCTGAGTGCATTTTAAAAATGTTTTTATTATGTAGAAACTTGGAGATGAGAATCCCATTTATTTATTTATTTATTTATTTATTTATTATTTATTATTTATTTTTTTATTTTTTATATTTTATTTATTTATTTATTATTTTTTTATTGGATGAATTTTTATTTATTAATACTGTACTGCAGCTGGCTCAGGATTTGGTGCTGGGAAATAGTAGGAGAAAATATAGACATGTTTCTTGCCTTCTCAGAGCCATGGTACCATGCCAGGTAGACAATATAGGTGATTACAATGTATTATAAGGCAAGTATTGGCAAAAGTACCTGGGGTTGTGAGAAAAACAAGAAGGGAGGCAAGGTCTCTTAGTAGAGACTTTAATAATGAGAGAATTGTGTGTAGGGATGTCTGGGATGAAGTACAGGCAGAATGTCCAGGCAGTGAGCATCGTTACGTGTCAAGATCCTGGAGCAAGAGAAAGCATAGTGCATTCAAGAAGATAAAAATAGCTAGTATCCAAAAGCTATAAAGAACTTACCAAACTCAACACCAAAGAACGAATAATCCAATCAAGAAATGGGCCGAAGACGTGAACAGACATTTCTCCAAAGAGGACCTACAAATGGCCAACAGATACATGAAAAAGTGCTCCACATTCCTTGGCATCAGGGACATACAAATCAAAACCACAATGAGATGACACCTCACCCTGGTCAGAACGGCTAAAATTAACAAGACAGGGAAAAATGGATGTTGGTGAGGATGTGGAGAAAGGGGAACCCTCTTATATTGTTGGTAGGAATGCAAACTGGTGCAGCCACTCTGGAAGATAGTATAGAGGTTCCTCAAAAAGTTGGAAATAGAGCTACCCTACAACCAGCAATTGCACTACTGGGTATTTACCGCAAAGATAAAAATTTAGTGGTCTGAAGGGGCACGTGCACCCGAATGTTTATAGCAGCAATGTCCACAATAGCCAAACTATGGAAAAAGCCCAGATGTCCACTGACAGATGAATGGATAAAGAAGATGTGGTGTACGCACACACACACACACACACACACACACAATGGAATACTACTTAGCCACACATACAAAAAGAAATCTTGCCGATTGCAATGACATGGAGGGAACTATAGGGAATTATGCTAAATAAGGCAATTAGTGAAAGACAGTCATCAAATGATCTCACTCATATGTCGAATTTAAGAAACAAAGCAGAGGATCATAGGGGAAGGGAGGGAAAAATAAAACAAGACAAAATCTGAGAGGGAAACAAACCATAAGAAATTCTTAATCATGGAAACAAACTGAGGGTGGCTGTAGGGGAAGGGGGTGAGGGGATGGGGCATCTGGGTGATGGACATTAAGAAATGCCCATTATGTAATGAGCAATAGGTATTACATACAACTGATGAATCACTGAACTCTACCTCTGAAACTAATAATACACTTACAGGTTAATTAATTGAATTTAAATTAAAAGAAATAATTAGTGAAAAAAGATAAAAGTAGTCCAATAAACAGATGTGTGTGTGTGCGCATGTGTGTGCACATGCATATGTCCAGCCCTGAGTGTCTGCTTGTGTGTTATTTAGGGGAGGTGGGGGGCAGGGCTTGGTAAGAGTCTGTGGATGAGGCTGGAAACATAAGCAGATCTTGAAGGGCTTGAAAAGCCACAGGATGAAGTTTGAACTTTATTATCATTCTTATTTAGCATTTTCTTGACGCTTTGAAATCTAGGCACTTTTATAAAAAAAAAAAGCATTGTGAAAGGATGCTTTTTCTTCGTGATTGTTATAAAATCCATCATTTTCTTATCCATGGGCAATTGAACATTTGAAAGTAGATGGGGCTCCACAGTTATAGAGAAATGGACATACTTTAAAATTTCTGAGTCATCCACTGTCAACAAACTGAATGTATTTTTCATTTTACTTTTCCTCAGCTATATTTATACATTTATTTATTTGTTTTGGGCTGGCTGCTTTGAAATTCATTGTTTTCCACCTACATCTGACATAACTGCAGTGAAAAATGTGTTGATTCAGAATGCAAAGGTCAAAGAAAGTAGAAACTGAAAATAAGAAAAATGAAATGTTTTAAACACTGATTCTAATTGAAAGATGTTGGCTTTTGAATCTCAGGGCAAATTGTGTCCGCTATTCTGAGTGAAAGCAGACAATTATTTTCAGAGGCTGTTTTCTTTCATTTTAACACATTTTCTTATATTCAATGCTCTTTAAAATAAAACTTAAACATTAAAAATATGTTTTTGGAAAAACTGTTGGTTAGTTTGGTTATGCCAAAAAAGACAGAAAAATGTTTAGTAAACACTTTTTTTGTTTCTTTTAGTAATCAACATTTCATTCAGAAATGTAAATGAGTTTTTTCCATCTAGGTTCATATATTCAGTCTTTCTTGTTTGACTAACTGCCTTAGTCCTATGTCTCCGGCTTCCTCCATGCTTTTCCCAGTCTATCTCACAGCTTTCAGGAAGCTTGATTTTACTGCCCAGGACACTGGGCATTAGTTAGAAAATGGCTGCTCTTCTGATGTGCTTTTGGAAAGGGCAGGAAATAAGTCATAGTTGATTTTAGTTGTTCTGTTATGTGACATGATTTTGCTTTTCCTTCTGTTGGGTTAGAAAAAGGAACAATGTAAAAGGCATTATGCAATGGAGTAGTGCCTCACTAGGGAATAGGCCCCAAATTAATTTATTTGAAAACTTCTCACCAAGTCATTACATTTTTAGACTTACATAAAAGCACTCTCTCAGTTATCCCTTTATTTGTTTGTTTTTAAATTGAGAAACAGAAATAAAGCAGTTTTCCCTTAATGCTAGAGAAGAGTCCTCAATCCTATTATATGAGAATGAGCATAGTGGTTTTTACAGCTATTTAACAGAACATGATACTTAAATTTGGAAGTACAGCCTTTATGCCGACATATATTTACAAAATGTATAAGAGGCTTTTGTGTGTCTGTTTCAAATGGGAAATTATTACCTTTGGGATAATTATTATTTCTTTAAATTTAGGCAATAATGTTGAAGTCCTCATGAGTGGCAATGTCAGGTGTTATAATATTGTGGTAGAAGCTATGAAAGCATTCCCTGTCAATGAAAAAATTCAAGAAGTGAGTTGTTGCTTGCTCCATAGGCTTACATTAGGTGAGTTATAATTCATGGCTAATTTATTATCATGGTCTATATGGTGTAAGTATATATAGCATATGTATGTTGTATATTGCTAAGTAGCATATTGACATACACCGGATGGAAGTATTGTAAAATAGCAAACTGTTCTGCCATGCTTAGAATTTTAAAAGCAGTGGCAAAAATTGATGTGTGTAATGTAAGAGAAGTCTTATCTTTTTTAGTGGTATATTTAAAGTATAACTATATCAACAGTTGATATATACAAAATAATAAGCATAACATATACAAAAAATGTAGCACAAAGCAGAAGAATACCCCAACCAACTTAAGTCATTACCATTGCTGGTAAAGCTACTCTGGACTACTTGTTTTCTCTGCTTTCTAGAGAGTTGATGTGATCCAGTATTAAAAAGCCATTAACTCGATCTTCAGATAAGGGTGCTTTTCTTTTTTTCCTCATTTATCTCTTAACAGATTATTGTATGTCCTATGTAGTGACTAGAGAATTTATTGCCTTTTTACTATTTCAGAAGAAGCTTGATTTTCTCTTCCTAATTAAAATAAAAACCCAAAGTCAATGGATAAATATTTAGCATTTTGTGAAATTATGTAACCTAATTATGGGCTTAATGCACTTAAAGGCCTTATATAATTTGCTGTGTATTTTCATATAAATTGTCTGAAAGTAAGAGAAGGCCAGTTTCCCTGGTATTTGCCCAGAGTTGCACATCTGGTCAGTGGTAGAGCAGTTGTCGGCAGTGGCATGGTAGGGAAAAAGAAGGTGAAGGGACAACCCAAGTTTAGATGAATTGGTAAAAGTAGAAGAGAATCTTTTGAAATGCGTTTCCAAGACTAGAGATCATTAAGGGCAGGGAGTGTGTCTGTTTAGTGGGCGAATGTGAAAGAAGCAAGAACATAAGGTGTTGATAAAGAAGAGCTATACCTAATTAAACTATCTTCTGATTTTGAAGCCATTGATTAATATTTAGTGTGGGCTTTAGGCTTTTTGTAATAAAGGATCTTTTCCAATCCTGGCTTTGTGTCTCAAGGATCATTTAATTACACTTATAGCTAAATGGGAGTTTTCTCCTTTTTTTTTTATTTTAAAGATTTTATTTATTTGAGAGAGAGGGAGAGAGAGCTTGCACGTGAGCTGGGGGAGGGGCAAAGGGAGAGGGAGAAGCAGACTCCCCACTGAGCAGGGAGCCCAACAAGGGTCTTGATCCCAGGACTCTGAGTTCATGACCCCAGATCATGACCTGATCATGACTGAGCCACCCAGGTACCCCTCATTCTTCCTTCTAGAAGGAAACTGTTGACTGTTAGTGAGTTAAAATAAGCTTAAATGAAAGGAGGCATGTATATGTGGAATATCACTTACAAATTCCTTCCTCATAAGGATTTAGATTTTTAGATGATGTGTTGATTCTCAGAAAAGTGAATGTAGACAGGGGTGAATTCTTCCTGGTTTGAGTTAGACGGGGTAAAATATTCTCTTATTTTTTTTCTAAGATTATCACAGATAAGATCAAGTAATGATGTGTGCCAATGAGTTTTCTGAGCAGCATTCCTTTAAGTTGTCCTTGTTTAATCACAAGGGAGGTTTCCTCCCTCATCTTTAGAAAATCAAGCTGTTTTGTGCAACGAATACTGTAGTGCCATCCTTAACAGATACCTCATTGTTGTATATGATAATGACATGAGAGGGAGTGAAAGAACACAAAATTAATGTAACCCAAACATATCACTATTTTTGCTCAGTCAGTTCCATTGACTCAGATAATTAAATGACTGCATGAAATAAATTTTCAAACCTTTATGCAATCATGTTAAGCTATTTTAATTAAACTAATATATGTTTAATGTCATTAAAAATATTCATACTTCATATTTATTGATTTAAATACTGTTGTATAATTCAAGGTAATTTAAGTTCCACGGATGAGAATTCAGCTAATCTCTCACTTACCTTTTAGGTAATTTTTTTAATATTCTGGTATTAAATGAGGTACATGAGTTTGTGGTGAAAGCCGTGCAGCGATATTCAGAGAATGCCACGTTACAGATTGCAGCGCTCAGCTGTTTAGCACTCCTCAGTAAGTAACCGTACTCAAAAGGAAATTCTTACAGCTACATTTGATCTTGAATGTGAACATTATAATAAGGCATCATTATAACAAAGTCATATTTGGAGAAGGAATCATTAAATGGCTATTCTGTGCCGATGTAATTCATTTTCTAATAGAAGATACTTTCAAGGGAACTAACAGTTGTGATAAGTATACCCTTCCCACTTTGTAGATGAGTAAATGCTTTGTTATTGGTCAGCTAATCCCAATTAATCTTCCTCTAGTCTTTTAGATTTGTTTGGTAGTCTCTTCCTCATTGGACGGAATAGCAGTATTCTGAGGTGTGTAATATATTTAAAAGTCTTTATAATGAACTAAGGCCACAACTAAGGAATACCTCACTTTGTTCATAATGTTTCAAAATACGGACTTCACATTGGTTATTCAAACTGTAAGTAAGTCATATATTGATATTTTTTTCAAGCTGAGACCATTTTCTTAAATCAAGACTTAGAGGAAAAGAATGAGAATCAGGAGAATGATGAAGAGGAAGAAGATAAATTGTTCTGGTTGGAAGCCTGTTACAAAGCATTGACATGGCATAGAAAGAACAAGCATGTGCAGGTTGGACTCCTTCATAAATATTATAGTTATTCAAAATTATGCTTGTTCAATAATGTATGTTTTGACAGGTTTCTTTTTTCTCCCCTGATCCAGGAAGCTGCATGCTGGGCCCTTAACAATCTCCTTATGTACCAAAGCAGTCTACATGAGAAGATTGGAGATGAAGATGGCCAGTAAGTAATTTTGATGTTACATAACAGAAAATTTTAGTTACATTTTTAATTGATCAATATAAAATATTGTAACTTCCACTTTTATTGTTAGAAATATTTTTGATACAGGCCTATATGTTTCAAGTGTGCCACAAAATAGTAGTGTGTCTACAGTATTTTAATTCCTGATGTGTTGGAGAGTTACCAGCCAATGATTTGGAATCAAGAATCATTCAGAAATTAGGAATCATTGAGAAAAGAATCTTACAGTTTTCTAGCTGATCACTTAAAAATGCTATGTTAATTAATCTCAGGTGACAGAGATAGCAGAGCCATCTGTGACCTTTTCTGTTGCAGTGACTAGCTAGCAGGTTGTCAATATCAGGAATGAAATGTGGACAGAGGCCTCCTTAGTGATTCCTCACTTGATGTTACATTGGTGACTTGTCTTCTCTTGAGAGGATTATTTGTAGGTGTCAGCTCTCAAGGAGACTTTCTATAGGAACGTAGTTCAAGCTTCATAAGACCAGCCCTCTTTCTCAAAGATACAAACTGTACACAAGAGTTTTGTGTATATCAGGGTTGTTTCATGGCCATGAGCCTTTGTGATTTATGGAAATGCTTGTTTGCTCTGGGTATGCTCTTGCTTTTAATGACTTTTGAATGACTTATCTTGGAAACTTAAGTAGTAATAGGCTACATCTCAAATCCTGAAAATCTGTTTGTATCATGATCCATTGCCAACCAGGAGAGAACTAATAACACAGACGCTATTTAATTATACATCTCCATTTTGAAAGGAAACAGTAATTCTTTTGAAAACTGTATGTTAAGCCAGCATCCTAATCCACTTTGAGCAATCTTTTTAAGAGATTAGGTTCATTGCGCAGTTTATAAATTTCAGCTCACAGTGCACTGATTCCTCAATATCCATAGGAGAACTTAAAAAAAATACATTATTATAAGAAAATATATTATGCTCTACACTTTAAAATTCATGATGCTTCTTTATGATTTTCATTTTTCTTTTCTTGTTTCTATTATCTTCTTTTTCTCACTTTATTTTTTTTTACTCTTAATACCTCTTTATATATTTGCTGGGCCTTTCTCTCCCTACTGCTTATCTGTTTGGAAGAAACAGAGAAATACTGATTTATTAGTATTTAGTGGATTTGAACTATCTTTTAAATATAACTGTTTAATTATAATTCACTCTTGTAAGTAGAGGTAGTTTCAAATGTTGTTTATATACCTTTGTTTGTTGTTAGAGAGATTAGATAATGATACATGAATATTTGAACTAATTATTTAAAAGATTACCATTAATATTGTGATTGAATTTGTGAAAGGTTCCCAGCTCATAGGGAAGTGATGCTCTCTATGCTGATGCATTCGTCATCAAAAGAAGTCTTCCAGGCATCTGCAAATGCATTGTCGACTCTGTTAGAACAAAACGGTAAGGGGTGCACCATTTTTTAATATGAGGAAATACACTTTGTATTTTTTAAATTACAAAGGCAATAAGTTATAAAAATTCAAATATGTAGGTATATGTATCTGATATATAGAGCTACCTACATATAGGTAAAAGGATAAAGAAGAAAATAAACATTTTGATTTTTTTCCCTGAATTTCTATGTGTCTACTCACATGTGACATATACTATGGATTTTCTATTTTTTGCAGAACTGGGATAATATTAATAATTTTATAAGCAGATTTTTTTTATTTTTTATAAGCAGATTTTACATGTTTTCTTTTTTGTGCTGACAAATGTAAAATTTCATATTTTACATATCATTTTTAATGACACTGTAGTTTCCCAGTTAGTTTCCCAGTGTACACCTAGATCCTGTTTCATGAACCAGTTTGTCATTGATGGACTTTTACCTTGTGTTGAGTGGGATTTTTTTATTTTTCTATTTTTTGGTACCAAATGGCCACTTTTTTCCATTTTCTTAAATATACTGCTCCTGTTATTTTTTAAAGGAACACTTTCTAGATAATGCAATGGGTGGAGAGATTTTCACCATTCTAAACTCTGGTAAAATTGCCTTTACATGTAAGTCTTATAGCTTTCCATTATTAAGGAGGCAAAAATGGCCATTATACCTTTGGAAAGACTCTCGGTTTTAAAATTGAGGCTCTGACTGTTCAGATTCCAGGCCCCCATGAACAGGAAATACTGCCAGAAAATCTTGGGAGAAAACTCATCAGAAAGGCATTGGGACTTGGCAACTCTTGCAGGATATTTTTGGAGCAAGCAAAATAGAGAAAAACACGCAGAGCTGGAAACAGGAACCAATGCTAACACCACCTGTTAGGAGAGAACCTGCATAGAGTGAAAGGAATCCAGAAACCACTCCATGCATGTTGTTCAATGCTGTTATTTAAGTCAAATCAAGAGGAGAATAATCTCTTATTCCTCTTCCTCCTTTCTCACTCCACCTCTCAGATGGCACTTCAATAAAAAACTTGAGCAGGCAAGAGCCCTTACAGAAACACGGGGGTTGCCCTCTGGGATGATGAGTCAGAGTAGGAGTGGTAGAAAAGGGAATCACTGTCCTTAAAACTCCCATCTACTGTGCAGAGGCCTGAATAGGGATCTCATTCCTGAAAAGGAGGACCAGACTTGGTTGCTTTTGTGTGGCACATCTAGACACTTCTAGGAGAGGAGAGCAACCTTGACCATACACATATATTATGTTGGTTCTGTAGTTTTTTACCCCGAGGAAATCTTTGATACACCAACAAAATAACTAGTATCTGAGTATTAGTTATGTTTGGAGTCAACCTTGTTGACTCTTTGTTCAGAATCAGTGCCCTGCTCTTCCTGGTTCCTTACCTCTTTGTTCTTGGCCACTTGCTGGTTAAACTGTACTCAGGTCCCTTGTATTGTTCTTGGAGTTCTGCCTTAGGAGAATATTAAGAACTGAGCAGCTCAGTCACCACCCTCTGTAGGCACTTTCTCATTGAAAAACACTTGGAAACATTGGGTATGCAGGGCTGGATGTTGTTTTCTAGAAAAATGACTGGACTGGCAGGCAGAAGAACTGGTTTCTGCCATGGTGTTACCCAGGGCCAAAGCTTGAACATCTCGTGTGACATTTTCCTTATTTAATCAATTAATTAATTCAGTTAATGTTTATTGAGCTGCTGCCAGAGAATGATCTAGGCATTTGGGAAATATCAGTTAAATAGAATACTCCCAGGTTCAAGGAGCTTAAACTCTAGTGAGGAAGACAGATAATAAGGCTAAATAAAATATATGACATATGAGGTAGCTATGAAAAAAAAATGAAGCAAAGGAGGAGGATATGTGTTAAGGGGCAAAGGAGATAAAATGGTGACAAGGCAACCGGGAAAGAAGGTGAATATTGACTGAAGAGCCAGAGGAAGTTGCATATTATTATTGGTTCTTTAAGGCAGGTAATTGATTGCTAAAAAGGAGCGGAAGAGGTCAAGAGTATCGTGTAGATATATGGCAAATGAGATAAGATGTCTAAAATGTTCTGTAAACTGTGAAGTGACTCTATGATGTAATTTCTTCTAGGTCCAGTGTTTGATGAAATTTCTATTCTCGATTTTTAAGTTCAATTTTTAAGCTAAAAGTTAGGTTAATGTCCAGGACAGTGGTTCTTAATGCGTGGTCCCTGGAACCTTAACATCTCCAGGGAACTTGTTAAAAATGTAAATTCTAGGGTCCATTCAGACCTGCTGAATCGCAAACTCTGGGTTTGGGACCCAGCAATCTGGTTTTCATCAGGCCCTCTGGGGAGCACTGATGTTTTCTGTAGTTTGAGAGCTGCAAATCCATCTTTTAAAGGATTCCCTAGGTTAGAATTTAGCCACTTGAGGAGGGGTTTTTAAAACTTATGACATGACCAAGCAAAATAACCAACTTATGTTTTAACGTGTGATATTCTGGGGGTTTTTAAAAGGTATGAGCTTTTCAGATTTCGGCAGTATTTTAGAATGTGTACATTAGCTCCACTTATTTCTGAGTTTTCCCTATTTTCTATCATTTCTTCCTTTCCCAATTTGAAATTTGGGATTTGAAATTTGAAAATGAGTTTAGTAACTCATTTTCAAAATACAGCTCTTTTGGGGGCACCTGGGTGGCTCAATTGGTTGGTCGACTGCCTTTAGCTCATTCATGATCCTGGAGTCCCAGGATAGAATCCTGCATCAGGCTCCCTGGTCAACAGGGAGTCTGCCTGCTTCTCCCTCTGACCCTTCTCTCTCTCTCTCTCTCTCTCTCTCTCTCTCTCTCATTCTCTCTCTCCCAAATAAATAAATAAATAATCTTTAAAACCCCACAAAATACAGCTCTTTCTTGTCTTAGAATGGGGTTATGTCTGATAAACCCATTGTAGGTTGAAAGTGTTGAAAGTTGAAAATGCATTTAATGCACTTAAACTACTGAACATCATCATTTAGCCTAGCTGAACTGAAATGGGCTCAGAAAACATGTTAGCCTTAGAGTTGGGCAAAATCATCTAACACAAAGCCTATTTTATAGTAAGGTGTTGAGTATCTCATGTAATTTATTGAATACTGTACTGAAAGTGAAAACAGAATGAGAGAGAGTGTTTGTAAAGCGTGCTTATTCACTTGTAATTTTGTGGCTCGCTGTCACTGCCCAGCATTAAGAAAGAATCTCATACCACACATCATTAGTCCTGGCAAAGAGCAAAATTCAAAATTTGAAGTGTGGTTTCTACTGTACGTGTATCACTTTCACATCATCACAAGTCTGAAAAATCTTAAGTTGACCCACCCAAAGCTGGGATCCTCTGTGGTACTTAATTTAACACTTTCTAAGTTTCATTTCCTGCCACTTTCAGAGTGTTGAATTATAGTGTATAATGTTGAAATTGATATTTATAGAGTCTTCAAAACAATTGATATTTATATGGAAACTTCGAGATAATGAATTACAAAGAAAAAAATTATTCTGTAATCATCGTTGGGATATAGTTACTTTCCCACATATAGTATAGAGTCAATTGTAAAGCATATCTGTATTTTTTTTTAAGATTTTATTTATTTATTTGGGGGGGGGAGAGACAGCATGAGCAGGGGGAGGGGCAGAGGGAGAAGGAAAGGGAGAAGCAGACACTCTGCTGAGCAGGAAGCCCAACTCAATGTTTGATCCCAGGACTCTGGGATCATGACGTGAGCCAAAGGCAGATGCTTAACTGACTGAGCCACTCAGGCGCCCCCATATCTGTATTTCTTAAGATTTGGCATTGCTTTGTGTAATATGTAATTATTCTCTCTATAAGTGCTTTCCATCCCTTTGCACATGATGGCATACACAGAAAGAATAATGTTTGTACAGTCCACTGAGATAAATGGAGAAGGTAACTCAAGGCTGAAGGCAGCCCTGCCAATCCAGCCCTTGTCCCAACCCACTTCCCCTGCTCCCCAAGAGCTGAGAGATGGTCATTATCTACATGCACTTGTAACTGATTCCCAGCTCACTAGTGTCTGGTATACCTAGCAAGTCTTAGCTCTCTATAAGTGCAGTTATTCTGTGAAGCTGTTATAAATACTAGAATTAAATGTAACTTTCATTCTTATTTTGGAGAGCATTATTTTAAAACATTTTTTCTGCAAAAACACTTCTTTCACTGGATGGGATTATATTAGTAATTAGTAGTAGTAATTAGTCTACTACTAAGTGGTAATAATTACTACTAATACTGCTACTAATAGTAGTAGTATTAGTCTACTCTATATGAGTAAAACTGTAAAATCAAAACCTCAACCTAAATGGTTAATAAATGTGAAAGAATTGAAGTGGTGTATATTTTAGAGAGAGAAACATTAATGATCTTTAAGTTACAGTGAAACTGTACTTGTATATGCTTTTCTATGCATTTGGATTATCTTAATGTTCTGTCTTACTGCGAAATTATGAAAATGTGCTTTCATTTCTATGAGTAACATTAAAAATTTTTATAGTTAATTTCAGAAAGATCCTGTTGTCCAAAGGACTATACTTGAATGTACTGGAGTTAATGCAGAAGCATATACATTCTCCGGAAGTTGCTGAAAGTGGCTGTAAAATGCTAAATCATCTCTTTGAAGGAAGGTAATATAAATTTATGAACCTTATGCCAAATAGATACTCTCGGGGGCGCCTGGGTGGCTCAGTGGGTTAAAGCCTCTGCCTTCGGCTCAAGTCATGATCTCAGGGTCTTGGGATCGAGCCCCATATCTGGCTCTCTGCTCAGCAGGGAGCCTGTTTCCCTTACTCTCTCTGTCTGCCTCTCTGCCTACTTGTGATCTCTCTTTCTCTCTGTCAAATAAATAAATAGAATCTTAAAAAAATAGATACTCTTGGACCAGGTAGAACATCAATATTTCAAGCATATTTCTAAGAATTAGAAGAAAAACAGAAGACAGTTGCAGATTGAAACATTGTGGAATATAATCACATCTCACTGATACCACAGACTTAGTTTATCCGACTATCGAAAGGGATGATAGAGGTGGTAGAAATATGTTGAAGGTTGGCTTTTGTACTCTGTGCTTCATGTTGACTCTTTTTTGAAAAATGACAGTTATACAGCATGTGATCTTAAACAGTTTTTTCAAATTATTATGTGTGAAAGGTATATGAGATAAAATCAGAATGTGGCTTTTAATTATTGCCTTTTTTCACAACTAATATTTATTATTATTCTTTCATTTAAATTAACTCTATCTTCTCTTCCTGCTCTGGTGGTGGATGCCAGGGTAGGGTGGGGAGTGGAGGGATGAGTGGAGAGGAGGGCAGAACTATTGGCTTAAAAAAAAACTACAACAAAAATCTGTTTAAAAGACCAAAACTGAATTATGTACTGAATGTGCTTGCTCCAGGAATGCTTGGTGCCTTTCTACATTTTATTAGGCCTAAGAATGTGAAGTAACTTTGGTGTAGTCTGAGTAAATTCAAAATTTTCAAAAGAAAAAAAAATAAATGGCACACATGTTGCAGTAAAAAGTTATTTTGTGTCCTGGCTTTCCCACTAATTTGAGCCAAATATTTGATCTTTAAACATCAGCTTACTCATTGGTAAAGAGGGATAATAGTAATAACGTTGTAAGTTTAAGTTTATAATGTAAGTATTAAATAAGCTGAGTTTTACAAAGTTAGGATACTGCCTATACATTTTAAGCACTCAGTAAATCACAGCTATTATCATTATTACTTTTATTACATATGAATAAATGAAATGCATATAGCATGATCAACTATAAGTGCATATATAGGCTTTTAAGGAATAGTGTTATATTGTTTTTAACATCAGTCCGGCTAATCTATTTATGTTAATATATCTGAGTTATATTTCTTTTATTTAAATGTTGTCCTTGAATATTTGAGTACAAAGTTTATCTCCAGGGGTGATATTCATGGTCCTGGGAGCGTGTGAACGTTAACGAGTGAGACCAAAACAGAGTGGAATAATTAACAGTTTAAGATCCTGTCTATTGTGTGCAGTCCGTGCTCCTGGCTGTTTCCTCATATGTCAAGTAGGTGAAGTTTAGGCCTAGGGATTCAAAGTTAACTAGGACCATGTGCCTGCAACTGAAGAACTCATTGTCTAGTCGGTGAGACTGACGCATAAACATTTACAATACTGTGTGAGAGCGGGGATGTGTGAGGGGCACAGGGGTTAGCGGGGAATAAGTGACTGAGAAGGAATGACCAAAGAAGGGGAGCCGCACGGAGGGCATGTGTTTGAACTGGGGCTTACAGGTGAACAAGAAGGACTGTATCACAGGGACCACAGAACCACGTGACATGAGGACAAGGTTCTGGTAGGCGCAGTTTTCAGTTAACAGGGTATTGTGGAACGCAAGGTCTACCTCTTTTACAGTTTGTAGTCCCCACTGACGTCTAGTCAAGTGGCATTTGTTCATATGGCAAAGAAAGAATAGCTGTAACACCTTAGAGAAACTGACTTGAATGCTAATAAAACTAATGAAAAATACGGAATAGGAAACAGTATCACATCCGGTGGTGATCGTTTGGGAGAGGCAGGTTGGTATGCTGTAAAGGGCCCTGACCTCCGGGTTCAGGCAAGTTGGCGTTCCAGCCCTGACTCCATCACCTTCTAGTGATAGGATCTTGATAATGGAACCTCCGCCAACCTAAGCTCTTCGTGGAAGATGCCTGCTTTCCAGAGGATAACACCTACTTTTTAGTGTTGTTGCCAGCGACCCATGTGTAGGTCGGGAGGAAGCTGTTTTGTGAAACTAAATGAAAGAATTCCCACGTTGCTATGATTCCACTTCTTGAGGCCAGAGTTTAATTAAATAATAATTAAAATCTGTATGCTCATGTTACTGAATTCAAATGTGTTTTCATAGAGCTTTTTTTCCTGATAAAATAGAATGGCTCTGTTTTCCTGTACTTGTTTCAACTTGGTGTTTGTACAATTGACTTGGGTTGTACTTCTAATAAGCACTTCGATGTTCTATCTCTAGCAACGCGACCCTGGATACAATGGCAGCAGTGGCCCCCAAAATAATAACAGTTATGAAAAGCCATGAGGCATCCTTATCAGTGCAGCTGGAGGCGCTCAGAGCTGTTTTACATTTTATAGTTCCAGGTAAGTTACATAATAGATATGGAAAGAGATGGCAATTTTAATGGATTTTCTGACTTTTTGCGACATATCCACTTTCTAGGCAAAAATTAAAGGACCAGTTTCTCCCAACCAACTGCAAATCTTCCCACTTAATCCACAAATAAAAAGAGAGGAAAAAGATGTGTGGAAGAGTCAGATTAACTTACAAGAAAATTCGATAACTTATTTACACAAGAAATCACTACAAAATAAAGTGTGGAGCATTACCTCCAAGGAGAGTGTCCACTCTGATAATACTTTTCTATTTCTGTTGCCATCCAAGTTTTTTTTTTTCTTGTCTGTACTATACAACTAGCTAACTTATATTCACACTTTCTCTTTTGCTCTTTTCAGTCCTTCTTTTACTCTGTGGTTGTATTAATGTTTCTCAAATAGAACCATGTGGCTTTTACTCACTAACCTCATTAGCTTCTCTCCTCTTCCCTTTATGTCCTACTGACCTCTCCTGTGACCTTGTTTGTCCTCCAAATCCCATTTAAAACACCTGCTCCCCCATTCAACAAATATTTATTAAGTACCTCTTATGTTCTAAACATTGCGATGGCTGCACAGTTATGACAAATGCATGAGAAAGGCATGCCGTACTATTAAAGGAGCTTCAGGGCAGACGGATATGCGAATGACTAGACAGTACGAGTGGAGCTGTTACAGCCATAGGTTTACATAAAGGCTCTGAGAATAGTGGTAGAGGCCCAAGTAATTTATTCAAAGGAGTAAGTCAAGATTGAGATATTTGAAGTTGAAGGGTGTATGAAACTGGCCTGCTGGAAAGGCTGGGCAGGATATTACAGGCAGGAGTCCAGAGCGTGCACACAGTCTGGGGCGAGTGAAGCGTGGCCTGGAAAGAGATTGATGTCTGAGGATGAACGGGAATGACTGGCAGAGGCGTGAAGTCAAGGAGTTGGGCAAACACTGAGCAGCAGTGTGTGCTTTTTTAACAGAAATCAATTCAAATTTTTTAAAGGTGTTTATAAAAACTGTAGTGTCATGGGCAAATGTGCAATTTATAACAATACCGCTGTGCCGTGGCGGATGACTGTGGGGACGAAAGCTTCCTCCAGAGAGACTGTGTTGGAGGCCATGATACTCAGATGAGACATGGTGGGGGCCCAGCAATGGAACCAGAGAGGAAGGTGGATCTGAGAGATGGGGAGGAGACAGATTTGACAGGACTCTCTGACTACCGAGTATCAGGGAGGGAACTACGTGTTCGGTAAAATTCCTAATTCTATGAAAGCCCAATGTGTGTGTGTGTGTGTGTGTGTCTTTTTTAAATGAAATCTTCCTAAATCTACCGCTGTCTGTAATCATATTGGTATTTTATGTTTTTAAGACTCAGTACAAGGATATACATTTTTTTCAAGGAGAGGGCTTTCTTCAGTCATCTTTTTGTTTTTTTAAAATCCCCTAGTGGGCGCCTGGGTGGCTCAGTTGGTTGAGCAACTGCCTCCGGCTCAGGTCATGATCCTTGAGTTCCGGGATCGAGTCCCACATCGGGCTCCCAGCTCCACGGGGAGTCTGCTTCTGCCTCTGGCCTTCTCTCCTCTCATGCTCTCACTTTCTCTGTCTCTCAAATAAATAAATAAAATCTTTAAAAAATAAATAAATAAATAAAATCCCCTAGTATGTTGAACTAAAATAGCTATTCGATTAATATATTTTGAGTTGAATCATGATGTGCTATTCATAGTTGTTTGGCAACTTTTAAGGTATAATTTAACAGACATAATTTTGATTGAAAATACTATTACAAGTTTTTTTTGAACTTCGTAGATTGTAAAAAACAAAACAAAGTGGAACCATTTTGATGATCCTTAAAGGTGCCAGCCTTAATCTTTTGAGTATGGATTTGAGTTCTTAAGATAAGCAGAAGACATTCAGAACCAAATCTGTTAATTAATAAAATAATACTCTCAGTTCAAAAGCAGATTTTGAATATAATATTTCTTTTCTTCCATTGTTCTTAGATTGACCCTGAAGTAATATTGATAGTCAATAATCTTTAGATATTTGAAATGATGTATTTAAATGATAAATGATGTTTTTTATAATGATGCTTAGATGTATTAAATGAGTACCTTTGAAAACAATTTTAAAATTTCGGGGTTATATTTCTTATATGGAAATACATATTAATTGGCTCATTTAGAAACATATCAGTATATAAATACATTTCTTTATCGTTAACAATCTACTTTATTCTATGCTACCGTACCGCATTACCATACCACACCTATACTGTACCACACTATACTGTACCACACTATACTGTACCATACTCTATCTTACCATTCTGTATATCAATGAGTAACTGTAGTATCAGTACCCCAAAAGTTTTGAGGTTGATTATTCTTTTTAAGATTTTATTTATTTATTTGACAGAGAGAGAGATCACAAGTAGGCACAGAGGCAGGCAGAGAGAGAGGGGGAAGCAGGCTCCCTGCCGAGCAGAGAGCCCGATATGGGGCTCGATCCCAGGACCCTGAGATCATGACCTGAGCTGAAGGCACAGGCTTTTAACCACTGAGCCACCCAGGTGCCCCTTGAGGTTGATTATGATTCTAGTTTGAACATGTTAGGTTGAGGTAGGTGCTTATAATATCTAAATTCATTTATTTACTGGATCATATTTAGATATTCTTAATTATAACAAAGATATGTATTATAGCAAAGTTATATAATTCAGTATCCCATAAATGGTCATATATGGCATATAGTGTTATGTCTCTCTCTCTTTTTTTTTTTTTTTTAGTGTTATGTCTCTTAAGTTTCTTTCAATCTAGTACTTTTCAACTTCTCTTTTTTATTAACAATAAGTTACTGGAGTAATTGACTCTGTGGCTTTAATAAAATAATAAATGCACAGTTATTTTAATAAAATATGATTTCATTGGTTTTTCTTGACTTTTATCAGTTCTAGAGGAAATAATATAAAATTATTTAAGAAGGAACTTGTACAAACTGGGCAGTGTATAGAGGAAGGTGATTGTGAGTATAAAACCACATCCAGAAGAACAATTAGAGAAACTGAATTTATTTAAGCTGGAGATGATTTAGGATGATATGAAAATTATAATACAGTCCATTTATTTATAGTTAATAACAATAAAATTTAACAACTTGGAGGAATTAAAATGTGTCAGGCATTATTCAAAGTGCTTTATATATATAAACTTTTAAAATTCTCACAACAACCCATAAGGCAGATACTGCTTTGTGTGTGGGTTTCATTTTACAGATCATGCAACTGAGGCATTGAGAGGTAGAGATTTTAAGGTCACAACTTATATAATGGATCCAGGTTTTCAACCTATGCAGCTTGACTCCAGAGTAGGCACTTTTAAATATACATTTGTGCAACAAGCACATATTGAACAACTGTTATATCTAAAGCACTATGCTTGAAACTCGATGATCTGGAGATGATTAGGCTATGGATCCTGCCCTCAAAAAGTTTGCAGTACATACAGTTTAAAGGACTATTATGTGGAAAGGAAATTATATCTGCTATGAACATTAGAAACTCAAGTGATATAGCAAAGACCAGAGATGAAATTTATGGTAATGTTCATTTGGACTTAATGAACTTAATGACTTAACTCATTCCATGTGATGAAGTTTTTACTTACTACTCAGCACGCCTGCTCTTAGTGGTTACATCTGCTTGGGATGTAATGGGCCATTTCAGAAATTAACATGGGCTCGGTTACTGAAAATGAGGCACAGAGAATTTAAGTGACTTGCCCAAGGTCATAGAGCCTTAGTGAATGTCTGAGCCTGTTTGAATACATTTTAAAATGAGGACTGAAAGCTCCAGGAGGGTGGAGATCCATCCAGCTTTTGTTATTCATTGTGGAATTCCCAACATGTAGCAACACCTCTGGCATGTAGGTAGGCTTCAAGTTTTTTTTGTTAGGTAAATGAAAAGCTATATATGCAGCCAGCTTATAGTTTGTCTTAGTACAAATTGTTAAAGTGAAAGATTATAAAGAATTTTTTTTTTTGATCACTATTTCTACAGTCAGGTTTTGGAGACATCATTCATTCATAACAATTGTATTATATATTCCATTATATAACCAGTATTTTTTGACTTCCTGTTTTTCAAGTTTTAGGATAGTTTTGTTACCATGTAGCTTAATAAGGAACAAGTTTCCTTTCAGTAACTTAATACTACTATATAGCCTTAGAGCACTTTTAACAAAACTACATGTTCCTTACCATCATAATGCTAAAACTAACGTCTTTTTTTTTTTTTGCCTTTGGCCCAGCTGTTCTTTTATGTCTGCACTTCACATCTGACCTTTTTATGTTGCAGTCCAAATAACTGAGCTTCTCAAGTTGTCCATTGTTGCATAAAAATCTTTCATCTTCCGTATGAGTACATGAGTACAGCTTATTCAGACAAAAAAGATATTGTTTGCTACAGAAAATTTCTCCACATAGTAACTTCTTGCTACTTATTTATTTGCTTAGTTTTTTTACTTAATTAAAAAGACTTTTTTTTATTGGTATCAGAGGTAATATTTAGTGATTCATCAGTTGCAAAAAATACTCAGTGCTCATTATATCAAGTGCCTTCCTCAGTGCCTATCACCCGGTTATCCCTAAATTCAGTGAACATCCACACACACTGTATTTATTTTATATTCAACGATAAGTTGTTTTTATAAATTCCTTAAGGATAAGAGTTGTTTCTTTGATAAGGAACTATGCATTAGAAAAAAGTACAACATGTGTACATATTGTTAGGTTAATTATGATCATTTCTATGAAGTGACAATCTGCTCAGGTTTAATCTTTATGAGAATTTATTTATTTATTTATTTATATCGCTTCTCGGGCTTTTGGCTAAGATCAAGTGTATTTATTTATTTATTCATTCATTCATTCATTCATTCATTCATTTAGGCATTCCAGAAGAATCCAGAGAAGATACTGAATATCAACATAAGCTAAATATGGTTAAAAAACAGTGTTTCAAGAATGATATTCATAAACTAGTCCTAGCAACTTTGAACAGGGTATGTACAATGTAGGTTTTCTGCCTTTATATCATTAATTAGAATATGAAATTTGGGGTAATGGAAGGGCTGTTTTCACTTAAGTTTTCCATCTTCTGTTTACTATGATAGTAGGAAGTTATGTGGGTGGAGGCATAAGATGCCAGTAGGGATGTCCGGGGTGAAGAGACCTACCATTCCGCTAAGGGAAGTGTACTCTTGACTACAGACTTGGACAGGTTCTTTAGGTGGCTAGTAACATCAATCCACTCCAGTCTACTCAATCAGAAAAAGAACTAAAGAGCTAGATTTTCAGCTAAGCCTGATGTCAGGAACTATGGCTGCTGTTTTCTTTCTTTTGGCTGCTTATCTTTCTTTTCTAGTCTGAAAGGTTCAGTCCATGAAGACACACAGGGCACAATGTTAAAGTCGTCTTTGATTACATGGGCTTACTTTCATTGCTCTCTTCAGAGATGACCTCTGAAGTGGTTCAGCGTGCATGGTTTCTTCCCGTTTTTAGTTATTTACATATCTATATACATTTGCAATAATATAATGACTATAATCAACATTCATACTAAGTATGAAAAAAAAGAAGGGAATTAAATTTATATTGTGGAAAAGGTTTTGATGGAATTAAGATGGTTTGGAAGTTTACTGTGAGATGAATTGGTCTTTATGAAAGATGTAAGAGTAAAGATGTAAAGAATGATTAGAGTTAATGTTTTCATGAAAGGAAGAGAGCAGTCAAGGTAATTAATGAAGATGATTTCTTATGATATATTATACTTTGAAAAATGTCATAAATTAGTTAGAATAGCCTGCAGAGAGATCTGCTTTAAAAATCCAATTAAACTGAACTTTATAATTGTCTATCATATATTTTAGTCATTTGTACTGAAACCTTAATATGATTTTTGAGTAAAGCAATATAATGGGTTGAATTCAATTCCAGAAATATTTGTTGAAAATCAGTAGGTGGGACGCCTGGGTGGCTCAGTTGGTTGAGCAGCTGCCTTCGGCTCAGGTCATGATCCCGGCGTCCTGGGATCGAGTCCTGCATCAGGCTCCTTGCTTGGCAGGGAGCCTGCTCCTCTCTCTCTGCTTCTGCCTGCCTCTCTGCCTGCTTGTGTTCTCTCTCTGTTAAATGAATAAATTAAAAAAAAATCTTTAATAAAAAAAAAAGAAAATCAGTAGGTGGCAGGAACTGTGTTAGGTATTTGAAAGACAAAAATGAACATGTTTTGTACCCTTCTATCTGGGATCTCATTTGGGGCAGGGGAATAATGGCTATGCATAAACCAGTTAGTCTGCATTAACACTCATGAGCTATACTAGCTTTATGGACAGTATTCTAGGAATGTAGAGGAGGGAGCAGTTAATTTTATTCACGGTATGTGTTGGTGTGAAGCAAGAAGTACCAGAACATCCTTATAGATAACTGCGATTCTGGTTAGCCCATCTTTTCTGAAGTTATTGAATCGGAGAGTGATAGAGTGGAAGGAGTAGGGAGTTAAGAGTCTCAGCTCTACCTGTAAATACGATGATGCTGAGAAATCACTCAGCTCTGAGGTCTTACTTTCTTTTTCTAATTAATCCCAAAAGTGGTTGAGAAATCTGCCACCTCCTTCCGTTCCCACCCCCCCTCATTTCAACAACTGAATAGTGACACAGCATCTCACTAAACAGTGACTGTCATTTGGAGGCAGGGAGTTAAGATCAGGGGGAAACAGAAGTGACAGTATTTTATTTTTAAAAATCTCCCCTGTGTAGTTGCCCTAATCCTTCATTACTTTTGAGAAAAAATGCTGTAAAAGAGGAATGTATGTATTCCTTTAGCTCTAAAATTCTGTCATTGCACATCTCATGCTGAATAAATGTTACAAAGCATCAGAGATTTTAGGTCCAAATACTACTCACTTTTAAATGAGTGATATTTAAAGTTCCAAAGGATTCTTTTTCTTGAAGTCCAGATATTTTATTAGAATGTAACTTAATGTTAGTCCTGGACTATGGTTTCTTCTTTTTAACTCTACGTTCAATCTTTTTTTTTCCCCCTGGGAAGTTTTTTTTAATTACAGTTGACTTATCTGGTAGCGAGGAAAGAGGCTGGTGTGGTCATTTTTCCCCTGAGCTGGCTAGCTAGCTCACTAAAGAAACCATTTTAATTATTTATATATTCTCTGAAAAAAACTTGGAAAATTGTGGGGCATTGACAATAGGATGTTTCCAATTAATGTCTGTAGGTGTTCTTCCATTGGCACTGCCAAAAACTTCATTTGGATAACATTGCTAAGTATAAACTAGTAAATTGATTTTAATTTCCTTTTGAACAGCAGTATATTAAATCACTATTTTCAAGATAGAACATTTGATAAGTGAAAGAAAAATCCATTATTGTAAATAGCATAAATGTGTACATGTAACATATATATTTATGTATATATTCAAGTTTGTGAAACTGCCAAAAATTAAATACCAGCATTTTAAATTATCAGGATATTTGAACTCTGTCATATATAATAATGTGATACTGTCATTCTCTTTTTGCATTGACAAATCCTGAAATAGTTGAAGATTAGAGGAGTTGAAAGTAGCAGAACCAGTAGTTGAGTAGAAACTTGTTAGAGGTATGGTATTAAGGACAAAGATACATGCTTTATAAATATGTTTACTTTTCAGCATAAATGAAGCCTATGATGCATTTTTTTAAAGATTTATTTATTTGAGAGGGAGAGGATGGGGCAGAGGGAGACAGAGACCAAACCCAGGCAGACACTGCTCTTAAGTGTGGAGCCTGACGCGGGGCTTGATCTAAAACACTCTGAGATCTCAAGCCGAGCTCAAACCAAGAGTCAGACCCTCAACCGACTGGGCCACCCAGGCGTCCCACACCTATGATATATTTTGAGGTTAGGGCTAGCTACATGATTTGTGGGGCCCAAAACAAAATGAAAATGAAGGACTCCTTGTGTAAAATTATTAAGAATTTCAAGACAGTGGCAGCAGAGCATTATACTAGCTGTGGGGCCCTCTGAAGCACAGAGGCCTGTGTGGATGCACAGGTACACAGCCATGAAGCTGGCCCTGCCTAGGAAGTAGGAGTGGTGGCACTAGTAATCAAAAGTTCAGAAAAGATAACATACAATCTATTTTTTTCTTTTTCAAGAAGATAATAAACTTTTATTTTTATTTATTTTTTTGAAGATTTCCTTCCTTCCTTCCCTTATTTATCTGTCAGAGAGAAAGAGATGGTGCATAAGTAGTGGGAGAAGCATGCGGGTCTCTATCGATCCCAGGACCTTGGGCTCATGACTGGAGCTGAAGGCAGATGCTTAACCAACTGAGCCACCCAAATGTCCCGCTAATAAACTTTTAGCTTTGAACATCTGAGTTTAAGATAACTGGTGTCAAGCAAAGAGTAATGAGAGCTTAGCTAGATCTTAAGAGAGTTTACAATTGGGCTTTGAGTTATCTGCTTAAGGGTTTCTGTGTCTCAATTTTTTTCATCAATAACACAGGGCTAATAATAGTGTTTCTACATGATAGTGTAGTTGTGAGGATTAAACGAGTTAATATATATAAAGTGCTTAAAGGAACGTCTGGCACCTACAAGTGCTACGTGGATTTTGGCATTATTGTTGTGGTTGTTACTATTGCTGTTATGGTGACACGAACCACGTTTGTGTACAAAGTCCCATCCATGAATAGAAGGGATTTAGGAAAAGAACTCCGGACCAAGTTTGATGTTGAAAGAAGAGATTGTAATGGAGATGGGCAAGTAGATGATTTTAAAGTTTGAGCATAATTAGAGGCACACCATCTCATGGAATCAAAGGAGGAAAAAACAGCAGTTCAATTGTTAAAGGACTTTTTTCTTTGAGTGGTTAGGACAGAGTCTTATTATATGAAATTAAGAGGTTTATGAGAATATAGAGGTAGTGCGTATAGATGTTTCTATTAATAAGTTTAGAAATGGAGAAGTGGAAGCTTTATGGAAGGGAAGACCAATTAAGGGACACTCTCTCTCCCAGTTAGAAATTTTTCATCTCTGAGGAGAGTGTTTAGCCCAAGCCTGAACTGTGACCATCACTCGGGGCTTATTGCAAGGACAGTGAGTCCTCTCATTTCATCCTCGTAACAACCCTGCTTTATTAGGATCGGTGGGAGGTGAGGAGGCTGAGACAGACGTGAGCCATCCCTGCAGCTTCACTTTGAACCACTTTGAATTTCTTTGTATTTCTTGAATAATACCTTCTAAGTAAATGCCACTTCTGAATAAATGTTATTTCATTCATTTTTAGTGGACTAAAATGGAACTATTAGGTTTTAAAGTGGAACTAAGAGGCAAAATTTAAACCTAAATTTAACTTGCTCCAAATTACTACCCAGGGAGTTGGTGAGATGACAGTAATGACAGGAAAAAGTGCAAAAGGAGGTGAGCATAGGAGTGTGTTGTTGAAACGATAAGATGTCCAAGCTGAGCAGTTAGGGGGTGGAGGAGAAAGGCACAGAATGAGAACTCTATACAAAAATACTTCCACACCCTATACAAAAAAAAAAAAAAAAAGCTGAATGAGGACAGTTGAGAGGCATTGGAGGATGAGATTGGAAAGGAATGGAAGTCTGTTCATTGACAGTATGGAAATGAGAAAGGTTGGAGGGTAGATGGTTTTAGTTGAAGAAGCTACAATAGAACTTGAGGTCTGACTTGAAGCTCTCAGCTCCGTGGTGTCCCCATGGTGGTGTCAATCACAGATTTGGAGTAGAGCTGCCATGGAACTAGCATCTGTGAAAGCAGAAGTCCTGTGAAGGATAGCATTGTAATTTTTGAATGGAAATCTGGGCATTCACATCATGGCTAAAGTTTGTAAAGCATTGTGGAAAAGCAGAGCTGACCCATCCCATGTAAGAGTTAGCTACATGTCACAGACATCCAAAGAGGGAAGGTGTGATTGTGGTTGTCCATTGTTGGAAGGTGTGTTGACTGTTTCTCCTCAGTTGAGGAGTAGGATATCCTGGGGAAAAAATAAATAAAAAATAAGTGTCCTCCATTAGAATACCTGTTAATAATGTCGAATCATCTAGAGGAGTTGATTTTAAGAGGTTGGAAGAGGTAGAAATGAACCTCCTGGACTCTTTGGCTCCTGAGCTTTTAAGAGGAGACATTTATATTCAAGTCCTAGACCTGACACATGTTAGCTGTGTGACTTGAGTTCTACTTGTTCCTGTATCTTTAAAATTTGGTGAACCTATTTCATAGGCTATTGAAGGAGAGTAAATCAGATTTGGCACATAAAACACTTAAAGAGTAAATTCTCAATTACTATTTTCTCTGGTGAGAGTCAGCATTGGATTTTGCTGGTTAAGTATGTAGGCGGTGGGATTGAACATTCCTGATTTGGTCTCATCTCAGCAGTGTACAATCTATGTAACTTTAGGAATATTCAACCCCTTGAACCCTCAGTAAACTCATTTTATAATGGGAATGATAATGGTATGGATTTAAGATTCTTGTGAAGAGAAAATGCATGTAAAGTACTTAATACAGAACAGATACTCAGGGAACATTAAAATGGTAGCTCCTATCCTTAATAATAACTAAAAACTAATTAGTAATACAAGGCAAAAATCAAGGGAAATAGTCTTTATGTAGACTACCTAGTTTATATTTTATCAGCCTGTAACTGGCTTTAATTAAGGTAAGTATTAACTCATTTTAAATAGCAAATATTAATTGTTCTTTTGGTTTTAGTTCATTGGAAATCCTGGGATTCAGAAATGTGGGTTGAAAGTAATTTCTTCTATAGCACATTCTCCCGATGCATTAGAAGTATTATCCTTGGAAGGTGCTGTTGATTCAGTGCTTCACACACTGCAGATGTATCCGGATGACCAAGGTTGGTACAATTTGAACTCAGGATTTAGGACAGATTTTTATAGGCCTTTGGCTGTTTGTTGGGTGTCTTTAATTTTTTTCTTCAGTTTTGAGATTTAAGACAATTAATTTTATTATTTTTCCTTTTTTTAGAAATTCAATGTCTGGGGTTAAGTCTTATAGGATCCTTGATTACAAAGAAGAATTTATGCATAGGAACTGGGCATCTGCTGGCAAAAATTCTGGTTTCCAGTTTACAACGATTTAAGGATATGGCTGAAGTACAGATTAAAGTATGTGCATTGTCTTGAAGGGAGTTTGGAATCTTATGAAGATTTCTCTTTCAGGGCAGTTGGTACAATTCCCGTTTCCCATTTTAATGGAGATATTCTAGTTAATTGAAAACCATTTATCATTTTGTAGTATTTTAATTATAGAAGGTGAAGAGAATTGGATTGAATCGCTATAGATCCTGTATTTTGTTATGAAATCTCTAAAATCAGCATGTTTATTTGCCATTTGTCTTTTTCATGAAAGGGCAGAGAATGTGCTAAAGAAATTCCAGCCAGCTGAGCTTTATTTGCTTGGATTTTAGATAATAGAAGTTATAATCGTTCCAAAGTTTGTCATTCTCAGTGTTTTATTGTAGGCCACGTACCTCTAATAATTTTTCTCCTTGATTTTCTTTTTTGCGGTGAAGTGCTTTAAACAGCTTTCATCAAGCAAAATTTCACATGTAATACCTAATAACTGTTCTTATAAGGAATGAAAGATATTGACTTAGAGGAGATTAAGAAATAAATTGGCTCAGATATTTTTTTCTATCATGTATTTATTTGTATTGAAGTATAATTAACATATAAAATACTATTAATTTCAGGTTATACATCATAGTGATTTGATATTTTTATACATTGCAAAATGATTTCCATGTTAAATCTAGTTGCCATCTGTTATCATACAAAGTTATTACAAAATTATTGACTATATTCCCTATGCTCTACCTAATATCCCTGTGACTTATTTATTTTATAATTAGAAGTTTGTACCTCTTTATCCCCTTTGCTTATTTTGTGTGTCCCTCAACCCCTCCCCACTCTGATACCCAGTAGTTTATTCCTTGTATCTTTGTGTCTGTTTCTGTTTTGCATTTTTTTGTTCATTTGTTTTGTTTTTTAGATTCCAAATATAAGTGAAATCATATGGTATTTTTCTTTCTCTGTTAGACTTGTTCCACTTTAGTATACTATCTTCTAGGTCAATCTATGTTGCTGCAAATGGCAAGATTTTATTCTTTTAATGGTTGAGTAATATCCAGGTTTGCGTGTGTGTGTGTGTGTGCGTGTGTATGTATCACATCTTCTTTATCCATTCATCTATCAGTGGACACTTACGTGGTTTCCATATCTTGGCTATTGAACATAATGCAGCAGGGAACATAGGGGTACATATATCTCTTTGAATTGGTGTTTTCAATTTCTTTGGGTAAATACCCAGAATTGAAATTGCTGGATCGTATGGTATGTGTGTGTGTGTGTCTTTAATTTTTTTAAGGAGACTCCATACTGTTTTCCAAAGTGGCTGCTCTAATTTCCATTCCCATCAACAGTGTACAAGGAGTCCTTTTTCTCCACATCCTTGACAACACTTGTTATTTTTTGTCTTTTGATCATAGCCAGTCTGACAGGCATGAGGTGGTTTTTGTGGTTTTGATGTGCCTTTTCCCTAATTGATTAGTGATGCTGAGCATCTTTTCATGTGTCTGTTGACCATTTGTATGTATTCTTTGGAAAAATGTCTATTCAAATCCTCTACTCATTTTTTAATTGGGTAGTTTGTTTTTTGGCATTATGTTGTATAAATTATATATTTTGGACACTAACCCCTTATTGGATGTATGGCTTATAGATACCTTTTCCCATTGATTTCCTTAGATTACATTTTCATTATGCTGAAGGCTTCCTTAGCTGTGCAAAGCTTTTTAGTTTGATGTAGTCTCATTTGTTTATTTTAGCTTTTGTTGCCTTTCCCTGAAGAGTGTAGTCCAAAAAAAAAATATTGCTGAGACCAATGTCAAAGACTTTACTGCCTGTGTTTTCTTTTAGGAGTTTTATGGTTTCAGCTCTTGCATTCAAGTCTTTAATCTATTTTGAATTAATTTTTATATGTGGTGTTTTGCATGTAGCTGGTCCAGTTTTCTCAATGCCTTTCATTGAAGAGACTGTCTTTTTCCTGTTGTACATTCTTGGGTTAATTGATCATAAATGTATGGGTTTATTTCTGGGCTTTCTAGTCCATATCATTGCCTTATGTGTCTGTTTTCATGCTGGTACCATACTGTTTTGATTACTCTAGCTTTTTTTTTTTTTTTACTCTAGCTTTGTAGTATAGTTTAAAATCAGGAAGCATGATACCTCCAACTTAATTTTTCTCTCTCAAGAGTACTTTAGCTATTCAGGGTCTTTTGTGGTTCTATAGAAATTTTAGAGTTATTTGTTCTACTTCTGTGAAAAATGTTATTGGTATTTTGTTGGAGATCACATTAAAGCTGTAGGTTGCTTAGAATACTATGAATATATTGATAGTATTGATTGTTTCAACCCATGGGTATCATGTATTTTTCCATTTATTTGTGTTGTCTTCAATTTCTTTAACCAATGTTTTATAGTTTTCAATGTATAGGCCTTTCACCTCTCTGCTTACATTTATCTTTAGGTATTTTATGCTTTTTGTTACAATCATAAATGGGATTGATTTCTTAATTACTCTTCCTGATAGCTCATGATTAGTGTACAGCCATAAAACCAGTTTCTGTACATTAATTCTGTATCCTGCAACTTTACTGAATTCATTTAATAGTTCAAATAGTTTTTGGTGGTGTCTTTAGGGTTTTCTATTTATAATATCTGCAAATAGTGACAGTTTAACTTCTTCCTTTTCAACTTGGAAGCCTTTTATTTCTTTTTCTTGCTTAATTGCTGTGACTAGGACTTTTAAAAGTGGTGAAAGTGGGCATCCTTTCCTGTTCCTGATCTTAGAGGAAAAGCTTTCAGCTTTTCACCATTGAGTATAATGTTAACTGTGGGTTTGTTATATATGCCTTTTATTATGATGAGGTAGGTTCATTCCATATCCACTTTGCTGACATTTTTTTCCCCCTAACATTAGCAAAACAAGTAGTATCTTTCAGAGTTTCTGCTTTGGTTGCGTGTGTGTGTGTGTGTGTGTGTGTGTTTTAGTAATGTAGTTTGCAGCTTTCATAAATCACACTCAACAAATATTTTCAAAAATGGCAGAATTGACCGGGAATAAAAATGTCTAGGCTGTATCCTCTGTATAGACATTATTAGTAAATGGGATAATGTATGTAAAGATTTTAATTATAAAGTGCTAAAGACACACATACTTATATTAAAAACGTGTTTTGTAAATCTGCTTTTTATAATGTGCCTTAGCCTAGAACAATTAAAGCCAAGGCAGAATTGATTAAAAGTAATTCTAGAGAAAGGAAATAAATTTGTACAGGTACAGAGCTCTCAGTTTACTCAGTATTAATTCATACAGGTTTATATTTTAGGATTTCTATACTAGAGGTTGTGAACTGTTGGCTAGTAGGCTGAATTTGGCCTGCCAACATATTATTTTTGGCCAGTTCAGTGTTTGTAAGTTTTTATTTTGAATTATGTGCCTTCTACGCATTTGTATTACTTGCTTTGCTGGTGGATTCATTTGAATATGCAGGGACCTCTAGTGGTAGATGGACCACATGTTCTCAGACGTGCATAAATTAAGACTACTTCTCACCAAATGTTAGTAAATATTTGTAGAAATTCAGCATCTTAAAAGCTCAAAATAATAATTGTACTATTTAGACAATGTCATTAATATATTATATTGAAAAATAATAAAAAATTTAAAATTTCAATTTGTCTTTTTGAGTTTACCCAAGTTAAATAATAGTAAACCCAAAAGTTCATTATTTCCTTAGAATATCTCATGAGTGGAGAGCCCAGACCTCTCTTAGGAATATGCTTGAGGTGGTTCTAAAAAGTAATGGTGTGACTGATTAGCTCTTTATAAATAATTTGTTATAAGGATATAAACTTCAGAGTGCCTTTAGAGCTTTTCTCAAATATACTCAACATGAATGAAATCTAGGAGCTTACATTTGTCTGCTTGGGGTTTAAATTTCGTAAGAAAGCACCCCCCCCCCCCCCACACACACACAGAGCACAGAAGAAAGGGGAAATACTGGTCTATCTAGAGAAACTAATCTGCAATCTTGTAATAAAAAAATACACTTTACTGGCCAGTTTGGGTGTGTAGCCCTGCTGATTCAGCTATTCTAATATTAATTAATATCTGGCTTTCATCCTGTAAGTATGGCTTCAGACAGGAATCTTTAAAAGCCAACTTTTAATGCATTAGGTATTTTTTCTGCTTTGCTAGACAATGGTTTATTACCTGGCATTTTATTCTCTATATGCCTGTTAAATTTCTTAGTAATGAGAGAGCAAGGTGTGCTTATAGGATTGTTTCAAGGTTTACAGCTTTTAAGTACAAACCCAATAAATACATCTACTTAGTTAAGTATCATATACAAACTCTCTGTTTTATATTATTTATTTATTCTTTTGGCCTAGAATTGCTTATTATTTACTATTGCCTATTATTTTGGCCACACTTGCAGGGATTTCAGGCAATCTTGGCAATACTGGAATTGTCAGTGTCTTTTTCCAACCTACTCGTGCATCATTCCTTTGATTCTGTGATATTCCATCAGATGTCTTCTAGTATCATGGAACAAAAGGATCAACAGGTACAATGTTTTTCACCTATATGCTAACTGTTATGTATTTAGCCAATTCTAATCCTCATTTCCATTCTTTTTAGTTTCTAAACCTTTGTTGCAAGTGCTTTGCAAAATTAGCTATGGATGATGAGTTAAAAAGTGTGCTGCTAGAGAGGGCATGTGATCAGAATAACAGTATCATGGTTGAATGCTTGCTTCTGTTGGGAGCAGACGCCAATGGGACGAAGGAGGCGACGTCTTTAATTTGTCAGGTAAATATTCAAGGCCTGACTTTTGTATTTCCTGTTGTTTGAGTCTACCACTGTACAGCTCTTACTTACATCCTATTATTCTTTACTACAGAATTTGCCAGTTAATTGCACAATTGCCTGTGATTTGTGGTAGGAGTTTAGATTCATGGAATTTCAGAGGCAAGAGAGTCCTTGAGGTATATCCAGTCAAAACCTTCATTTTACTTGTTTGCCTACCTTGTTATGTGGATAAATAACTTTCCAAATATGTCTCTTACTGTGTGTCTCTTACTATCCAAACGTACTCTTACTTACTCTCTACCAATTGTTCTCCAGGTGCACTCCACATAGCATATGGTTTTGTTTTGATCATCTTTCAACTATTTGCTCTCTGTTTTCAGTTTCTCTGCCAGAAAATTCTCTCTTTGGGACTACTGCATGTGGCCATGTAGGCAGTATACTGCACGTCTTTGGGGATGCTGTTCCAACTGAAATTCCCTGCCATTGGCCGCCTCTCTGGTTATGTAGCACAGTAGTCCTGCCTTCCTTCCTTCTCTTCCCTCATGCACTGTGCAAACACATCTCTCTGATTGTTCTCCTTTTCCTTCAAAATCTAACCCCAATTCTCCTTCCCTAATAAAGCCCTCCCTGCACCCGTGACCTCCATACAAAATATTTACTTCTGTAAGTCCGTGAAAATTTATGTATACCTCTTTATATTTTGTGAGTTATATGAAAGTAGAAATATACAATGTTCATCTCTTATCATCTAGAATAGCTAACTCATGACTTTATATACAGTATGCATTTAGTAGGTGTTGAAGTACATTATGTGTTGTTACAAAGATAGCTGCTTAGTGAAGTGCATTATGTGTTATCGCAAGTTTGCCACTGCACAAATTTTAGTCTATAATAGCATTCAGGTAACACCATGTGTATTTTCTAGAAATGTAATAATATTTCTAACAAAGGAATTATGTAGGGATTTAATATACATTATTAAATAACCAACAGAATACTATAGTTTCCAATAATTTACTTTAAAGCCTTACCTTATTTAATTTTCCACTTGCTTGTGGATTCAATTCATCAACTATAGACTAGTTAGTACTAATTAGCACTCTGCATAAAAAGAAACTGAACATATAAGTTATTTTCATGAATAATTTGTACATTAAGACCAAATAATCATATTACTTAAATTTAGTTAAATTTCATTTGAGAAATCCACCTAAAGCTAGTTGCTTCTCTATTACTAAAGTTAATTAAATTATTTCCTTCAATAATATGATACACTTTTATTGTGTATCTTTCATGTGATCTGCAGATCATTGCTTAATGTTGCTGGGATATGGCAAAGAACTGAAAAGAAACTTCCCCTTCATATTTTTCGTTGGGGAAATAACACCGAAAAGCACTTGAGTGCAATAATTTTACATTCTCACCAGAAATGCTTCTGACTCTTTTCTCAATTTATCCAAATCTTTCTATATAAGCTTTTTATTTTATTCTTCTTCACACATTCTTTGGACTTGATGCACTTAGTTATATCTTTTTAAACAAAATCTGATCTTTACATCAATGGGTATATTAAATTTAAAGAATTTATGTAAGTTGCCAGAGATTATTTGCATCTAAAAATAATAAATATTGATTAAACTTTGCAGATAGATTGAACATACATTACTTTATACTAGTGTAAAATAAGGTAGTCAACACTATTTGTTTACCATTGCTGTATAATTAAGGATTATTCAGAGCAAAGATGGAGTTAATCGGTTAGGCTTTCTGAGGGGAATTAAATGATGCAATATACATGATTCCTGTGGAAGAATATGAAAGATTGATACTGGGCATGAAAATGCATTAATAGAGATCCAAAGATGAAAATCATCAAATCATGGTGGGAAGAACAGCCATGATGACGTCTGAATAAAAGTAACACTGTTGTGTTTTTCTTTACCCCCTGGGCACTGCTCTGAGACCTTTATACAATTTAACACTTATAACAACCTCAGGAATGGGTTCTAGTATTATTCCCATTTTACAGGTAAGTAAGTGAGGCACAGAAAGGTTAAGTAATTTGCCTAAGGACACTCTCCTGGTATATAATGGAAAATCTGCCTCCCATGTGCCTGTTTTCATCTCTTGTCTACACCATAGATTCATGATAGTGGTGGTGGTAGTAAGGGGAGTAGGGGGAATTGTTCATTCATTCTCAAAGGCTAGTGTAAAGTATTTGGCTTTGGTTATCGGCTGCATTATTTATAAATTTGAAGGTGAGAGAGAAGATTGCAAAGGATTGTAAGTTATACTTTTGATAATCTTTGATTATATTCTGAATTATCTCTATTATTATTTAAATGTAAAACTGTAGTTCTGAGCAGTATTTTTTTCTTCTCGTGGAGTTGAAATTACTTTCATAGTTTTTTTTGTCTGATACACTTTCTTATATATCTCTCTCTTCATGGCACTGTATACTTAAAGTCAGCTCGGATCTTTTGGGCACTCAAGAAAAATACTCTATAAAAATGCTTGAGCAACTTCTAGGTGGAGAACACTGTGTTAGATAAGTAGTCAAAAGTATACAAGGGGTTTCCTATTTCAGGATGGTTTATTTCTAAGTGTGTATTGGAAGAGGAGAGAGGATAAAACATAAATCATCTTAATATACAATAGGCAGTAGATGTAAAAATTTGCTGGGCTACAGAGAGGCATTTGTGATTGAGTTTTCTGGCCCCTCTGTCCCTCCCTTCTCCCTCCCGCCCTCTTTTTACTTCCTATCCTTCTTTTTAAATTTCCTGTGGACCTTTAAAGAGGATTTTAGTAATTTGCTAGTTAAATTAAATATATTTCCTAGGTATTTTTTTGAAGATTTTATTTATTTATTTGTCAGAGAGAGTGAGAGCACAGCAGGGGGAACAGCAGGCAGAGGGAGAAGCAGTCTTCCCGCTGAGCAGGGAGCCAGGGACTCCATCCCAGAACCCTGGGATCATGACCTGAGCCAAAGACAGATGTGCTTAACTGACTGAGCCACCCAGGCACTCCTATATATTTCCTAGGTATTATACTAGTCTACAGAGGTACAAATTGAATTACAATAGCATCCAAGCTTTTCATTCTAGTTTTAAAACAAATAGGCATGTTTGGTTTAGTGTGCTAAGTGCTATGTTAGACAAAAATGATGGGGAGGTGGAGGAGGAAGAGAGCTTGGGAGCTCGGTAGCAAGGACTTCCTGTGCAAGAGCTAATAAAGCTATCCGTTCAAGAATGAACATTTTTTTGCTAGATGAAGAGTAGAATTAGACATTTAGGGCACTAGAAATAGTATAAATGAAAATAATGAGGGTTAAAAAATGGTATGTTGTGTTTGGGGAATGTCTTGGAGCGGAGGGGTTTAGAAGATTTTTAAACAGGATGGTGACTTGATCATATCTAAAGTGAAAGAGCACTCTGGTGGCTCTGAGGAGAATGAGTTGAGAAGGTCTCCAGTTGAGAACCTGGAGACCAGTGGGCATTAATTTGGTCTTTGAACCACAGAATGCTTCCCTCAACTCCTTTGACATACTGAAATTCTAGAGAATTCAGGAATTTCCCCTTAATGTCCTTCCCCTGATCTGGTATCTTGGATCTTAGGGTCTTCTTTTCTTTTCTTTTTTTAATCCTTAATTTTGGGTAGTGAAAGGAGCACAGGATTTAGAGTGAGCAGATTTGACTTCAAATCCAGGTCTCATGTTGACTGCCTCTAAGGGTTTGGACAAATCATTTATCTTTTCTAATATTCTCCTATAAAATGCGGATAATTTTTATGGCCTAGGATTTTTAATAAGAGTTAGAAATCAAGTGTACACAGAATTTAGCACATTACCTGACACATAATATTTCTATCATCTATTACTTTGATCTTTTAGTTGATAGAGCATGATGTTCCTTCATCTTTCAGAAGCGGTTCCTGCATAGGCCAGTATACTACAGGTTGCTAAGTCTTCCCTCTGCTTACTACGGTCACTGTAGTTTTTGTAGCACCTAGCATGCTAACCTACCTGGAACATGTGCTCTGAAAGCCATATTCAGGGGAGGGTAGAAAACTGAGACACAAGAAATTTCTTTGTGGAAATTCAGATTCTTGTCCTGGAAACCAGAAATGAGAGATGACTGTCCTTTGTATATAGCATGAACAAGTTTTGTAATGTTTCTATTCTCATTTAGTTATTCTATATCATGAACGAAGGCAGGGCAGTAGCCTTTACTGTTGTACTAATTTCCCAGATGTCCTTCCAGGAGTAAACAGAAGCCCAGAAGGTATAAGCAATATGTATAATTGGTAGAGCCTTGGGTGTTCTGACTACAAGTGTTAGCTTTCTTTCTGTATTATGTTGCTTCTCTCATGGTAACTGACTCTCACGTGGCAGATTATTTGACTGATGCTGCTCTGATATTTGTGGCACTAATCTTTTATTTTCCTAATCTGTTTCAAGGATGAGTTTTGCCTTATTCTGTCTCTATCTAAATTTAAGAGTGTAGGGAAAAATCACACCAAATTCAATTTGCCAGTCTACCAAAAGGAAGAAATATAGGCCTTTAATAAGTCCACCTTCCTTTTTTGTTTACTAGGTGTGTGAGAAAGCCAGTAGTCCAAAATTGGTGGAACTGTTACTGAATGGTGGTTCCCGCGAACAAGATGTCCGGAAAGCGCTGGCGATAAGCATTGGAAAAGGTGACAGCCAGATCATTAGCTTACTCTTAAGAAGACTTGCCCTGGATCTGGCCAATAATAGCATTTGTCTTGGAGGATTCTGTATAGGAAAAATTGAACCCTCTTGGCTTGGTCCTTTATTTCCAGATAAGACATCTAATTTAAGAAAAGAAACAAGTAAGTATTAACAGGAAGATTTTGTCCAAGTCTTTTTTCATTAGTATTTTTTTAAGTCACTGATCTTTTCATTAGGTTTATTTCAGTTTGGTACAACTTAAGCCAAAAACATTGTGAAGGTTTGGATACTGTTCTTTTTGGTCATGAAATGCCTGAAACCAATATTATATTTAATTCTTTATGACCTAGAAAATACATAGTTTATAAAGATAGAGCCAAACAGTGGGATCTTTCTGAGAAGTTGCTTTTAAATATATATATATTTTATTTTATTACTATTATTTTTTAAAGATTTTATTTATTTATGTGAGAGAGAAAGAGAGTATGAGCTGGGGGAGAGGCAGATGGAGAGGGAGAGGCAGACTCCCCACTGAGCAGGGAGCCTGATGTGGGGCTTGATCTCAGGACCCTGGGATCATGACCTGATCTGAAGGCAGACGCTTACTTGACTGAGCCACCCAGGTGCCCCAGATATATTTCATTTTTTATTATAAAAGTAACCGATGTTCATTTTAAGAATAGGAAAACACAAAAACTATAAGGAAGAAAATAATAGTAACTGTTTTATCCCTTATAGGTAATCAATGTAGATTTTCTTACTAGATTTTTTTATATGCTAACATATACATATGCATTAAAATGTATATGCAGAAACATATATACACATACATACTTTGCATTTTCATGTTAGCATATTTACTTTTCAATTTTTTAATATTTCAATTAAGGATGTATTTTCTCTATGTTTTCAAGTTAATATAAAGTATATTGATGACAAGTTAACATCATTCTCCATTAATATTTCTGTCCTTTCAGATGTCAGTCATTCATACTAACTGTGTTTCTAAAACTTGAGCTCCATGCTTTGCCTCTGCTAACTTACTCCCATGCCCACTTCCTTCCCCACAGTGATCCTATTCCACGACTCTTCGCCTTAAGGACTCTAGTTATAACATGCTTGCTTTACTATAATTTTTCTGGTACATTTACCTGGCAAAACCTTACTCTTGTTCACTCCAACAGTCTGCTTCCTTCTGTCCCTTCACTAGAGTAGCTGAATGCTGCTGGATGAAAGTATTCATCTATGCCTATTGGTACCTCTGCAATTTCAGGTCTCCAGCATTCTGTCTGGTGGGCCCTAAAAGATTCAGTCAGGCTGAATTTCCCTAGGTTTCTTAAATGCGTCATATACTCTTCTTTCCAGGATTTTCCTAGTGTTACTCTAGCCACCTAATTCCCTTACCTTCTCTCTCACTTGCTTGTCTCTTCATTTGTTTTGCCTCAGCACCATCTCATTTTTTATAAGAAAACATTCTTGCCCATGTGAAGTCTGGGTGGAAGATCCTCCTACATGCTCTGTAGCTCCCTGTTTCTTACCTGTACCAGCCCTTATCACATTATATAATTGTATTTTTTCTTTTTATTATCTACCTTTTGATGGGTTACATGCATCACAAAGTCAATGTCAATTTTTTCCATTGTTGTAACTTTTGCATCTACGCTAGTACTTCACACATATTAGGTACTCATTAAATATTTAAAATTTTGGCAAAATTCAAAATTTGATAATAAATTATGTTGATAAGCATGTGTGGAAATAGGCATTACACACATTATTCCTATGAATTTAAATTATCTTCTTTTGAGGGCAATCTGGTAATATCCATTAATATTTTAAATGCACATCCAGGGGCGCCTGGGTGGCACAGTTGGTTAAGCGACTGCCTTCGGCTCAGGTCATGATCCCGGAGTCCCGGGATCGAGTCCCACATCGGGCTCCCAGCTCCATGGGGAGTCTGCTTCTCACTCTGACCTTCTCCCTTCTCATGCTCTCTCTCACTCTCTCTCTTTCCTAATAAATAAATAAATAAAATCTTTAAAATAAATAAATAAATGCACATCCATACTTTTTAGCCCAGCTATATACTGATAGAAATCCATGATAAAGGCGTTCTTCATGTACACAAAAAGTCATGTACAAGGATTCACATTAAAATGTTGTTTATAATAGCAAAAAATTATGGGGAAAAATCCCAAATATTCTTCAAAAGGAACTATTTGAATCAATCATGGTGCATTCATGCAATAGAATGCTTTGCAATCATTGGGGGAAAAACATCTAGCAAATCCAAATGTTCAGATGTAGAGTGCATTATTAAGTAAAAAAAAAAATATAAACAAAAAAGCAAGGAACAGCATTTTTAGTATACTGATGTTTGTGAAAACACAGTTGAGATATGGTAGTCAATAAATGTTTGAATATGAAAAGACTATGTCAGGAGAAAAACTCCAGAAATTCGTTCCCTTGTTGCCTCTGCGGACCTTGGAAACTAATGAAATGTGATTAGATCCTGTGTTCTATCACTTTAAGCAGTCTCCTGCTAATAACCTTCTTACTTGAATCTCTGAGTTCTGATGGAGCGAGATTGTAGGCCCCCTGCAGAGGGACGAAGGGAGTTTTACCATCCACTGTATTCTCTTTGTTCTGCATGATGTTTTTTTACCTTTGGCAAGTCTCACCTAATTAAAAAAAGACAATAATATCATTTTACTCATTGGAGAGCATGGCCATAATTATATTGGCAGCTCATCTGAGTAAAGAACATTTTGGATTCATAGCTTTAAAACATTTTTCAGATACTACTTGACTGAGGCACATACACATGTATTTGAAGAAATTGCCAAGCTATATGTAGCACAATGAGGACTTTGCAAACTTATTTCTTCATAATAGAACATAATATAAAATATCATAAAATAGAAGGATATTAACTTACAAATTTCACCAAATTTCCTAGTAGAATGAATCACTTAGCAAATAGTTTATAAACAAGAATATAATTTATTGAGCATTTTCTTTGTTCTAAGCATTGTTCTAAACATTTTATATGCATCATTTCCCCAATTTTTTATTTTATTATTATTTTATTTTTAAAGGATTTTATTTACTTATTTGAGAGAGAGACAGAGATAGTGAGAGAGAGCAAAAGCAGGGAGGAGAGGGAGAAGCAGGCTCCTCTCTAGGTAGGGAGCCCAATATGGGGCTCGATCCTAGGACCCTGGGATCATGACCTGAGCCAAAGGCAGATGTGCTTAACTGACTGAACCACCCAGGTGCCCCTGCATCATTTCCTGTAATCTTTTTCATAACCTTACGTTGTCATCTTCACTTCCCTAGTGAAGATAGTAACACTCAAGAAGCCTATGTAACTTGCAAGTGCTATTACTGTTATTTGAGCACAGGTCTGTGTGGTTTCAAAGCCCAGGCTCTTTCCTGTTAGTTTCATAAATATTCAATTTTGTCTCCTACACCGAAGCTTTGAGTAAATTTTTATGATTTCTAGAAAATTTAAATTCAGTTCCTGCTTCTTATGCAATATCATGGTTATAAAGTGAGAAATAAGTATATGGTGCTTGGGTGGCTCAGTCCGTTAAGCATCCAACTCTTGATTTCAATTCAGGTCATAATCTCAGGGATATGAGTTCGAGCCCTGTGGGAAGTCTGCTTGAGATTCCCTCCCTCTCCCCCTTCCTTCCCTGTGCTCACTCTCTCTCTCTCAAATAAATAATTTTTTTTTTAAAAAAAGAAGTGTAAAAAATTCTCTAGAAGTATGAGGATACAAAAGGAACTTCGGTATGATTTATGTTTATGTTTCTTGATTTCTAAGTGGCTGGTGAATCTTTTTATTGTAGATATAGGATCCACCCTAGCAAGAATGGTGCTCAGATATCAGATGAAAAGTACGGCGGAAGAAGGGGCAGCCTCAGGCGACAATGGGAACTTTCCTGAAGAAGTACTTGATAAATTCGATGAATGGACCTTCATTCCAGACTCCTATGTAGACAGTGTGTTTGGTCAAAGTGATGACCTGGATAGTGAAGGTATTTATTATAAAGAAATATTCCCTTCATGTTTTCAAACATTTACACACTGGCATTGAACAATAGAAACTGAGACAAAAACCCGATTTAATTTATGTGGAAAACTTGAGGAAAAATGTGTTCATTATCAGAAGTAGTTAATGCTCACTAATTCCAGTTAAGGTGATGACTGTCAAGAAAATGTATCTCTGGGGCGCCTGGGTGGCTCAGTTGGTTGGGCGGCTGCCTTCGGCTCAGGTCATGATCCCGGAGACCCGGGATCGAGTCCCACGTCAGGCTCCCAGCTTCACGGGGAGTCTCCTTCTCACTCTGACCTGCTCCCTTCTCATGCTCTCTCTCACTCTCTCTCTTTCTCTAATAAAAATAAATAAATAAAATCTTTTAAAAAAAAAGAAAATGTATCTCTGCATTTCCTAAGTGTTATAATACTGACCATGATCAGTGAATGGTGACTAATGTAGTGAAAACACTCTGACTCAGACTAGAATTGGATTCTGTGTTCCATCACTGACAAGATCCTTTTGTGGCTTGTGTAAGTCCCTCACCCTTATTAATGATAAGGTTGCCAACCTTCCAGGATTATTTTTAATAATTAGGGAAAATGTATGTAAAGTGTCTGGGACAGTGCTTCCCAAATCGGAAACATTTTTACTTTTAGAAGGATTAAAATAAAGTTAATATTTTAATAATACCCTTGAAATAACTTAAAAAGTTGACATGAAAATATATAGAATGGCAGTAATAGAACTGATATATTTAATACAGTGCAGTTTGGTAGAAGTGGGGTGAGTTGCTTTTTTAATAATGTAGTATGATTGAAAACTTTGAACAGATAAAGGTATTTGAGAGAACAAACAGTAAGGGTTTTCCCCAAATCTCTGACCCAAATATTTTTTAAAACCAACTTATTTAGATATAATTAATATAAAATATGGGGGAAACTGAAGGGGGAAATGAACCATGAAAGACTGTGGTCTTTGAGAAACAAACTGAGGGTTTTAGAGGGGAGAGGGTTGGGGGGATGGGTGAGCCTGTATTAAGGAGGGCACGTGTTGCATGGATTACTGGGTGTGGTAGATAAACAATGAATCTTGGAACACTGAAAAAATAAAAAAAATAATAAAATATAAAAGGCAGCCATTTAAGTATGTGTTTGCATGGGTTTTGAAAAATTTATACATCCATGTAATCATCACCACTATTAAATTATACAACATTTCTAAAAATTTATAAATCCCCTGATCCTTGGTTCCTGGCAACCACTGATCTGCTTTCTGTCACTGTAGAATAAATTAGTGTTTTCTTAAGTTTTATATGAGTAAGATGATATAGTATGTTCTCCTCTGTGTCTGGCTGTTTTCCAAAGTAGTTGTACCATGTTATAACATGTATATAATATGGTATAGTATAATGTTATAGTATAAACATTCTCATTATTACACATCCTTGTCATACTCTAATTCTTGATATTGTCAGGCACTTTAATTTTAGCTTTTCTAGGGAAGGTATAGTCCTAGCTCATTTGGGCTTAATTTTAATTCCCTGATGACTACAGGTTTTGAGAATATTTTCATGTTTTTATTGGCCATCCACATATTTTCTCTGTGAAGTGTCTATTCACATATTTTGCTGACTTTTAATTGGGTTATTATTTTATTATTAAAAGTTCTTTATATCATCAGAGTGTTTTGTAAGTATTTTCTCCCCATCATAGTTTATCTTTTCATTTTATTAATGTTAATCTTTAAAGAGCAGAGGTTTTAAATTTAGATAAAGTGCAGTTTTTAATTTTTTTCCTTTATGGTTTATATTTTTTCTATTCCATTTAAGAAATATTTTCCTATCCCAAATTTCTGAATATATTTCCCATGTTTCCTCAAATGAAGTATTAAAACCTTAGCTTTTACATTTAGGTCTATAATCCATTTCAAGTAATTTTTATGTATGGGGTAAATCTCTCTTGGTTATGGTATATTATCTCTTTTATATTTATTTTCAAATTTGAAATTTATTTCAAATATTTATATATTTGATTTTCTAAAAAAATTTAAAACATTTTGCATCTAAGAGGGATATTGTCTGTAAGTTTTATGCTTCCTTGTAATTAGAATAACGCTAGCCTCTTTAAATGAGTTGGGAGGTGTTCCCAACTCCACTACTTTCTGAAAATGTTTCTGTAAGAGAGGTATTATTTTCTTCTGAAATGTTTGATAGACTTTACCAGTAAAGCCATGTAGATTTGTAAATTTATTTAGGGGGCTATTTTTAGTCATAAATTTAGTAACTCTAATAGCTCCATGGTTATTTTGAGTTTCCATTACTTCTTGCATCAATTTTTGTAGTTTGCAACTTTCAAGGGATTTGTCCATTTCATATAAGTTGCCAAATTTGTTTAATGTTATTCATAATAATTCTCTTACTGTCCTGTCAAACTTTGTAAGGTCTGCAGAGATACTTGATCTTTAATTCTTTTTTTTTCAAGAACATTTATACATTTTAAAATTAGATTAGCTTTACAAACAAGCTGAAAGCTCTTTCATACTCAAACTTGCATTTCAAATTACATGACTTTACCGTCTATCTGTATATGAATCCTGAAAAACTTTGCCTGCTGTTTGCAGTGGCAGGCCCCAGTGAGGTTTACTTTGGTTTGGAAACTTGTAGGAAAGGGAATGTGAAAGAAAACCTTGGTGTGAGGAATGAGGGAAACATTGTGAAGTCTGTGAAGGTCAGTGTTTTACAGCTGGTTAATGTGTTGAATGAAAACCAGCATTAGCTTTACCTCTTACCAGGATTAAACACATATAGGCCATAAGTAGTTTTATATTTTGTTTTAAATAGAGTCCTGCTTGGTGACAAATTAATGGTTCCACTAGCAGGAAATGGACAGATTTTAGATGGATATTAAAGAAATGGCTATCCTGAATTTCTTGACCCTTTAACAATGATCTCCAAGAAATAAAATAAAAATTTCCAAAAAATACAAAATTTAAGATTTGTCTGGAAAGTACAGCACACAGATACTATAATTTGACACTTTGCACAATTTCAGCGATACATATTGGGATGACACAGGGGCTCCCAGGTTAAAAGACTGTTGCAGTACACTTTTACAATCACATACCCCCGAGCCCCATCAACAGCACAATTTCTGCAAGACCTAAAAATGCTTAAATTCTTGACATTGGCCATTTGTGTCTTTCCTTTTGTTTCTTCTTTAGCTCAAGTTTATTAATTTTATTGATCTTTTCAAAGAATCAGATTTTTGTTTCATTGATTTTTCTCTGTTGTTTGTCCACTTTCTTTTCACTGATACTTTGCTTTAATCTTTATTTCTTTTATTTTACTTATTTTGATTTTATTTGGCTCTATTTATAGACTCTTTAATTAGAAGCTTAGAAGACTGATTTTTAGACCTTTTTTATTTTATAGTATAAACATTTAAGACTAATATAGATTCTTTTGGGCACCCCTTTAGCTGCATCCCACGAGTTTCATATGTTCTGTTTACATTCAGTTTTGAAAATTTTCTAATTTCATTCGTGATTTTTTTTTGACTCATGGGTTATTTAGAAGAGTGTTTTGTTTTCAATTTGGATATTTTTCAGAATAACTTTTTCTGGTTGATTTCAAATTTAACTTTGTTGAGCTCAGAGAACCTAGTCTAATGATTTCTAGTCTTTTAAATTTAAACTTACTTTAAAACTTGCTTTGTGGATTGCTCTATGGTCTATGTTGGTGAATGTTCTTTGTTTAACTTGAAATAATATATGTTCTGCAATTATTGGGTCAATTAGGTCAAATTGGTCATATTTTTTAGATCTTCTGTATCTTTACTAATTTTTCTCTCTGTTGTATTTGACAAAGAAATGTTGAAATTGTAGTCATGGGTTTGTTAATTCTTTTCTCTGTTCATGCTTTGTGTATTGTGGAGCTCTTTTACTAGATGCACAAACATAAAGGATTGTAGTTTTTTTTATGACTTAATTCCTTTATATTCAACTAGGTAGTATCATTTCTTTCCTCTTAAAGAACTCCTTTTTACATTTCTTACAGTGCAAATCTGTTGGAAATTCCTATGCAAATTACTGGAGCTTTTTTTTCATGACTCTGCCCCTGAACTCCCAGCTAAATTAAGTCTCCATGAATGTTGATCTCCATCTCTTTGTCTCAAGAAAACCACTGGAATTTGTTTAAATTCCTCCTCCCTGTGCCTATAACCCTTAAGCTGTCTTCAGTCAGGAAGCCATGGTGATCATAAGGTTTATATAATTTGTTTCCCTTCTTTCAGGGACTACACCAACCTGAACTGTCTGTTGCCCAATGAAACCAGTTGTTTAAAATGTTTCATCCAAGTTTCTAGTTGTTTGTGGGGAGAAGTTAGGTTTGGTGTTTGTTGCTCCCTCATGCTTGAAAGAAGAATTCTCTTCAAGTATTTTGTTCTATAGATTTATTTACTTATTTGAGAGAGACAGGGAGTAAAAAAGAGAGCATGAACAGGAGGGGCAGAGAGCAAAGGAGAGAGAAACTCAAGCAGACTTCACACTCAGTGTGGAGCCCAACACGGGGCTTGATCTTACAACCCTGAGAGCATGACCTGAGCCAAAACCAAGACTCAGACACTCCACCAACTGTGCCACCTAGGCAACCCTTTAAGTATTTTTAAATAAAAACGTTAGAAATGCTGACATAAAAATTGTAAAATGCCTTTGTTTTTTCTATGAACAATATGCTAACACAAACATAAAGTAGGACAATTATGAAAATGTAATAGTTATAAGACATAAAAATGTAATTAAACTGTGAAGTGTATTTTAATAAGATGCTTAACAAAGTTATAGGATAAATTAACTTTTAATAGTGAACCAAGTTGGAAGTATTTGTATCAGTTTTAAGATTTATATAGAATATTATAAAGTTGATTTTTAGATATGTAGATTTTTAATTTGTTTTGACACTTAAAATTAATTCTTTATGTTTAAAGAGAGTGGTAGAATTTATAATCTCATAATTTGCAAGTAATGTCTCCAACATTTTTTTTTAATTTTTATTTTATTTTTTCAGTGTTCCAAGATTCATTGTTCATGCACCACACCCAGTGCTCCAAATTTTTATCTTTAATAATATAATTTGTTTATTGGTCCTTATTTTCTTTAAATCCATAATTTTAAAAGTAGTTCTTTACTCAAGCGGGTGATGCCAACTAAACTCATTGTTTCATTTTAGTGTCATTCCATAAATGAAACCACACAATATGAAATTTAAATGGAGGTGTTCTCAAGATTGCTGAATGTGAAATAATTTAGTGTGATTCCAATATTTAAACAAATTTAAATAAAATTTTTCTTTTTTTTTAAATAAAATTTTTCTAAGAGCAAATCAAAGAAACAGAAAAGAATGACATTGATCAGATTTGTATATAAACTTTTTAAAAATATTTTATTTATTTATTTGAGAGAGAGTGAGCACAAATGAGGGGAGGGACAGAGAGAGGGAAATGCAGACTCTCTGATGATCAGGGAGCCCTACGTGGGCCTTGATCCCAGGACTCCAGGATCATGACCTCAGCCAAAGACAGATGCTTAACCCACTGAGCCAAAAGATGCCCCAGATTTGTGTATAAACTTTCTTTGCTTCCTGTACACACATGTATTTATTATAACATGTAACTATTTTTTTACTTGGCTTTTTCCTTTTACTTTTTCATATGAGTTCATACGAGGAATGGATTGCTTTTCCTGCTTATCTTTATTCAGCACTTGTTCAGTATCTAGTCTAGGACAGACATTCAATAAATATTTATAAATGAAGAAAAATGTAGCTGAATTTTGAAAATGAAAAGCCCACATAGTTTATTATTTCTATTTTAAAGATGTTACAGTGGGAATTGAGCAATTTCCATCAATGAATATGTGTTTAACCTTTTATGATTATTGCAGTATGATACTAGCATCTTATGATTGAGTCAACATTTCTTACTTGCCTTTATTTTATCATTTAAAAATAGGAAGTGAAGGCTCATTTCTTGTGAAAAGAAAATCCAATTCAATTAGTGTAGGAGAATTTTACCGAGATTGTGCCTTGCAGCGTTGCTCACCAAATTTGCAAAGGCATTCCAATTCATTGGTAAGTTAACTTGTCATTATGTTGTGTGTTTTGTTATTGGTAGTCTCTTGATAACTGAAATTATGTGCCAAAGCTGGGAGCCACTGGTGCAGAAATTTCATTAGTATATGAAAACTTTAAGTATAGAACATATATATAGGCATATGTAGACATATGTAGACATAGATATATATGCCATTCTAAATATTCATTTCTTTGAGCATGTTTGGGCCATATGTGTACTAAGTATACTTCAAAATGATTTTATCTTTTTGTTTTTCTTTTCAGAGCTCCATATATATGGAGCCCAGGATAGGTCTCTGTCTTGTGGTGTGGTTTGGTCCCCTGAGTACTTTAACTAGAAAGCTTAGTGATTCTTAAGGAATAGGAAATGTTCTCTTTGCTCCAAAAAATGATAGTGATTTTATTATACTTGTCTGTTTTTTTAATAGGGACCTGTTTTCGATCATGAAGATTTACTGAGGCGAAAAAGAAAAATACTGTCTTCAGATGACTCACTCAGTAAGTATTTGGAAGTAATCATAAATAAATAGATATTTTGAGCAGAATGCAGGACTTTGTTAATAACAGTTTTCTCTATTCAAATTTTCTGGGTGTTCATCTCATCTTACGTAACCTTTAAATTATATGTACTTAATGATATTATACACTATAGAAAAATAAAATATACAGATTTAAAATTTTACATTTTATGATGTTATGGAAGATTGACTCTTTTATCCGTTCTACCACTTTTCTGAAATGTAAATAATACCATCACCAATGCCACTCTTCATCCCCTTCTCCAGGTCTATTGTTTTTTTAATACTACTTCTACCACTTGATTAAGTATTTATTATTTACTTTCTATTTCTGCCACTGGAATGCCAGCTCTGTAATTTCGTTTTCTACTGAATCTCCAGTGCCTTGAAAGGAGTCTCACACTAGTAGGTGACCAGTAAATATTTACCAAGTGAACTTAGATTACTTGCTCATGTTTCCATTGTGTGTCTGTTTTTGACAAAAGGATCATCAAAACTTCAATCCCATATGAGGAATTCAGACAGCATTTCTTCCCTGGCTTCTGAGAGAGAATATATTACATCATTAGACCTTTCAGCAAATGAACTGAGAGATATTGATGCCCTGAGCCAGAAATGCTGTATCAGTGGTCATTTGGAGCATCTTGAAAAGCTGGAGCTTCACCAGAATGCACTCACGAGCTTTCCACAACAACTGTGTGAAGTAAATTTAATTTATTCTTTTAACTCTCAGGATATTTGAAGAGCTTTTGCATTTCTATCTAACTTGCATGGTTAAATCTTTAAAAAGAAGGATCTACTTCGGCATCATTTGACAGTAGTTCCCCTTTTCTTGTGGTTTTCACACTGGGATCTTAGTCTGTGTGGTGTTCAGGAACGTCCTTGAGGAATGGAGAGCTGATAAAAAAAAAAAAAGTAATCTTAGGTTCTGTCCTGATGACACATGGTACATGGTAGGATATATCCGGGCTGCATGTTCATCATGCCTTCAATTATTGAATTCTAGTGAGACAACTTAAACAGTCTGAAGAGGCAGTCTAGAATTAGACCTGGTGTGGTGGCACTGGCTCTGGCTCAGCCACCACCTGTTTAACAGTAAGTATGTGTTCCTCTGGCTGCTCTAAGCCTTCATTCCCTCATCTGCAAAATACAGAGCCTCAACTAAACTATCCACGAGGCATTTATTGAGTTTTAAAATTATATGCAACTTAAAAGTTGATTTTTTTTTTTGGATCAACATTCCTATTTTCGAAAATTAAAGTATAAAATGGTCTGCTGATAAAATGGTCAGTCCTCAGAATACTGACTTTATTCATCATTTTAATGTACAGTGGATCAGATGTCAAAGAAGATACCCTGAAAAATTAATTTTAATACAAATATTTAAATTATTAAACTCAATTCTTAGACTAAGCTGCAAAGTTTGATGAAGATCATACTTTATAAAAAACTAATTTTACTGAAAATGCATTTTTTCTCACCTATAAAGTTTATAATACTTTTGACATTTTTTAAAGCAATATTTCATGTTTTTAAGTGTATTTAAATGGTGTCCTGCCCTTAAAGTTTGTGTACTTGGAGAGGGAGAGAAGATGGGTGATCATCTTGTAACCCGGCGTCTAAAATGTGTTCTCTCTCTCCTTTTCCTCCTCTATGCCTGATTAAATCCTCCAAGTTGCAAGGGTCTCAGTTTAAATGTCATTTCCTTAACTTTTCTTTCCTTCTCCTCTTCTTGCCTCCAGATCAGGTTGGCTACCAACCTGATTTACATTTCCATGGCTTCCATGTTTTTTTTCCCCAGTGCTTATAAATTTTGGTCTAAGGTATATTCCCTTTACTAAATTATTAACTACTTGAGAACAGGAGCTGTTTCAGGCTTGTTCATGTCTATTCTCAGTGCCAAATAAGGTCTGAAATACAGTGGAGGCTTAATAGATAATTATTAAATTAATTTATAATGAAATTAATGACTGACACTTGGTAGGCCTTCAACAAATATTTGTTAAAGAGTAAATAAAAGAAAACTAGAATTTAGCCTGGTAAAACAAGGAAAATTCAAAAAGAGCATGACACGGTGAGTTACATTAAGGGTATTCAAAGACCAGACAAGCTCAGAACCTATTCTTAAGGAAATTTTTAATTGGCACCACTAGATGGCACTTTTTAAATTACTGCTTGTAGGGACGCCTGAGTGGCTCAGTTGGTTAAGCAGCTGCCTTTGGCTCAGGTCATGATCCCAGCGTCTTGGAATCGAGTCCTGCATCGGGCTCCTTGCTCCACAGGGAGCCTGCTCCTCTCTCTGCCTCTGCCTGCCTCTCTGCCTGCTTGTGTTCTCTCTCTGTTAAATGAATAAATAAAATCTTAAAAAAAAAAAAATTACTGCTTGTAGCTGTCTCTACCAGAAAATTTCTCCATTAAAATTTGGGAATAAAGAATTTAAAAATCTTTCCTTCTGAATAATCTGGTAGGATCTGAAACAATGGCAGATGTTTCCAAACAACTTCTGGGACAAAGATCCATTAATAAGCTTTATGATCACATCAAACTCTTTAGAATTTCTGTGAGATTAAATAAATTGATATATAAAGAAAAACATAGGAACCAGAAAAGACCACGAATAGCCAGAGGAATGTTGAAAAAGAAAACCAAAGTCGGCGGCATCACAATTCCTGATTTCAAGCTCTATTACAAAGCTGTAATCATCAAGACAGTGTGGTACTGGCACAAAAACAGACACATAGATCAATCGAACAGAATAGAGAGCCCAGAAATGGAACCTCAACTCTATGGTCAACTAATCTTCGACAAAGCAGGAAAGAATATTCAATGGAGAAAAGACAGTCTCTTCAACAAATGGTGTTGGGAAAACTGGATAGCCACATGCAAAAGAATGAAACTGGACCATTTCCTTACACCACACA
>CM052807.1:55712992-55799785 GCA_028533885.1 Nasua narica
GGGGGTGTGGGGAAGAGAAATGAAACAAGATGGGATGGGGAAGGAGACAAACCATAAGAGACTCCTAAACTCACGAAACAAACTAAGGGTTGTTGGGAGGTGGGGGGGGGGGGATAGGGATATGGACATTGGGGAGGGTATGTGCTTTGGCAAATGCTGTGAAATGTGTAAGCCTGATGATTCACAGACCTGTACCCTGGGGTAAATAATACATTATATGTTAATAAAAAATTAAAAAAAAAAAAGAAAAACATAAAGATATTGTTTTGATATTTTAGTCTTTTTTTTAAGATTTTACCTATTTATTTTACAGAGAGAGAGATCACAAGTAGGCAGAGAGAGGCAGGCAGAGAGAGAGGGGGAAGCAAGCTCCCTGCTGAGCAGAGAGCCCAATGCAGGGCTCGACCCCAGGACCCCGAGATCATGACCCAAGCTGAAGGCAGAGGCTTTAAACCCACTGAGCCAACCAGGTGCCCTGATATTTTAGCCTTTGACAATAATCCATACCAAAGTTTAAAAAACTAACATATAAATAGAAGGCTTCCTATTATCATGGTAAAATTAGAAATTGCTTAAAAATGGAGATTAGAAATTTGAAACAAAAGGTTTCATGATAAAGAAGAGGTTCTAAAATGAAACACTTATACATGACTACTTTTATGATTAAATATTATTTATATTAAAATATATAACAATTTCTAAAATCTAGTATTTAAAAAATGTATTTCCAGGATTATTTTGTACTATTTATTCATTAAATAATTCAAATATTTATTTAGGCTTATTTTATTTATTTATTACTTATTGAGGCTTATTCTGTTTCCATTTCACTCTTGGCAGGAATAATTTACCAAGCAACTGAATTAAACTCTTAACTTTGTTTTTGTGAATTGCTTTTGACACTTTACTTCTTATATTGTCCTGGTTTTAATCCACTTAATAGCAGGGATGGTTGGACCAATAATTATACTGAAGTTCTCTTGTGGATTGTGTTTTCAATTTTTTTGGAAAATTCTTAGTGGTTTTAGTTACCAGAGGTATGGAAGGCAGAAATATTAGCTAATTTTAAGTTTTTCAGATGGTTTTCAAATGGTTAGAGAATTTTAAAATACTATCTTTCCAGACCCTGAAGTGCTTGACACATTTGGATTTGCACAGTAATAAATTTACATCATTTCCCTCTTACTTGTTGAAAATGAGTTGTATTGCCAACCTCGATGTTTCTCGAAACGACATCAGCCCTTCAGTAGTTTTGGATCCTGTGGTGAAGTGCCCATCCTTGAAACAGTTTAACTTGTCATATAATCAGCTGTCTTCTTTTCCTGAGAACCTTGGCGATGTGGTAGAGAAATTGGAACAGCTCATTTTAGAAGGGTAAGAAAGGAGTTCATTAAATACAAAAGGGTTACCTTACATTGAAGTTTTGTAAGATTGATAAAATATGTTGACATTATTTTCATAGTAATGGGTTTTAAACAGTAATATGATAAATGGTTGAGGGAATTAATATAGCATCTATCAATTTTCACAATTAATTTTAAAATTAATAAATCTTTGATGCTCTTCTTTGAAGGCAAATTGTTTTTTTCTTCAAAGCATATTAATTTATGAAATTTAATCCTCATTTTGTTTCTTATGACTAGAAATAAAATACCAGAAATATGTTCACCCTTAAGCCTGACGGAGCTGAAGATTTTAAACCTTAGTAAAAACCAAATTGCATACCTATCAGAAGACTTCCTTGAGGCATGTCCTAAAGTGGAGAGTTTCAGTGCCAGAATGAATTATCTTGGTAAGTGTTCTGTATGAGTCTCCTCCTAACCAGTCCTTTTGAGTATTATAAGATGAGTCATGGATGGACGTGTTAGGTGGCTACATAAAGGTGACATTTCAATTTAAATTTAATGAAGGAGTTTCAGAGAAAAAGTTAACAGTTTGGTGATTTTTTTTTTAAGATTTTATTTATTCATTTGACAGAGATCACAAGTAGGCAGAGAGACAGACAGGGAGTTAAGGGGAAGCAGGCTCCCTGCTGAGCAGAGAGCCCAATATGGGGCTTGATCCCAGGACCCTGAGATCATGACCTGAGCCAAAGGCAGAGGCTTTAACCCCCTGAGCCATCCAGGCGCCCTATAGGTCCGTGATTAAAACATATGAGTTATTAAGCCGTGAAGGCATGAAGGAAGTTTTAATGTATATTGCTAAATGAAAGAAGTCAATCTGAAAAGGCTACATATGATACGATTCCAACTATATGACATTTTGGAAAAGACAAAGCTGTGGGGACAGTAAAACAGTCAATGATTGTCAGGATTTTGAAGGCATGGAGAGAGGAATGTGGAGGTGAGTGGGATTTTTAGGACAGTGAAACTATTCTGAATGGTACTGTAATGTGGATACCTGTCATACATTTATCAAAACCCAGAGAAAGTACAGCACAGAGTGAACTCTATTATAAATGATGAATTTTGGTTAATAATAATATGTCAATATTGGCTCATCAATGATGGTGAATACACCAAGCTATGCAGATTATTAATAATAAGGATAAAAATATGTGTGTGGGAAGAATGGTGGTGAGTAGAGAAGAGGTTTATGGGAACTCTCTGTACTTTGTGCTCAATTTTTCTGTATACCTAGAGGTACTCTAAAAATAGTTTATTTTTTAAATACTAAAAATTTAAAATTTTTAATACTGAAAAAATTTCAAATTAAAAAAATTATAATAGATTGCTCATTGGTTAGAAGTACCTTGGACTCCAAATAGTCATTATACTATGATTCGCTGTAATCTGTGAAACTAAAATGCATATGGCTGCATGAGATGGTTGAAGCAGGAATACTGAGCTTCCTACTGAAGTTGGCTCAATTTTCTGGATTATAAGTATAGTTACTATTATTATTTATTTTGGAAATAAAATTAACCAGTTAACAGTTTTCAAATTAGTATGGTTAATGTTATTGATCGAGCACCTGCTCTGTGCAGAATATTACACTAATACATAATATGATCATCACTTTTATTAAAAGTTGGGAAATAGTCCGTGCTCTCTTGTGAATGTGAAATATGTGAAATAACAGGGAATTATGTTTATTTGTAGTCCATCTGAACATTCTAATATTAAGGAACAAAATACTTTTATGGAAATAAATGGGAATTCCCCATATTTTATCTTCCTTAAGAAAATAAAGGAGGCCACATTCACCTTGCCAACCATGTGACTGTTCTATATTAATTCTGTAGAATAATTTTTTTAAAGATTTTATCCATTTATTTGTTAGAGAGAGAGAGAGAGAGTGCACACAAGCAGGGGGAGCTGCAGGCAGAGGGAGAAGCAGGCTCCCTGCTGAGCAGTGAGCCTGATGTGGGGCTCCATCTCAGGACTCTGAGCTCATGACCTGAGCTGAAGGCAGACACTGACTGAGCCATGCAGGCGTCCCTGTAAAATAATTTTTAATACTGCTTAAAAGCAGAATACAATTTGACTTATTCTAAAATATTTTATTTTTCCAGAACTTTCAGAAGCTAGTAATGATAAAAGCTATGCAAATTTGCATATTTTCCTCTTTTCTTCTTTCCTCTAGGCCTCTTGAATATCGATCATATTCCTACCATGAACCTGAAAACAGGGGATAGAGTGATTCCCTCCTAGTGAGCAAAGCAAATCCAGTCTCTGTCCTTAAAGAATAAGTAGTTAGGTTCAGAAAATAGGCATTCAGTAACTAAGCTAAATGCCATGAGGACAACTCAAGGATACTGCAAGGGTACCTCAGGGGGATCTCATCCAGACTGTGGAGACAGAGAAGTATCTCTGTATCTATGATGTTTAAGTTATATCTGGAAAGAGGAGCATCCCAAGGACCCTGAGGCTTGGTTAATGTCATCTCAGCTGAATCTCACAAAAATCCTGTAGGGTCGGGCAGGTATGATCTCTGCTCCACTAAAGAAATGGAAGAGAGATTTTTGTGGGATGTATTCAGGGGCATAGAATTAACTAGAAAGCTAGAATACAACTAAGTTCAAAAGTCCTTTTGCTTTGCACTACACAACTATAATAGTTCTGGAAGTAGTCTTAACATTTGGAAAGATGCTTTAGGGAAGTGATATCTGAATGGGACCATTAACCATTAAAATAATCCCATGTGAAATGCAGTTTCGGTTCTTTGAATTCATGAGTCTTTTCATATAGCATCTAAACCTCTTATTCTTAAGTGGAGAATTATTTATTTTGCCACAAATACTTTTCAGATATAGGTGAAGCATAATAGCATGTTCCTTTCTGCCTCTTAGGAAAACAGCTTCTAGCAGCATCTTAGAACACTTTGACTGTTGAAAATTTTCTAGGGAAAGCACAACCCATATTTTTAACCTTGAAAATGCTAAGAAATAATTTCTCGAGCCACTTTCATAGAACCATAGACTTTTAGATCTCTAAAGAATCACAGAATTCATCTGGTCTAGCTGTACTGTTTTACGGATGAAAAACAGGCTGAATGATTTGCTCAGTTTCCAAAACTGTGTTCTACAGAATTTTATTGCCATACTGTATTTCCTTCTTGGAAGTTCATAAACTACATGAGAATATTGAGAACTGTGAGATACTTCACTTCATTTTACTTAATGTTTCCCCAGTCTCTTAAGATCATATGATCAAAGAGTGTTTTTTATTCAACAACATCCATTATTACCCCATAGAACACCCTTTACGAGATAAAGGTTTACTTTACCCTACTTTACACCCTTTCCTTTACTAGGTTGGTACTATAAAGAATGTTTATCTTTATATTGTATATTAGTATTAAAAGTGTTCTGTTATACATACTTAAGAGTAATGTGAATTAATCCATAATGTATGCACATATAATGATAATATCACACATAATTTGGAATGAATATTCTAATAATTTTTACTTTGTATAGATGTTGGACAGATGAATTTTGTTTGGACAGTTGTTTAGCTTTCAGATGAAAATATTCTTATAAGTATGGTGCATTGTTTTGATGTTTAGTAGAATGAGTAAGGGAGTTATCTTATTTTAAAAGTAGAATTTTTATTGTCAGCACATGAATAGAAATTAAATTAAGTGACAGGTCATTGGTACCTGTTCTTGTAGTCAAATCTAAGGGAAATCTAGTTGAAATGATTAAAATGTCTCTCATCTCACTTTTATTTTCTTTTAGCTGCTATGCCCTTTTTGCCTTCTTCCTTGACAAGCCTAAAATTATCTCAAAACAGATTTACATGTGTTCCAGAAGCAATTTTGAATCTTCCACAGTAAGTTTATTGTTTTAACTTTAAAACTGCATGAGCTGGAAAAACACGGTTTTAACTTAGGCATATTAATTGATTTCTAAAGCTACTCAGTTTAATGTTCTTAAATCTATGAATGTTAGAATTTTATGAGGCAAAAGACCCAAGTTGTTACTTGGACTTTTTAACTTTTATGTTAATTTAGGGTAGTATTGTGTTGAGACAATTTAAGGTTAATTGCACTATTACAAACAATTGATATTACAGTAGCTATCACTTTAACTTTTAAATTTTACTTGCTCTCAGAGGTTGATGTGCTCCTAGGATATTATTAACTTTGAAATTATACTTATGTTTGAGTGACATTTTTGGTAGAGATTAGGACAATTTATATAGCACCAGGTATTTGGGAATATATCTGGTTAATTTAATTAAAAATGAATGCTTCCTGTTAACTATAAATTTAGGCAATAATTCTATTTCAAATGTGTCATCTTAAATACCATTCTCATTGGTTTATACATTATAAACCAGATTTGTAAGTGTACATGTACAAATATATGCCAATATAGGCAAATAATGGTTAGTTATAATCTAGCCATAGAAAATGTCAGACAGACATGTAATAGTTAATTTCAATCTAGCTTTAGAATGCGTCAGACACTGTTTTAACCGCTCAATGGTGGATCATGTCTTTAATCTTCCTAATAAAACTGTTATTATCTCTATAATGAGAACATTATTTTATTAAAGAGATGAAGCAATTTGCCAAAATCACATTCCTTAAACACTGGTGACTCTTTTATACTCTCAGCTCGTGCATATAGACACCTCTAGAATACAGGTGGTCCTATATTTTAAACATAATGTATTCCTGAAAATATGTTTGAAAGTCAAATATTTATGAAAGTTGACTAGGAGATACATGCCATAAAGAAGGTTTCTTCTCAGGTAACTAAGATATTATTTAGTCCTTAATTATGCTATACTTTTACACAACATCTTCAGGCATACATTTCTAGCATTTTGTATGTATTTCTTTAAATATATTCTTTTCGGCCAGCTTAGGTCCCCCTTGAGGCTAACAGGGACTTCTTTTGAACAATCTGTTGATTCTTGGCTTTATCTAAGTTATATTGCTTGTTAGATAGACATAAGATGAACTTGTCTCTAATACAGTCCAATTAATTTTCTTATTTTTATGCATCTTTATGAGATACATAGGGCAAAACCCAGTGTCATTTTAAAATAAGAGCAAAAATGTTGTGCAGACCTGAACCTCGGTCTAGCAGGCTGGACAACTGTGTGAGCTTAGTTAGAATTAATTCATTATGGCTCAAAAATGCTAGCGGAAAGGGGTCAGCACATAATTGTAAAAGTTCAGACAACCTTTACATAGTCAAATATATCACTGTCACTGTCTTTATTCTTTCTACACATGAACACTTATGTGTTTTTCTGTTGTTTCCTACAAACTTTGGGTCGTGTATTCCTGAAAGCAACCAATTTGCATTGAGAGCCTACTGTATGCAAGACATCATGTTCAATGTAGTGATATTTATCACACTGAGACAAGCTGGTAAAAGGTTATAGCCAGAACATTATTAATTAGCTCGAGGACACAGCCTCTGAAGAATCCTCCCAGTAATGAGGAAAATGAAAAGAGAAGTGGGGGGAGCTACATACTTGTGACTCTTGTGTAGAAAGCATATTTATAAATCTTGTATAGAAATGACCGTTTTTGCATTTGTTCATTATGGTTTCTCATGCATCATAAACATTGGTAAACACTTGGTCTTTCTCTCATTCTAAGATTGACCTTTTTTTTTGTTTCTGAAGTAAGGAAATTAGGCTTCAATTTTGTTTTTAATGGTCTTTATTTATGTAAATGTTCTTCCTAGTGAGACATGCTTTTTTTTCCTAGTCCATATCTATCTATCTATACACAAAAACATATATGCATACTTAAATATAAGTAATGTTAGTTTTAAAGTTGTGTCTCTGGTGAAAATTTCTTGTGATGGTATTTCATGTATTTTGGAAGTACTTATTTTTTATCTTGACATTGTATGGTTCTAGCTTGCGATCCTTAGATATGAGCAGCAATGAAATTGAGTATCTGCCGAGTCCTGCACACTGGAAATCTTTGAACTTAAGGGAACTCTTGTTCAGTTTTAATCAGATCAGCATCTTGGACTTGAGCGAGAAAGCGTATGTGTGGTCAAGAGTAGAGAAATTACATCTTTCTCACAATAAACTGAAAGAGGTAAGAGGTCATCTTACTTATTTAAAATGATTGCCAATTCAAAAATGTGCTTTTGTGATTTGAAAATATAACAAATTATAACTTCGAAAGTCTGTTAGTTGATATTTCTTACCTTGAGTAAGATCTAATCTTACCCTGAAGTAAATGGGCATATTAGCATAGATTACCTTCCTTCAAAATCACTTTGTGCTCTGTTTTTGAAGAAATATATGAATATATATATATTTAATCATGAATGTGTGTAAGGTGTTAAGTATTTTGTTTTATCACTAAATCTCCAATCTGCTAACAGACTTGCGGATAATCTGCATTTCTTAAGTTGTTGCTGAGTCAACTGTAGCATGTGTTTTTCTTAAATTTCTACATTCCTCTATCATGTCGCCCTTTAGCCCAGTGGGTCAGCCTTTTCTGCTTCACTCCATTTCCTCTGTTTAAATCTAAAACTGTTCATTTATCTCAGAAAAAATACATAATTTTGCTAATTTCAAGATTTTTGCCTATGAAAACCAAAAAGAATTGTGTCTGTAACTGTGAAGTTCAGAATAAGTGTGAGTGGTTTTTGGTACCTGATTTTTTTTGTCAGCAAATTGATGTTTTCATTGTAAAGGTAATTCATATTGCTTAATAATTTGGAGCAGGCAAAGGATGTCACGGAAAGTATCATTTAGTTGTATTTTAAGAACGTTTAATTTCGTGTAAGTTTATGACTAGATCTTTATAGCTTTAGTCAAGAACATAGTGTAAAGGAACAGACTGAAGTCACTGATGATTGGATTTAGATAAATATAAGAACTTCTTTACTTTTAATGTTGTGAGATGCAATATGCTACCAAGAGAGAATTGGTTTTTTTAAGATTATAAAGAAATGATTTGGATTGTTTTGGGTAAATTCTTTATATTTATGTCTTTAAATATTTTTATTGAAAACTATGACAAGCCTTTGGAAAGTTTTAGAACTCTGCCGAAAGGTTATGCAATTTGGTGATAGGCTCTCTGAGCCTTTCTTTTTTCCTAGGAAGTATCTTGTTTCTTGGCAGCACGCATTTCTTCTTTCCTACCAACAGGATTTGTCCTTTTTTATTTCATTAAGATTCCTCCTGAAATTGGCTGTCTTGAAAACCTGACCTCCCTGGATGTCAGTTACAATTTGGAGCTGAGATCCTTTCCTAATGAAATGGGGAAGTTAAGCAAAATATGGGATCTTCCTTTGGATGAACTACGGCTTAATTTTGATTTTAAACATATAGGATGTAAAGCCAAAGACATCATAAGGTTAGATAATTTCATTTCCATTTTTTAAATTAAGTTTGTTTCAGATTTTTTCTGTCTGTGACTTCAATGGGTATGTAGTTACAATTTAGGAAATAATGTATGGTATAGTTCAATGATGATATACAGTGAGTGTGTCCTTTACCTTTTATTTAATAAATGGGTTTATATGGTGCCTCTACAGAGCTTTTCATTTTCTCCTAGCCGCACTAATGTTGAGAGAGTGGCTTCTCCTCCTGATCATGCTTGTCATAGAAATGGACTATAAAAGGAAATTATTATTTGATCTCTTATTACAAATATAGGTCCTAAAGAGTACAACAGAGTATAATAACTTCTCAAGCTGCATTTCATATAGAAATAGTTATCGTGTCTATTATATCTTAAAACATTATGGATACTTAAATGATATAAAATTACTAACTTTGATTTTGCCTGTGAAGATGAGTAACCTATTAACCCTGACCATTTTTGAAACCAAAACTTCTCAGGTATCACTGTTGCTGGTCTTTACACTTGATGTACTTCAAATGCCTTTGGTAATGGACTTTATTCACTCTCTTTTACCTTTTGAGCATGTCAGTCTTGTTGGTACCTACTTATAAAATTGTCTATTCCCATTTCTACAAAATTACTCCTATCTATCTCCTATCTATATCTATCTATATGATCCTGCAGGTTTCAGCTCCTTTATCACCTCGCAGTATATCCCTGAGTTGACTATAATATCCAACAAGGCAGGGATCATGGCTATGTTCATTCACAGTTTGATTCTTGGCACCTAACACAGAGCCTGGGATACAGTTAATAATTATCAAATTACCAGTCAACTACATACTAACCTAATTCTCTTCTGCCTAAATTTTCTTAAATTGCATTTAATTTTTCATCTCTTTTTATGAGGAAAGATTTTGTTTTCTGTACCCCTGGGTTTGATTTAATTTGAAAAGAAAGACTGTCATCAGCTATGCTAAACCTGACCACCTTTCATCCTACCTAATTGTTTCCCATGATTTTCCCTTCTGAAACTGGATGGATGTTCAAATTAAAATTGGTTCAATATTTGGTAAGAATTTGTAGAACTACTTTTCAGTATGGTATGCTATATTATCAAGCCACTATATCTACTTTTAAATGTGTTTACTATTTTTAGAAGGGAGAGACCTGGAGTAGTTTAGAAATTGTAGGCATCATTTGTTTTTTTTTAAGATTTTATTTATTTTTTTGACAGAGAGAGAGAGAGGGTGCACAAGCAGGGGGAGCATCAGAGGGAGAGGGAGAAGCAGGGAGCCCAATGCGGGCTCAATCCCAGGATCATGACCTGAGTCAAGGCAGACATTTAACTGACTGAGCCACCTGGGTCCCCTATCATTTGCTTTTTGAAAGAATGACTTTTTCAAAGAGTGCTGAATTCTTAATAAATAGACATTGGAACTATTGATATTCTTGCTTATTGATAATGCAAACAGAACTTAAGTTGTATGTGAGAAAATTACTTCAGACAGAATTTAAGTTGTATGTGATGATTTCAGTAATAGCAGACAGTGTCTGATCTGTCAGGTTGTATTTTCTAAAGCATTAAATAAATTATGAAAAGTAATTATGCCTTTTACTCAGATCCTCAGGAATGTTGATCAGAGTCCTATTAGTTATGAGAATGGATCAGTCCATATTCCTAAAATTCACATGATTTAGTTTGCTTCTCTAATTTTAAATTGTAGCAACATTTTAACATAATTAAGAACATATCTTTCTATAGCCAGTATATTTTTAAATTTAAAATCTAGTATTAATTTAAAATGGTTTTGTTAACCCCCTATAGCATTTCTAATTAATTTCAGTTGTTTTTTTTTTCATTAAAATTGTTAGGAAAAACATTGTATTATCTGCTGAATAGTTTAATAGTTTACATGTATTAATTTGTAATATAACCAATATGTTCTCAGTCTCTATTTTTGTTATATACATGTATACATAGTATATATATATAAATAGATACATTTATATACCATATATGAATATACATGTTTACACACACATAAGCACCTATAGTATACCAAATATGAGTTCACTATCAAAGTTTAGTATAACAGTACATATATATACTCTACTTTGCTTCTCTGTCATATGTAAAATTTTGTCATTTGTAAAATTTTGGACCTTCTAATTTTTAGGGTTTTGTGTTATTTAAAGAAACTCATATATATATCTCATATATATGTATATATATATACACACATATATGAAATGCTAATTAGTTAATAATTATCAGGATTCTAATTAGTATTGCAAACATGTTTTGCTTATTTCTGGTGATAATGTAACATGTCATTATATTTGATAATGCTGCCAATCATTATCAACTACGTGAACATCACTAACAAAATATATGCATTAACAGTGTATTGAAAGACATGTACCTTGTTAGGTACGTGAGCTGTGCAGTCTTTTGCATGCTATATTTTAGAACAGTCTGGTATCTTAAAAATGTCAATGCATAAGAATATACTTCTATCTTAAGTACACTGTTAAGCAGTTTATTATTTCATTTTTGTCTTTCAAATACCAGGTTTCTTCAACAGCGGTTAAAAAAGGCCGTGCCCTATAACCGAATGAAGCTTATGATTGTGGGAAATACTGGGAGTGGTAAAACCACCTTGTTGCAGCAATTAACAAAAGCCAAGAAGTCAGATGTCGGGGTGCAAAGCGCCACAGTTGGTATAGATGTGAAAGATTGGCCTATCCAAATAAGAGGCAAAGGGAAGAAGGACCTCATTCTGAATGTGTGGGATTTTGCAGGTATTTTTTTTTTTTTTGCAGGTATTTATTTTGCTAGAATCTTTTATGCATATTTATCTTTTATTTAGGACAGGGATTTAAAGCTGAGATTTTGTTCCTGCAAAAGAGCTGGTAGGTACTGCGAAGGGACGTGGTAGATCCTATGGAATTATTCCAAAGCTGTTTACTTCTCCTAATTTTACCCTTACACCAGAGTGATTCCATGGAGGGAAATGTCAGGAACCAGTAGGAGCCAGCTGAAGCTTAAATACTTGGTTGGTACTTGACACACAGGCTAAACGTTGTCAATCCCAAGTGAAAACCTAGTGTAGTCTTCTAAATGGGTAGTGCCTGTTGGCTGTTTCTCTCTCTTTTTTTGTATGCTAAATACTAGATATTATCACCTAAAAGCAGCATTTTTTAAAGGACACTTTCCTCTTGTTTGAAAGGCTAAAAAAAAGTCTCCAATCTTTCTTTAGGTCGGGAGGAATTCTACAGCACTCATCCCCACTTCATGACCCAACGAGCCCTCTACCTTGCTGTCTATGACCTTAGCAAAGGGCAGGCTGAAGTGGACGCCATGAAGCCTTGGCTCTTCAATATAAAGGTCGTCTGTTCTCATCATTTGAAAGTAGAAAATAATTTTTATTTTTGTGCGTGTAAGGTAATTTATTTTGGACAAGCAGTTGCTTCAAACGGTCTCCTCAGTTTTTAAACATAAAGTTAGGAGTACTGAAATTTTGAGTTGGAGAATTTTTTGGTGTAATTCAGTTGTGACATGAAAACAGTGTGTTCCATATTGGTAAATGTTATAGGTACTTAAACCCTTTAACCTATAAGAATTGAAAATATATATGTTAAAGTTATTTTTTATCATTTTATTTTATTTTCGATGAGGGAGGGGCAGAGGGAAAGGGAGAAAGAGAGAGTCATAAGCAGTAGGCTTTATGCCCAAAGAGCCTGAGGTCATGACCTGAGCTGAAATCAAGAGTCAGAAGCTTAACTGACTGAGCCACCCAGGCGCCCCTGATCATTTTATTTCTTAAATGGAGTATGAGCTTCCCTAATTTAAAATAAAATATACTAAATAAAAGCAATCCATGCATTGTCATCTGTGTCCTCACTGGCAATGTAGTATGAATTACTTTAAATCTTACATTTTTATTTATTTATTTATTTTTGAGATTTTATTTATTTGAGAGAGAGAGAAAGCATGCGAGGGGAGAGGGGCAGAGGGAGAAGCAGACTCCTCGCCGAGCAGGGAGCCTGTGTGGGACTCAATCCTGGGACTCCGGTGTCATGACCTGAGCCGAAGGCAGTGGCTTAACCATCTGAGCCACCCAGGAGCCCAGCTCTTATACTTTTAAATGACACGAGATTAGTATGTCTTATATTTGGAATCTCTTTTTGTAATTTTTTCACTTTGTCCCTTGCTGTCGTGCTGTTAGCTATCTCTTGATGTAGAATAGGTTTTCAGAATTGAAATAAAGTAAGAGTGAGTGATGCTCTGTGAATGAGCTTCACTGGGCTCTTCTGTGAATCACATCCTTGAAAAGGTTTGTGTCAGGACATTTTAGCAGATATTTTGGCCGCCTACAACTCAATTTATAATTTTGATAATTTCTAACGTCCCTTTTTTGTCATAACAAGCCAAAGTGAGTGAATATTATAGTGTCCATCATACTTGCTTTAGTGCCTTTTTGTGTTGTTTTCCATGTGGACGACAAACTGAGTGACTTTAAATTGAATTCATGAGATTGAATTTACAGATAAGGAAGTGAAAATATAAACCATATTATGTCACTTTGATACAGTCTTGGGTTTATTACATGCTTATTTTATTTAGAAGTCCAGAGTACACTTAGAGAATAACTCATTTTAAGGCATAAAAGAAGAAAAATAGTCTACTACTACTGTTATATCAGCTGCCTGAAAAGTGGTAAAACTTGGAATAAGAAGGGGTATAAGAATGACTTTAAAATTTCTTAAGGTTGCATTTTTCCCCTAGATTTAAGGACAGAAAGATAGTTGACATTTTCTTCTTGATGTCTTTTAATTTCTCAATTCCACTCAACTGAATTTCTTAAAAAATGACTATGAACAGAACTGTAAGTAATATTGATTTTAAAACAAACACAAGAGTATTCTGTATTATTTCCTGTAGGCTCGTGCTTCTTCTTCCCCTGTGATTCTCGTTGGCACACATTTGGATGTTTCTGATGAAAAGCAGCGCAAAGCCTGCATAAGTAAAATCACCAAGGAACTCTTGAACAAGCGAGGGTTTCCTGCAATAAGGGATTACCACTTTGTGAATGCCACTGAGGAATCTGATGCTTTGGCAAAGCTTCGGAAAACCATTATCAATGAGAGTCTTAATTTCAAGGTAACGTGGTTAATGCCTACTGTAGACTGGTGGATAAATTTAATTCTTTAACTCGCATGTTACCCAACTGCTTAGAAACGTCAAAAGTGTTGAGAAAAGAACAGCTATCTTAAAATTGTGGTTTCTTTCATAGATGTCAACATTATTAAAGCACTCCAATTTTAAAGTTGCTTACTTATGCCACGCATTTCAAATGCATCGAAATGAGAATAGAAATAATTAGAAGATCCTGAAGGAAACTAAGAATGTCTGAGAGACTGAGAGAACATCTCTGAGAGAGTCTGAGAACATGTTTCTGATGCCCTTTCTCTCACAGTTTTTTGTGATGGTGATTCAGTCAAAGAATACAAGTGGATATTAGGGTTTTGAGATCATCTTTCCTCTTCTATTCTTTGTTGTTCCTCCACTTACTCCTTCCTTTTGGAGTTTCTGGTGTTTTTTTTTAAGATTTTTTTTTTTTTTTTTGACACAGAGAGACACATATTTATTTATTTGACAGAGAGAGACACAGCAAGAGAGGGAACACAAGCAGGGGGAATGGGAGAGGGAGAAGCAGGCTTCCCACTGAGCAGGGAGCCTGATGTGGGGCTCCATCCCAGGACCCTGGGAACATGACCTGAGCTAAAGGCGGACACTTAACGACTGACCCACCCAGGCACCCTTGGAGCTCCTGTTTTTTTCTTTTTTTAAATTTTTTTTAAATTTAGCCTTTTTTAAAAAAAAGATTTTACTTATTTATTTGACACAGAGAGAAGGTCACAAGTAGGCAGAGAGGCAGGCAGAGAGAGAGGAGAAAGCAGGCTCCTGCTGAGCAGAGAGCCCAGTGCATGTGGGGCTTGATCCCAGGACCTTGAGATCAGGACCCAAGCCGAAGGCAGAGGCTCAACCCACTGAGCCACCCAGGCGCCCCTGGAGCTCCTGTTTTATGTGCCTCTTCAACTTCTGTGCTGCTCCTTTGCATCTCTTGTCATTGTGATACCCATTCCATGTATTTTTCTTCCCTCAATATTGTGAGATGCTTCTTTCCTGGGGTTGCCGAGATCAGGAATTTTATTTTCAACAATGTCTAAACAATTTTTTAGTTTACATAAATTGGATTTTCTATTTCAGAAATTATGTTTTGATTTCTAAAGTTCTAGTAAGCCAAATGTAATACACAGGGTTCGTAAAGCACACATAAATTAGTTATCGGGGGAGAATATTTGTTTTTAATACTTTCAGGAAAAATAAATTTTTCGGGATTCTACAGATGCTGTGGTATAAACTGCACTGAAAATTCCTCACATAGTTCAATATGCCAAATCTGATGGTGAATTTCACTGTTAGTCCCTGTTGGTTTAGCTCATTAGCACTAATGATCAAGGCCATGGCTTTTAACGAGGGTCCTGTTTTGCCTGGGCATTCCCAGCGTAATTAATAGTGTCCCACTACATTCTCAAAAGCATTCCAATTTGGATGATAAATTACACGGTCACCCTGGTTATAATGTGTTGGCCAGTTTGCTTAGTTCTATTCCATTTGCACAGATTATATTCCTGTCTAAAACCTAATGGGCCATTTATAAATGTGTTGGTCTTTGTGGTGCCTGGTGAGAGAATTTGCATGTTTGTATCTTTCAACACATTTATCACAGTCATTAATGGCATCTTATGTAAGAAGAATGACATAATATTTATTTACAGATTTTCCTGCTCTCCTTTTGGTCATATGATTAGAGAGTAATGCAACTTTTAAGAAACAAATACACAAAATTGCATCCAATTAAATATTCTCTTTACCTAGGCAGTTTTCTTCTGAGACTATACCTGTACTTCCAGAACTTTATTGTTATTTACAACATTTTAATTGCTTCTGTTTTTATTATGTATGCACTTATATCAAATTTTTAAAAAGACTTTTTGGAGAATAGTTTGTTTTGAAAAAGCCTGAGTTTAGTTGAAACAAATGAAATATGGATAATTTAGTTGAAGTATGGATAAACCGGTGGGTTCATCTGACTGGACTGGTAGTGCTTTAGCATGATGGCAAGTTACCACTGTGGATCAATAAGACCAGTTTTCTTCCTGCACTTGTAAATTAATTCTGAAGCCAACACAAGGAAGTAAAACAAATGCTTTGAGAAATGGCTGCATTACTTGAAGAAAGATGTATATTGGTAATGGTTGCATCATTCTGGCATTTTAGTTTGAAAATCTATCTGATTGCTTTGCAGAATACTGACTCTTTCAGGATCTTTCAGAACCAATGAACCTGCCAGAACTTGAATATTCTTTCCTCCCTGAGATGCTTCAATGTGTATTCAAATAACACCTTTTTTAAACCATTAGAGATCTTTTTTCTCTTTTTCTCCCCCGTCCTTTGTTTTTCATTTTCTCCTTCTATCTTGGCTCTTCTCTAATGTTTACCTGTCTCACCCTTATTAACATGTGTCTATGCAGACTCTAGAATAATTTATTTTTTTCTTTTTTGACTCTTCTTTGGCTTTCCATAATCAAGCTAAAAGGAGAAATAAGACAAAACACAATTCAGTGCCAACATTATCCCTTTCAATCTCGTCCAGCCTATTAGCAGAGCGAGATCCTCTGTTGGCCCCATAATTTAGCCCTATAAAATTCATCCTTTTGTTATATAATTTGCTTTCTGTGAGACCCTTGTTTACTTCTATATGTAGGTTTTCTTTCTTGGGTTAAAACACTACCTTCAATATGAAGTTCCATTTTATCTTAATTTGTAAATGATAAAGAGAGGGAAAATGAAAAGTGGAGATTAGTGGAATTAAATTTAATTTGCTGAGGCATTGGATACATGAAAACAATTTTTCAAATGACTGGAGGGGAATATGTAAGAAATATATAAATTGTTATAGTTGCTATAAATAAAATAAAGCTCCTTAAAATTCTGTTATGAGTAGAAAAAGAGCACCTTAAATTTGCATATGAATGTGTAATAAAACCCAATTTCCGCTTATAATAAGTTAAAGGATTTAGAAATTGGCAGGTAGAAAGAATACAAGAATATATGCATGGGTTGAGAAACAGGGAGAGTTTGCCACCTGGTGGTTTTCAGAGGAATTTTAGTTACTATTATTAACAGTTGCATTTCTATTTAACATTAGATTTTTCCGGGGGATAAAAAGTTTGGAAAAGATATTTTATTATAGAAATTATCATCTTAAAGCCATTCTTTAAAAAATTTTTATGTATTTCAGGTAGTAGACAGTGATTAGATTACAAGTGTAACAGACCCAAACAAATCATCCTCCCATGTCAAAATCATTTGTGTTTAGATGAGTTATTTTCCCAAGTTTGACGTGCCATGAAAAGGTGTAGCTTGGGTGAGGAGACTTCGTGTCTATCTCTGTTGAAATGTACATTCCATTAATGCAACATTTTGCAAATAACAAGCACAAAATTTAATTTTTTACCTTATGGCATGGATATGTTCATCTAATAAATAAGGCCCCAAAGTTTAGTAATACTTAATCACTTCTAATGCTAGCATATCTATTGCATATATATCTAATGTCTTAGAAAATAACAAATCCTTTTTTATGGTTAGTGATTTATCCTGGGTTTTGTCATCGGTTTTCTGGATAGCTAGGTAAATATTTCAATATTATTTTGTTTGATAGTTCTTTCTTAAATTGGCTTCTGTGTTTATAGTTTTCTATTGTAATATCATTTTATTTATTCTTCACAATTTACATAGTTTTGCATCACATTTTGATTTTATTTAAAAATATATTTCTGAATAATATATCACTTCCTTAACAACTATTAGCACTGAATTTACCAATCACCTGACAAATATAGGAGTAAAATGGATTTTTACAGCTTGTCGTTTTTAATTACACAGATCCGAGATCAGCCTGTTGTTGGGCAGCTGATTCCAGACTGCTATGTAGAACTTGAGAAAATCATTTTATCAGAGCGTAAAAATGTGCCAATTGAATTTCCTGTAATCGACCAGAAACGATTATTACAACTGGTAAAAGAAAATCAGCTGCAGTTGGATGAAAATGAGCTTCCTCATGCAGTTCACTTCCTAAATGAATCAGGTTTGTGTGTTTGTTACATATTTTTTCAAAACTCCACTGTAGTCATTTATAAAAATGGATCTGAGCTCTGTATAGAACTTACATACAAAACTTAACAGAGTATCCATAAGAATCTTTGGTCATTGACTTTTTCCTTTTGAAAGGTATCATATGCAATCATGTTGAATTTTCATATGCCGTACTATAGAAAAACCATTTAGAAACTATCTAAGGACAGTAGTGGGAAGGGTATCTGAGCAGCAGTTAAAACATGTAGTTTCTAGAAATTGATTTAACTATTCAGTGAGCACAAGCCATATCCTTTCATAGTATCAATTGAGTTTAGTATGTGTGGAGTTATTTGTATACTATAAAGGGGAATTATTATTACGGTGGTCTAACTGGGCACTTAGAGTATTAAGGTTGCCTAAGATAATGCACCTTTTGAATGGCAGATCTTGCCTGTTACATTGCACATAGCATCAGATGAAAACACTCACACCAGCTTCTGTGCTGTTTGGGTACTTGATCAGTAAGTGTGAGTTGATTTGTAATACTAGAGTAATTAGCCAAGAAGCTGCTTTTAATCCCTAGATTCTGTTGTATGAAAAATAAATCTTCGCCTGCATTATAATCCATTCCTTTTCTCCCATTATTCTTAAACCAGTAGCTTTCTGCAATAGTCTTTCTTAGCTACATTTGAAAATAAGGTATCTTTGTAGAAAATATTTAGAAAGCTAAAAAATTTTGTTAATTTTTTTAATTATTTGTAAATATATGCAAGTCAATGCATGCCATTGTCTCAAATATGCTTATACATGATCATTTTATCTAGTTAAAAATACTTTGTAATATTTGGTCTTTAGAGCTTGGGAATTGGGATGCCAAGGTTCTAGTCTCAGCTCTTCCACTAACTGCTGAGTTTTCCTCATCTGCAAAATAAGGAAGCTGGACTAGAGTTTGTCTAAAGCCTCTTGCTATTTGTATGTTATAGATTCCATGTTTCACTGTTTGATTTTTACTACAGGGGTCCTTCTTCATTTTCAAGACCCAGCATTGCAGTTAAGTGACTTATATTTTGTGGAACCCAAGTGGCTTTGTAAAGTCATGGCACAGGTTGGTGTCTGGTATTTCTGTAATGATTGAAGAGAAACACAATGATTGAAGATCATTTAGCATTATAGATTTTATATTCAGTTAAGGTAGAAAATCCTGTACATATAGAATACTGTAGAACAATTCATGTAGAAGACTGCATTAAGTAGAGCTTCATGGAAGAAGGGAAGATGTCTGGGAATTCACTTCAATGTCTTTGTTTCCAACTTACAGACAGATGTTATACCACTCTGTTCCACAGTGCTTTTCTAGATTCTGATGACACTTTGGTTTGGTTATTGATATAGTCAGTTGAATGGAAGCTATGTGAAAATCCTTGGGGGCAAATAAACCTAAGAAAATTGGGTTGATGAGCATAAAACCTTTAACTAGATAACATGGAGGAGAGTTTTGCTTCTTGAGTGGAATATAAGCTCTAACTGCTTATAGTTTTGGAAACTGGATGGTGATGGTTATGGCTCTCCTTTCTCCATTTGTATTTCAGATGGAAAAATTTTTCTTCTGCCAGTGATAATCAGTTATCAATTAGTTTATCTTAACTAGTTATCATAACCCATCTCTACAAGTTTGCCATAGAAAACCATTCAAGCAGAATATACTAGCTCGGTGTTTCTCAATGTCATTACTATTGACATTCTGGGCAGATAATTATTTGTTGTACATTATAGGGCGATTAGCAGCATCTTTGGTCTTTACTGTCTCAATGCAAGTAGTATTGCCCCAAATGTATCTGGATATTGCCAAATATTGGTGGGGCACAAAATCACCCTGGTTGAGAACAGCTGCATCTAACTTAATCAAGAACTGTAGAGGCCAGGGGAAGCTGTCTCTAGCATGTTTACTCATTGGCAACCATTTTGTTTGGGAGCATAATTTACATTTTTTTTAAAGATTTTTTTATTTATTCATTTAACAGAGAGAGAACACAAACAGGCAGAGAGGCAGGCAGAGGCAGAGAGAGGAGCAGGCTCCCTGCGGAGCAAGGAGCCCGATGCGGGACTCAATCCCAAGACGCTGGGACCATGACCTGAGCTAAAGGCAGCTGCTTAACCAACTGCGCCACCCAGGCGTCCCCATAATTTACATTTTTGAACGTGACTCCCTGAATTCCTAAAATAATTCTACCTTTTTACTTTAGAATCATCTCTTCTAATTAAACCACAATTGAAGTTCAATTCCCCAAGATAATTTTGAATAATAGTTCCTAAATTTTATCTAAGGGAAAAAAGGAAGGTATTTTGGAGGGGGAAGTCATTTTGGGTTAATCCTAAATCATGGACCTTGAGACCATATTGAAACATTGCTGGAAGTGGCAATTGTAACATGACAGTAGTGACTATTCTGGTAGATATATATTTTTTAAGATTTTATTTACTTATTTGACAGAGGGATCACAAGTAGGCAGAGACAGCTCTCTCCGCTGAGCAGATAGCCTGATGCAGGGCTCGATGTGGGGCTCAATCCCAGGACCCTGGGATCATGACCTGAGCCAAAGGCAGAGCCTTTAACCCACTGAGCCACCCAGGCGCCCCTTTGGCAGATATTTTTAAAGTAGATTTCCCTCCTTGTGCAAATGTGTCATGGAAAGTGTGATTCCAGTCATCTGCTAAATGGGAATGAAGCTGGTCGAGTGGTCAAAATCACAAGCTCTGGAGTCAGCACGACCTGTGTTCAAATTTCTTCTATATCTGTCCTAATTTTGTGACATTTCTTAATGTTTTAAGCGTTTGTTTCTTCACTTGTAACTTAAGGACAATAACAATATTATTTTCTACATTGCTTCCCTAACTCACTGTAAGTGAGAAGTAAATGGTAGCTAAGTTTATGTTTGACCTACTTGGTAATTAAAGATACTATTTTAGGAAATTAAAAAAAAAACCCTTTCAAAATTGTAAAGATGCATCCATATAGTTTTGGAAAGTGTGCCAGGTACAGAGCTAAATAAAAAATATGTGTAGGTGGGTGTGTTCTGTACAGCAAAGGGAGTTTTAAATATCCCCTGAAGATTATGTTGTCCTAGATGGCACACTATTTTAGAAAATAACTATACTCTGTATAGTCAAGAAAAGGCTAAAGTTAAACAAAAAATGATGTGCTTCCATGTGAATTGGGAATATTTAAAGTTGCACAGATACAGATAATGTGGGGAGGTATCTTATTCAGTAGAATAAAGAAGTGGTTTGCATCAGAATCACCATCTTTTAACAAAAGCAACCTTCCACCATAACCAGAGTAAAATCCCTGAGGTTCATGGGGTAATTAAGTTGAAACTCCATGAAAGTTCTTATTAGCATAGTTATACTATAAATATAAATTCAGTGAAAATTAAGTCAAGAATTTGAATAGTTCAAAGTTATATTGAAAGATAAATCGTTAAGAGTCAGTAGAATAATAATCTAAATTTCTTGTTAATATAATAAATACCATCATTTTTGTTGATGCTGACATATTAAAATATAATGTCATTTTCAACAGGACTTAAAGAGAATGAAAACTATAGTCAAGTGAAGACACGAATGTCTTGTCTGACACCCATCAGCAAAAATAAATAGGGGTATTCACCTCCATGAATCATCAAGGCAAGGAAAGAAACAATTTCATGGTGCAGAAGCTCTAATGAGCCTACCCACCCTCTCTGTGCCCCAGACTATTAGGTCACTAAACTTATTAAAGAAGTTTCCATTACTGCACAGAGAAGTTTGCAAAACTCATTTAACCATATGATAAAAGAGAGATGAAAGGCACTTATTGAATTAATCAGGTGGAACATTAAAGAAAGAGTTTGCGTGGCAATTTAATCTTGACAAAAACTTGGGTGAGGAATTTGAAAAATTTTCTTTCTTGGCATAAGGGCATAAATTAACATTGTAAGTTACTAGGCTGAAGAAATATTAAGAGTTATTTTAAAGGTGATAAAATTGAGATAATGTTAAAGTTTTTTATTGCTATGTAACAAGATACCCCAAAACTTGGAGAAAACAAGTTAACTTGGAGTAAAACATCACCATTTTCTTGTTTCTCGCTGTTCTCTGGGTTGACTGGGCTCAGCTGTGCGGTTCTGCTCTACATGGCATTGACAAGGGTCATTCACTTGGCTTCCTTTGTTGAGCCAGGTGGGAAAGCCCAAGAGAGCTAAACTCACACTTTTGGTGTGTTGGTGCTCCTTCATGTAGCCTCTCATAGGACCAGTCCTTTCAAAGGGTAGGCCCAGAACTGATAAAATGTCAGTTCTGCCACATTCTAGTGACTAGAATAACCAGAAAGCCCATCCCGATTCAAGAGGAAGAGTAATGAATGGATTTCATTTCTTTGAAGGATCAAGCACCATGCGTGTGTAGGGAGAGAGGAAATTCATGTGTCCATCTTTGGAAACTATCTACTATAAGTAGTGGTAGCACACCATAGATCTACCAAAAAAAATCCAACACAAACCTCTGTTTTAAAATCAATGCGTCTAAGGGTGCATGGCTGGCTTGGTCAGAAGAGTGTGGAATTCTTGATCCTCGGGGCTGTGAGTTCAAGCCCCATGTTGGGCGTAGACATTACTTAAATAAGTAGACTTTAAAAAATTAAAAAATAAAGTCAATTGTGTCTAAATAAAATAAATTGGAAGAGATATACAATAATGGCTAACGTACAAGGGTTACTTGTGCACTAATCAAACATTTTCTCGTGTAATTCTCAGAGCAACTCTTTCAGATAGTATTATATTAGGCCTAATCTTGAAGATGAGGAAATTGATGGACAGAGAAGTTAAATAATTTATCCAAAGTTACGTATTTAGGAAGAAGTAGAGTTAGGATCTCAAACTAAGTAGTTTGACTCCAGTACCTATAAAACTGACTCTAGGATAAAGTGCTCCAAATTTTATTTTCCCCAAATTCTCTCATCCAACAATTGGTTTGACACCTACAGTGTTATAGATATTGTTCTTGTGTTGGGGCATAGATAAAACAAGGTTCCTGCATTCATGGACATTCAAATGGGAGGAAATAACTGATAAATAAACACTTAAAATGTCAGGTGGTAGAGTGCTATAAAGGAAATATAAAGTATGATTGGGGATAGGGAATGAATTGTCAGATAAGGTCTTAGCGACTTTGAAAATGCCAGAACAGCAAATAATTTTCCTTACCACCTAAATTATAAGAGTGGTCTGGGCTATAAAGTGTACAATATGGGAGAAGTCCCAAACTGCAGTTTTTATTATTTAATGACCCATTTATACATTGTCATTAGAGACCATTATGTTCAGCCAATCCTACATTCATTGATTCAATAAACATTATATGGACCAAATACAGATATAAAGATGAGGGAGACAAGCCCTTGGGCCTAAGGATTTTACAATCCAATATTTCACTCAACTGCCTGATAAAATTATGTAATGTATACTCCTATTGAAGTATCCCTCACATGTTAAAAATGTACTAAAGAAATTAAACACAAGCCTTTTTAAAAGGTGAAGGACATTGGGGAGGATATGTGCTATGGTGAGTGCTGTGAATTGTGTAAGACTGATGATTTATAGACTTGTACCCCTGAAACAAATAATACATTATATGTTAATAAAAAAATAGAAAAGAAAAGAAAAAAGTTAATTTGGCTAAGTAAAATGAATAGGAAAAAGGATAGTAATGGCTAACATATGAGGGCTTATTATATGCTAAAAATTGTTCTATGCATCTTGCATGCCTTACTTATCTTATTTCAGTGTCATGTCAGTCTAAGGGTAGTCACTTTTATTATCTGATTGAAACTGTGGCTTAAGGAAATTATGCCTTTCTCAAGATAACACAGCTAGTACGAGAGCCTGGATTTGAACCTGGGTTCTTTTGAATTTATACTTTTAACTGCTATGATCATGGTCAAAGCTGAATCTATAATCTCTATAGTAGTATCATCTGAATTTCTTCTTAAACAAGCAAATTCTCAAGCTTCATCCCAGACCTACAGATCCAGACTCCAAGTGGAGTCCAGCAAAATTCTGTAGTTACTTTGTTTGAGAATCACTAAACTCCACTCTACTGCCTCCCTTCCCATTGATAGAAACCATTTTCTATTCTATAAATGTAAAGTAACATTTCTGTGGCAAGCCTGTAGGGAGAACACAGTCTGGAAGATAATTTCCCTGTGAATATATTATTGATGAGACTCTAATAAGGATGAGAGGTGTTGGATTGATCTGTTAATTGGAGCTGGGGAAGGCTTAAGATTCATTGATTTCAGAGGATCTCTCTAATTTTGGATTTCAATTCATTCCCTTAAATTAATATATCTTTTGTGGAGGAGTGATTGCCCTACTGGGCTTCCAGGTTACATGGCTGCTAATAGAGAAATTAGGTCCTGTGTTATACCTGAAAACATTAAAATTGTTCTTATCATTTTCACTGAGCAAAGAGACACGAAATGCTTTAAATTCAAAACTTTTCAGAAAACAGGGGCACCTGGGTGGCTTAATTGGTTAAGCATCTGGGTCTTTGTTTCAGCTCAGGTCATGATCTCAGGGTCCTGGGATTGAGCCCCTGAGCCCCGAGCCCTAACCCCTGAGCCCCATGTTGGGCTTTGTGCTCAGCAGGGAGTGTGCTTCCCCTCTCCTTCTGCCCCTCCCCCTGTTCCTGCACACAATCTGTCTCTGAAATCAATCAATCTTTAAAAAAAACTTTTCAGAAAATAAATTCTAGTGATTTTTTTACAAGTTTAAATCTTTCAGATTTTGACAGTGAAAGTGGAAGGCTATCCAAAACATCCTAAGGGAATCATTTCACGTAGAGATGTGGAAAAATTTCTTTCAAAGAAAAAGAGATTTCCAAAGAACTACATGTCACAGTACTTTAAACTCCTAGAAAAATTCCAGATTGCCTTGCCAATAGGAGAAGAATATTTGCTGGTTCCAAGCAGGTAAATCTAAACTTAAAATTTCAATTACTCTTTGGAAATTCACCAGCTATTGTATGTTTTAATTGTCAAAATAACTTTGGTTTATGATAAATGTACTAATTTTTTTTTTGCTTCTTGTGTACACTTTCTACTGAAATGTAGCATTTACTTTTAATGAAAAAACTACATTTGACATTTTAAAGGTGTAGTAAATGACTTATTTTATGTATGTAAATACTATTTGGTTAACCACTGCTTAAATTACTTAAGAAAGGGAAATAGTTATTATTGTGTGTGTTTATTCATGTGTGTCCTTATATGGCAGTGAGTTATATTAAACAAGTTCTGGGGAGATAGTGAGTTTTCATCAGAAGAATTTATGGCAGTGAATTTTCCGAGGAAAGCAGCAATACAATGAAGGCCTAAGTTCTAATCCTGTATTATAGAAATTTTTCTTGTTGCTTTATATTTTCTTATTGCTGGGAAGTGTCATAAGGTGTGTGACATTGAAAAGTGCAAGTTGTATTGATTGGTAGATGCTATCCAATTCTAAAAATTGAATATTCTGAAAATAAATATATACTTTCTTATAGGACATGCATTTTTTTCAAGTTTTATATAATCCCTTAAAACTTTTCTATGCATAACTAATTATAATTACTTATTAGTGTATATAGGATTGCTGAAAAAATGTAATGCATCTGAACATGCATTTGAATTGATTGAATAGCTATTGAATTTTTGAAGAAGAAAGGGCATGTAGCAAAAGAACATTATAAAAAAGTACAATTGCCTAGAATATTTATCTTCAGTTCATTGATTTTAAGGAGTAAAACACTTTGGTTAACATGGTTGGGTGTTTTATGGAGCTATATAGTGCTGATGTCCTTTTCTCTTTAGTTTGTCTGACCACAGGCCTGTGATAGAGCTTCCCCATTGTGAGAACTCTGAAATTATCATTCGACTATACGAAATGCCTTATTTTCCAATGGGATTTTGGTCCAGGTTAATCAATCGATTACTTGAAATTTCACCTTACATGCTTTCAGGAAGAGGTATGTATTTAATGAAGACTTAATATTTGAGAAGTTAGGGGGAAAGCATATTAAAATTTTCATTTTAATATTTAATAATATTATTTAACTAATTATTAAATATAACTATTTAATTTTTAATATTTTAATATTTTATTTTCACAGAGTTTACTTATTTGTAAGGCCACTGAAAATCAGAAAATAAGCTCATAAAATTTTGGAGTAGCCAAGATAAAGAAAGACACAGGTTCACATAAGCTTATGCAGTTTGTCAAGAGGAAATTTCTCAAGTCCTCACTCAAAGCCTATTTTTTTTTTATTTTAGACACATGTATAATAAGTAGGAATATCTTGCTTTCCAAGCCAAAGTAGACTAGAAGCAACAATTTTAGAAGGTAAGATTACTAGGAGTAATTGATGTAGAATCACACACACACACACACACACACACACACACACACACACAAATGAAGAAAGAAAAGCTAGAAGTGACTATTACTGCAAATCTAGGGAGTTTTACTTAATAAAGGTAACAGTTGTGACCATTCAGACCATTCAGTGTAGAGACTTTAATAGCTCTCTTTTACTGCACAATTCCTGAACAATTTACAAAAAAGAATAAAAATGGGTGTTTATAATGCTTGCTCTTTCTTCTGCAAGAAAAGGAGATCTTAGTGCTCCTTTTCATTTTGGGAAAATATCATTTTGGGGTGTTAAAAATCAGCATTATGCAGGTGTTACTGTATTCAGAAATAAACCTTATCTTGCTTGCAATTAATATAGGTAGTTACATTGCATTAAAACAAAACATTCAGGAAGTTTTGTGATAACCAACTTCTTTTAAGAGTTTTAAAAGTTATGAGAACTTGGGGCATTTGGGTGGCTCAGTCGTTTAAGCGTCTGACTCAGTTTCAGCTCAGGTCATGACCTCAGGGTTGTGAGATCAAGCCTGCTTAAGATTCTCTCTTTCCCTCCTCCTCTGCCCCTCCCCATCCACCACTCTTGCTCTTTCTTTCTCTTAGAAAAAAAATTGAAAGTTACGAGAACTTATTTATGATTCTTTTTCTTAAACGTATTAAACTATTTAACGTCATGAACCTGAACTCTCTCTTGGGTTACCTACTGGGCATTTTGTTTATTTCCTTGCAAAATTAAGATTAAAATATTTAATTTCATGTATAATAGATATGGTTGAGGACTTGTATCATTAACAATTCCAGTACTTTGTTTCAAAACAAATATCTCTATTAGTTACTTGTGGCATGTTCAGTGGCTTTTGTGCTCCTTTAATTTATGGAGTAGTTCATGATTAATGGACACATTTGGGTCCATTTAAACTTCTTTCAGAACGAGCACTTCGCCCAAACAGAATGTACTGGCGACAAGGCATCTACTTGAACTGGTCTCCTGAAGCTTATTGTCTGGTAGGATCTGAAGTCTTAGACAATCACCCGGAGAGTTTCTTAAAAATTACAGTTCCTTCTTGTAGAAAAGGTAAGGAAATTAATTCAAAACTTTGAATTGTACCACTAAAGAAGTTTAAACATTTTTTTAAAAACTCTGTAGTTTCCAGCTTTGAAACAGAATATGGTTCAGATAGGTTGTTGATGAGCTCTCCTTTGGATTGTATAGGCTGTATTCTTCTGGGCCAAGTTGTGGACCACATTGATTCTCTCATGGAAGAATGGTTTCCTGGATTACTGGAGATTGATATCTGTGGTGAAGGAGAAACTCTGTTGAAGAAATGGGCATTATATAGTTTTAATGATGGTGAAGAGCATCAAAAAATCTTACTTGATGACTTGATGAAGAAAGCAGAAGAAGGTAATGTTGATAGAATTTTCAAATGTTTTCAAGTGATACTTTCAATATTTGTGGAGTTTTATAATAAATGTAAGAAATATTCTTATCCATAAAGGGTGAGTTAGGGGATACTACATTCAATTACAGTGACGGCTGACAAAGATGGATTATATTTGTTACCAATAAGATATTTGTATTGTAGATTCAGAACATTTTTGGTTTGAGAGTTTGAGTATCGGCTCACTGAGCAACATAACCTCATCTGTGAAATAGCAATACTAAAACCTACCTCATAGAATTGTTATGAGGATTAAAATAGATGATGCATGCTTCCAGAATTTGGCTTTTATAAATAATGCTGCAGTAAACACAAGGGTGCATATATCTTTTTGAATTAGTGTTTTCATTTTCATTGGGTAAATAGTAGTAGAACAACAGAATCACATGGTGTTTCTATTTTTAATTTTCCAGTAACCTCCACACTGTTTTACGCATGGCCGTAAAACCAGTTTGCATTCCTACCAATAGCACATGAGGATTCTTTTTATTTCACATCCCTGCCAACACTTGTTATTTCTTGTTTTTGATTGAAGTCATTCTGACAGGTATAAGGTGATATCTCATTGTGGTTTTGATTTACATTTCCCTGACGATTAGTGGTGTTGAGCAACCCAAATGTCCACTGATAGATGATTGTATAAAGAAGATGTGGGCTATATGTATGTGTGTATACACACACACACACACACACACACACAAACACACAGAGAGTGGAATATTACTCAGCCATAAAATAGAATGAAATCTTGCCATTTGCAACAACATGTGTGGAGCTAGAGGGTATAATGTTAAGTGCAATAAGTCAGACAAACAAAGACGAATACCACATGATCACTCTTTGTGGAACTTAAAAAACAGACCAAAGGAAAAAAAAAGGAGACATGAAAAACCGAGACTCTTAAATACAGAGAACATTAGTAATTACCAGAAGGGAGATGGGTTGGGAGCTGTGTGAAGTAAGTAAAGGGGATTAAGAGTATGCTTATCATGATGAGCACTGAGAAATGTAAAGAAGTGTTGAATCATTATATTACACACCTGAAACTAATATAACACTGTATGTTAATTATGCTTGCATAAAAAATAAAATAGGATAATACATAGAAAAACATAGCAACCTCTTAACCATGTAATAAATGCCCTCACCAATGTGGTAAAAGTAGAGAATAGATGATTTTCTAGACAGATGTCAGTCCAAGGCAGTCCTGAATTCTAGTTTCTAATGAGTGAACCTAGGAATAAGTTTCTAACATTCTAAGTAGATAGGTATTAATCAAACCTTTAAAAGTTTCTCAGATTTTCTAGAGAAAAATAAAATTGGTAAGAAAACCTAAAAATGATTAGAAATTATAGGAAATATTATTTTTGCACAAATTTATGTACATCCTTAAAAATTTGTTTTTAAAAAATGTTTTATGTACTTCTTAGGAGACCTTCTAATAAATCCAGATCAACCAAGGCTCACCATTCCAATATCTCAAATTGCTCCTGACTTAATTTTGGCTGACCTGCCCAGAAATATTATGTTGAATAATGATGAATTAGAATTTGAACAAGCTCCAGAGTTTCTTTTAGGTAACTATTTTTGTTGGTTTGAGAATAAAAATTAGGATGTAATTTTTCTCTATAATCTAGAAAAGATTCAAATATATTATCATAGTTTGTAATGTCTTCAGATATTTGTTTTAATGTTTTTTTTTTTCCAGAATGATCTATTTGAAAGTGATATGTTACAGACATGGAACTTGCTTTGCACACATTCTTATGGACTAGGTTCAAGATAAGGATGGAGTAGCTGTGGAAGCACACGTGTTTGTGAACTATATCTTTGCACTTGCCTTAAGGGCTGGAAATGAGGGAGGCAGATAAGGAGATTTTTCAATTGTGTAATGCAGTCATTTTTCAGTCTCAAAAAGACAGAATAAGTAAAAGAAGAACACCTCGAGGTAGTCATAGGAATAGTTTTGTTCCTCAGGATGATAAGCATGAATTCTCATGAAAATATTCATGAAAAACAGTTTGGGATGAAAAATTGAGAAGCATTAAGTCAGTGATATACTCAAGTTCTAAGCCTTCTTTAGAGTCATTGGGAACCATGAAGAGCATTGGATTGAGTTAATGTAAAATATCTGAAGACAGTTCTGGGTTTACTTTGTGGAGTCATTGTTTTGTCTGTATACATTTAATTTTAATTAAATTTACACAGAAAGAATGCCTGAAATATGTCTGTTGGTACATTAAAATTATTAATAAGGAATATCCAAAATTTGGGACATGACATGTAAAGGTAAAGAAACTGCTTTGTACCTTTATTCTTCACATCAGTTGAAAAGTTTAGAATGAATTTGAATGCTTTGGAACTCTGAAAGTGAATATATTAGTAATAGTGGGTTAACACAAAATGCTGAATTGTCAGTGCCAAATCCTAGATCTTAACCAATACCAAACTTGACTTGTGATTCCAAGGGCACAGGTAAGTACCAGGCATACTGGAGTCTTTCTTTGAAGGGGTCTCAAGCTATCAGATCAAGCTCCCCCAAAATATCTCTCCCCCCCCCCCCCGCAAAATATCTCTTATTAGTGAGTATAATGTGTTTCATATAAATGGACACTTTTTGAGCAATGTATGTAGAAATGTTCACGAAATTCATTTTGAAGCACTTGTGGGATTTTTTTTTTCAGTTTTATTGTTATAATTGACATATAGTACTTTAATTTTAAGGTATACAGCAAATTATTTGACTCTACGTATATCATGAAATAATTACCACAGTGATTTTAGTTAAAATTGATTATAGATATAAAAGAAAAAGAAAAAAAATTTTATTGGTGGTGAGATCTTATATGATTCTCTTAACAACTTTCAATATATATTACATAGCAGCATTAACTATAGTCATCATGCTGCTCATTCCACCCCTAATAGTTATCTTATAACTGGAAGTTTTTACCTTTGACCACTTCTAAAGCACCTGTGTTCTGTATTCCATTAATTACACAGAGGAAAATAATTATTCCCATTCTCTAGTCTCATGTCCCATAAACCCATAAATTCCATGTTTATTTACAATTTGATCAGGGTTTCTCAAACTCTGCACTATTGCTGTTTTAGATTGATTGATTCTTTGTTATGGGCACTGTCCTCTACTGTAGGATGTTTATTTATTTTATTTTATTTTTAAATTTAATTTTACTTTTTCAGTGTTCCAATATTCATTATAGGATGTTTAGTAGCAGCCTTGACCTCTGCCCACTAGATGTCAGTGGTCACACCCCCCTCCCCAGGTGTGACAATCAAAATGTCTCCAGATATTGCAAAAGGTAGAGGGTAGGGATAGGGGAGCAACATCATCTTAGTTTAGAATCAGTGATCTAAACAAATGAGATATATCCTTCTAAAAACATTTTATAATCTTCTCAGTGTTTTTATGCTAAGGTAATGTGGTAGAGGTCATTCATTGCCATTTTCGTTGTAGGGTAGGAATGAATTTCAGGCCTTCAGTTAACATTTTCCTCCCAAGATGGCAGTTACTATATGAACTTTTTGATAGATTTGTAAATATTAATAGACTTCTTTTATGAAAAAATTTTAAATGCACAGGTATAGGGTTTTGTGTGTCTCTTTGAGGAGTTGTGAGGTGTATTTCCTCTTCAGGGAACTATTTTTCCAGAGAGCCGCAATAGAAAGATACTTCAGTGGTGTGATCTGATGGGGTTAGGAAGGTTTCCTTGCCTTCAAGTTTCTTTCACACCTTGGTGTCACAAATGCTCAATAACAGTCCTTAACCTTATTTTTAGTGTTAGCCATCTGAGGGAGATGATCGTCCATGCTCCATTTTAATATGGCAGTGATTTGGAAATAGGGAAGGGCTTTAAAAAATTAGAAATCTCTACTACTCTCCCCTGAAATTTTTATATCTCTTTAGAGTGTATTTCTTCTATTTGTTTTTTCTTTGTTGTTGATAGTTGTCCAGATTGAGGGGAACCAGAACAAGGGTCCATCTGTTTTACTCTTTCTCTCCTTTCTCCTTCCACTTGTTTTCTTTCTCTTTTCCCTCTCCTGTTTGCCCAGTCTTGCTTTGATTCAAATATTTAACTGATTCGATAGCCTTCATTTCTCTCTAAAACTCTCAATACCATCAGTATTGAGTAATGGTTTTAGACGTTGGATATTTATTGAGTACTGGAAGGAAGGAAGGATGACAAGACTGAAGATACACAGATAATATTTTAACATGTCTACCATATAGTAGAAATATGACATATACTCAAGTGAAGACTTATTATTTTTATTTTTAATGTACATTGTTTCTGAGCATAAAATAATATATGCCTACAAGTACTTATCGTAGAGATGAAAATACACAATACAAAAATAAAGATACTAAAAAACACAAACTATCTAAGCTTCCCATAGATGCATAATTTCACCGCTTAGAAATAACAGATCTCAACATTGTTCTATTTCTCTGTAGATTTTTCTGAGTTCATTCACTTATGCCAATCAAGTGCTTGTATTTCAAAGCACTATATGAGAACCATAAATACTATACAAATAAGGACATACTGTGTGTCAGTGACGAGTAATAGTCAGTCCATGGAGATGATCCTAGTCAATTTCTCAGGCTTTGGTATCTCAATATGGATTGTGCTTTACAGATTGGGTAAACCCTGCAGAGGTTGAGATGAAGAAACAGCAGAGCTCTTTGAGTAACAGTGGAATGGGAGCTTGGAGATGCAAAGCATGTTCAGGAAATTTTGGCTATTCCAGTTTTCTAGAACAGCTGTTCTCAACCCTGGTTGTGCACTACTGTCACCTGATGAATCAAAAGAAAAAAAATACTAATGATCAGTAACTCTTGTGATTAATCAGGTCAGAATCTTTGAGGGTGGACCGAGACAATGGTATTTTTAGAAAGCTCCTCAGATGTCCTGTGCAGCCTAAATTGCGAGAACCACTGGGTTAGAGCCCAGAGAATGAGCAGTAGGACAGGAAGAGAAACACAAGAATTTGGAGCTACAAATGGATTTGTCCCTGATTTGGAATCTTTTTTAGTAGACAGCATAGAATAATTTGTTTTTGAACAAGAGAGTAGCATAATAAAAATGTAATTATAGGGAGATTGATTCTGTAGGAGAGGTAGACTGCATAGGACGGGATGACCTCAGAAGGCCTCCACAGTCTAGGCAGAAAGCATCAAGGGCATCAAATGGGTGCAGTGGGAATGGAAATGGGAAGGAGACATGGGGCAAAGAACTAAGATGATTTTTCGGTTTTGGCTCTAGAATGACCACAAAAAGAGGGGTTTTGTTTGTTTGTTTGTTTGTTTGTTTGTTTGTTTATTGTTTTGTTTTAATGAGATTTATGAGGTGGAATAAACACTGGTTTGGAGACAAGATGATGAGGGTGGCTTCTGGTGGAGCATGGTTGAGATTTGGAGGGGCACGCCAGCGATCTGCAGTGCAAAGCTGTAGATAAAGGATAGAGTTCAGAAGGTGGCTTATGGCTATAGATGACGATGTGAAACACTCAACATATAGGAAGAGATGAAGTTAGGGAGTTGGTGAGGTAGTTGAGTGGGGAGAATGTAGACGGAAGAGGAAGACTGGAAGGCTGGAACAAAATTTTTAGGTGTGTCATAGTTCATGGAGTAGAAGGAGGAAGAGTAGGCATCAGAGGAGACTTGATACAATGGAACAAGTGGGTTGGATTTCTGTTCACGTATACAACATATGTAATTACAACTGATAGAATTTATCTAGCTTTTCGTCTTGGAGAGATTAACTGAAGTTCTTTTGTACTTTCTTTTCAAAAGGTGATGGCAGTTTTGGATCTGTTTATCGGGCAGCCTATGAAGGGGAAGAAGTGGCTGTGAAGATTTTCAATAAACATACATCACTTAGACTGTTAAGACAAGTAAGAAATCCAATAGTATTATTACATTACCTCGGACATTGGTAATCTTCTGAAACTATGGTTTTGCATGTGTTTGTAAAAATGCAAAATGACCACATTTCCCTCAAGTCTACCTGAGTTTAGTTATGAAATCATGCTTTTGTCCTTACCTCATGGAGTAAAAAAAAAGTTAGTTTGGTTTCTCCTGTTGAAAAAATGAAAAAAATGAAGATAGTATGCTGAGAATTCTTGTATGAGGCATCATACTTACACCCCAAGTACAGAAGAAAAGAGGGTGCCTCTTTTGAGGTCTTGTACTTCAGAGGAACCCAAATTCTGTACACAGTGGGTCATTTAAAAATATATCTCCGTTTCACGTCTATCACATGTTCTTTCCTCCATAAGCACTTTATGTTCAGGATGGTGCTGTGCACTGATTGGCTTAGGCCTGTGTTACTCAATCTCTATAGTAATGCAGATAGTGTTACTTAGAATAGTCACACTCTTTCCAGAGGCTGGGATTTGAGTAAGATCCCCCCAAAATTCATGGTCTGCTTGGGTGAAGGTAGGATAACTCAGCAAAAATCAAGGTACCCTGGGGCACCTGGGTGGCTCAGATGGTTCGGCACCTGCCTTCACCTCGGGACATGGCCTCCAGATCCTGGATCGAGCCCTGCATAGGGCTCCTGGCTCAGTGGAGAGTCTGCTTCTCCCTTTCCCTCTGCTGTTCCCCCTGCTCATGCTCTCTCTCTGTCTCTCTCTGTCTCAAATGAATAAATAAAATATTTTTAAAAATATCAAGCTACCCTTAGAAAGAAGGAAAAGTGAGTGGATATTGAATGCAAAGCCAACAATGGTGACTCTAGTACCCTCTCTGATATTGAGTACTCGTGGGGATTTATTCTATTTTCTGAGTTTTTTCTGACAGTAGGAATGAGAGAGTGAGTCAGAGTGAGAGTAAAGGTAAAATCCAATTTGAAATCTGTAATTTTATGCCAGAACTCAACTGTATTTTTAATCTGTTCATTCTTATTTAAAAAAAATAGAGAAGTAATTTGTGCCTAAGTCTGAAACTAAATGACTTGTGTAAACTTAAAAAAAAAGGCATAGTTATAATATATTACTTATTCTAGATAATGAAAATAATTCCATGTTTGTGTAAAATATCCTGGAGTAATTTTATTAATAGTATCAAAAGTTATACTGTGGCTCTAGAAATAAGTTAATAAGCATTTTATAACCAGAAGCAAGTCTATGAAGCAAATCTGGACGCAGTTTCTTTCAATATGTAGGCAATTGGTTGTATAAATTGATTTTCAGCTTAGTCATTAGTCTTTAATACATGTTTCAAATTTTATGCTGTGTGCTCAGGGAACTCTGTTGAAAATCAGAACACTAAGAATGTGTACAGGACTGAGTAGTGTATAGGCAGCTTGGTGACTCAAGGAAATGATAGGAGAAATACTAACAGTAGAGTGTGTAATAGGCTTGTTCTTTTTTGTTTTTCTTTTTTAAGATTTATTTATGTATTTGAGATAGAGAGAGAAGGAGAAAGCACAAGTGGGGCAGAGGGAGAGAGAGAAGCAGCCTCCTCGCTGAGCAGGGAGCCTGGCTTGGGACTCAATGTGGGGCTCCATCCCAGGACCTGTGGATCACGACCTGAGCTGAAGGCAGACCCTAACTGACTAAGCTATTGAGCTATCCAGGCACATGTGCTTGTTCCTTAAAAAAAAAAAAAAAAGGAAAGAACAGGAAAGCACTTCAGTATCCGATGCTGCATTTTGAGGGTCAGTCTACCAGTAGTCATGGACTGAGGCTGATCTGGTAGAGTCTGCTGCTCCTTTCTCTTTGAAATCAGTGAGCGATTTTCGAGGATGGAAAATTTGAATTAGGCTTCTTTCTGCCTGAACCTTTGAAAGAAAACAGACCGAACTTGACTGCTTCTCATCAGTTTAAACCAACTGAGCTGATCAGACAGAGGAAAGAAAGATTGCTATCCACTAAGGAAATATGATTGTGGTCTGGAGCTTTTATTCTTGGAAAATTCCTGCTCAGGGTATTCAGCCTTTCTTCTTCAGCTTGCAGAATTCTCCACACTCCTGTTTCCTGGCAAAGGCAGTTGGCACTGATACTCCACACCTTCAAAGCTGTTGTTAAGAAGCAGAGCTTCAGGAGAAATCACAGTTTAAAACATGAATCAATTTAATATCACATGAACTAAAACTTCAACTAAATTAGGGTTGCCGGGTAAAGTGAAATATACAGAGTACAGTGTGTGTGGAATTCACAGAAGTCTCCCAGGATATGGGCTAGGAAGAGGATTACGTCAGAATGCAGACCTCTCTGTTCCAGCTAAAACGCTATCTCTGTCTCCTCGGGGAGAGATTGTTGGAGCTGGGGATTGCTTCAGTGAGGGTGGCTCCAGGCAGGCCACTCTGAGAAAGGAAGAGTATTTGCGTGAAGATCAGAATGATGAGAAGCCTTTGGCCGTGTGGAGGGTGAAGGGGTTTCAGAGCAGAGGGATCAGCATGGGCAAAGCCCTTATGGCTGGAATGAAGGAGCTGGGCACGTGCAGAGAACTGAATGGACACCAGTGTGGTGGAAGCATAGAGGACAGAGAAACAGAGGGTTTGAGAGATGGGCTGGGGGCAGGTCAGATCGGGCCGTGAAGGTGGTGTAAGTACAGGGGGTTTTAATCTGAAAGTAATAGGAAGTTATTAGAGGGTTTTCAGAAGGAGCGATACCAAATATCCCTGTGGGCTTAGACACTCTCAGTAAACTTGTCTAGTCATGAAACCTCTAATGATAGGCAGGTTGTACCTCACATGCTAGGGGCAGTTGATGAGTACTGGCGGCTCAGAATCCTGGGCTGAGGGCGACTCTGTGGTAACTGGGGTTCATTAGATGAGATTGACATGACCTGGTAGCGTAACCATGGAGTGTGGACTGTCCCTGCATTAAATCTTCTGAAAAACAGAGCAAAAGGAAAGAGGGAACTTAACGTATTCGTTCAATATACATTTTTTTTAAAAATATGTTTATTCCCGAATATGTGGAAAATGCAAAAAAAGAAAGAAGAAATGGAACACTTGCTGTAATCCAGTTTCCCAGAGAAAAACCACTCTCAAAGTGTCGAGACACTTAAGGAAGGATATACTGGGGCTGTATTACGTGTAAATGGTTTTTGCTTTCACAGGAGCTGGTGGTCCTTTGCCACCTCCACCACCCCAGCTTAGTATCTTTGCTGGCGGCTGGGATTCGTCCTCGCATGTTGGTGATGGAGTTGGCCTCCAAGGGTTCGCTGGACCGCTTGCTTCAGCAGGACAAAGGAAGTCTCACCAGAACCCTGCAGCACAGGATTGCGCTACATGTGGCTGATGGCTTGAGGTAATTAATTCAGTCATGTGGTTTTCTACTCTGTGCGTGACAAGATTGAGCCTGCACTTACTCTCGGACTTAGAGAATAGCACTTTCCAGTAACATGACACCCCAGTAACATTTCACAAACAACTTGAGGGAAAAACTACCATTTCCTGGATCAGGTTTTGTAATTTTGTAAATTAGAGTAGGAGGGCCACACAGAACCTCCTACGTAGTGAAAGGAGAGTTTGGACCCAGGAGTCCTGCTCTGGAGCTACTGATGTTAACCCAGTAATGGCCTACTTCCCCTAAAAAATGTACGTGAAGTTTCAAAGTGTCAAGGAAAGTGTCAGTTCTCATGGATAATTCTAATAAGGAAAGATTGGTGTGTATTTCTGAAGGGGACTGGAGAGATTTGACCGTCAGAGGCACATCCAAGCCTGCAGCCAGCTGGCACCAGGAGGCACAAGAGAGTGGGAAGGCCAGGTCTTTGGAGACAATGGGACTGGGAGAAAACACTGCCCCACACACTTAGTAACTGTGATTTTACACCTCTGAAACTCTTTTTGTTAGAGCCTGTACACTGTGACTAATACTTAATTTGTAACATTTCAAGGACTTTTGTGATAATTGAAGATATCTCAGATTGAAGTCTCGATTTCCTACTCCTCTACTGGCCCCATCTCCAGTCACGGGCATATTTCACCTTGGAGTTGTCCTTCATTCCTTCCTTCCTCCCACATCCCACACCTAATCCTTCAGCAAATACTTTCAGATCTGCCATCAAAACAAATCTTAATTCAGCTACTTCTCACCGTCTCTCTCCCTACCGTGGTGTCTGAGCCACTGTCATGGCTCCTTGCCTAACCGGCCCACTTGCTTTCATCTTTGCCCCACGTCACATGGTGGCCATGGTGGTTTTTCTTCATGGAAGTTGGGTCAAGTCTTTATCCTGTTATCAGCCCTCTCCTGTCTCACTCTCTAATCGCTGTGCTCAGCCGCTTGCTTCTCTGATATTATTTCTCAAATATACCCAGGGCTTTATATCAGTTCTTCTCTTGACCAGGAGTGTCTGACCCCCAGATCTCCTCTTGGCTCATTTCTTTCAGGTTTCCCCTCAGAGAGGATGTCCCTGCCTACCTTATGTCTCTCTGGCACCTATAGTGCTTATCACTACCTGGTATTCTTTATGTTTTCATTTAAAAAGTTTGTTCATTGTCTGTCTTTGGCAGTGGAATCTAAGGGCCACAATAGCAGGAACTTGCCATCTTGTTCACCTTCCTATCCATAGCACTTGGGACAGTGGGCCCTCAGTAAATACCTGTCGGCAGTAGAGAGAGTAGGGAGAGAGAGAATAGGGAACAAGGGAGAGAGGGAGGAAGGACAGCAGTACCTGGTCCGTATAGCCACACAGTGGATACAAATTTCTTTCTCTTCCTTCCCTTCTGAAATACTGCATCTCTTCATCTCAGGCCATCTCCAGAAATGTAAATGGAATGGATGGTAAGGAAAACAAATAAACACTACTCATAAACAAATAAAACCAAACCAAGAAGGTATAACTTGATGATTATAGAGAATAGAACAAGAACCTAAAATAACTCTTTTCTGAAGGAGTCCAGAAACTACTGAAAAACACAGATTTATCAATGAGACATTATTGCAGAGGGTTGGATTTGGCTGGGTATATCTGCCTTTGGACACCAGGGGGAACTGTGTATTAAATTAATCTAGATAATGTGCAACAACGTCTCATGGATTTCCGAGCTGTGTCAGTGGCTTCCCTTAATTTAACTAAGTCCAGATCCTAATTTTCCCCTGATCCTTCTGTATAATTCCCAAAATGTTTATTTAGAAAATTAAGAATTACTAATTTTCATTCACAACTCTTTGACAGACCTCGTCTCTGAGACCTTACTTTAAATAACAAATCCATCAGTTTCTGATGAAGTAAATTGAACCTCAGCATATTTTCCTTTAACTTGCTTGATTTCTTCCCAGCATATTGCTAGGACAGCTTTCAGGATCTTGTGCCACAAGAAGCTAGAAGATTTCAGCCTTGAGTCTTCTACCAGCACTAAGTATATTTTTAAAAAATAAGGATTGTCTCCTCAAATATATTTCAGCATAAAACTATAACTACAGAGGTAGAAGGAGACAATAAAATCACACTCCCCTGGAGTCCCTTAAATGATAGAGCTCTTAGAGGGATATACGAGAACGTTTTTCACATTACATACTCTTTTACAATATTGCCTACAACTGTTAGCTTTCATTTCTCATTCAGGCCTCTCCCTTGGAGTCCTTAATCATAGTTCTCAATTACTTATGAAGATATGGTCACCTATATTTCCCATAAGTTTCTATGTTTCATTATTTACAAAATTGAGTTTCCTTTCTCTGCTACTCTCTCCTATCATGAATCTGTTCTTTCCCCTGTATCTCCCATTTGCTGACGAAGATCCTTGTAGTCATATCGAGGCTATCACTTTCCTCCCCAAAGTAAGTATCCATTTGGCTACCAGGTCTTTGACTATTTCACATTATCTTTTTCATCAATTCATTTATTTTTATGCTACTGCTGCTGCCTTGGTCCAGTACCTCTAGGGAATTACCAGAATATTTCTCCAAAACAAAAAATCTAACAATGCTTGAAATTCCCAGGTAGTTCCAAGTTATCTGTGAAGTACATCCACACTCCTTGGAGTAGCGTCAAAACTCTGCATATGCCTCTTGGCTGTCTCTCCATCCTCCTGCCTTTCCACTGCCCTCATTCACCATTCTAATCATGCTGAAGGTCTTGACTTTTCATTGGCATCCATATCTGTCCTGGCATTTGTCATTCCTCTCTTTCCCCAGATTTATCTGCCTATAGAAATCATTTTCCTGGAGAATTTACTCATGTACCATCTCCACAATGAAGCTCAGCTGCACCATGTGTAGATGGCCTCTCTAGCACATGTTCCTTGAGTTGGCTCTATGCAAGACTTTGTGGTAGGTGCTGAAGAGAGAAGGGCTGAGATCCTATAGATATGATATAATATATCATGAGATAGATTATCTTATCAAGATTGAAAACTTCCAATCTAGTGGCAGAATCTGCTTTGCTATCTTTACATCTGTTTTTCTCCCTCTGACTTCCCTAGCATTTGGTATTTCCCTAGAATTTGGTACTCACCACAGTTCTGTAACCTTTTTGAGTACCTGTTTCTCCTTCTAGAATGTGACTCCTCAAAAGCAGAGATTTCAGGATGGTTTTATAGCCCCTAGTGACCGACCCTTTTAGATGCCAATATATACTTGTTAAATGAATGAATGCATCTTATTTTTAGAACAATTCTACTTAGGGTGAGATAAAGTTTACTTTAAATTATAAAGAAAGGTGTTTCCTAGCAACACTGATGATAATCACAATTAAAGAATAACTAACAGAATTTAGACCAGTTTATTTTAATAAAATATTTGGCAATGCTCATTGTCACATAATGCATAAATTATGGCTGAATTATTTTCAGTAAGGCAAGATCTGTACTTGTTAATATATCAAAAGCTATTTTGCTAGTCTATTAGAAGCTATTAAAGCTGCACTTTTTAAGATTAAATTCTATAATTGAACATTTTAACTAACTCAGTTAATCTTTCCCTCCCACTGACATTATTTCAAATTAAGTTTAACTATTTTTTTAACCTTTGAGAAGTATTGTGAGAGAGTCTATATTCTATAAATATTCTGAAAGAGGCATGCATTAGGAAGGATTTGGATGCTGTTCAATTATGCATGACTTGGCTTTAACTTTTTTCTTCTTAATCTCCCAGCTTTTCTCCTCAGCAAGGCAAGGGTAGCTAATGGCCTTTCAGTAAGCCCTTGGTAAATTTTTCTTTCTAGTCCATTACTTATCGTTAAGGTCAACTTCATTAGTACATTTATCTTATTTTTCAGCCAAAAATATGTAGAGCAGAATGAGTAGGCCTAACGTCAAATGTCCTGACTACATCCTGGAAGAGAAAGGAAGTTCTGCTTCAGCTGATGCAATTAAATGATGCATACACTGTAGGTCATCCTGCAGTGGAGGGTTCAGAGTATCGCTGCCACTCTGCTCCTAATCCCTCTAACAGTGATGGGCATTAGGTAATGGAGTAAATATTTAGGGATACGATGTGAACCCAAACCAAAAGCCACAAACAAAGGATTTAAATTTACCTCTGTTAAGTTCTGTAAAAAATTGTCCTTTCAAGATAGGTCTTGAGATCACATGGAGAGCTATAGCAAATTTGACACTGTGGAGCAGGGAAGACAGTGTTGGGGGAGAATCTGAATTTTGTGACTACGTAAGAAAAGGGGGTAATGGAGTGACTTTAGTTGTTGGAGCACAGTGGTAAGCTCTCTGGCTGTGTTCCCAGAATGGACAAGATCTGGCTAATATTAAAACTTTATTTTGCTTTTTTTTTTTTTAAGATTTTATGTATTTATTTGACAGAGAGAGACCACAGGTAGGCAGAAAGGCAGGCAGTGAAAGATGAGGAAGCAGGCTCCCTGCCAAGCAGAGAGCCTGATGCGGGGCTCGATCCCAGGACCTGAGATCATGACCTGAGATCATGACCTGAAATCATGACCTGAGATCATGACCTGAGCCGAAGGCAGAGGCTTTAACCCACCGAGCCACCCAGGCGCTCCTTTTATTTTGCTTTTTAAAAATCTTTACCTGCAGTGCCCTGCTCTACAGCTTAGGTTTGATGGGATCAGTCTCTAAAGGGAGTGACTTTAACATCATCCAACATCACCTTTCCCAAGACATTGTTTTACTCATTCCAACTCTCAGTCCAAATGTTTTTTGTTAACCTTAATTCATAACAGAATTGGGTTTAAAGTAAATTACATCTTTAAACAGAGTATGGTATTGATAGCTAGATAGGTTTTTTATGTTGATTTGTAATTATTGAAAAAGGTGAAACTATTTTCCCCAAATTTAGGAAACATTTTAATCAGAGAAGAATAAATATCAAAAGAGAAATGAAATAGAGAGAATTTTAAAAGGTAAGATAAATTTCTTTATGGTTTTAAGAAAATCGAGATTAGATGGAATTATAACAAAATATGATCAACTCTTATTTAACATATTTACTTTTTAAACCGATTAAAATAGTCATATGATCCTTGAGAGAATTCAGAATTCCTTTTATGTAATTCTTAGATATGCAAAAGAAAAGTCACCAAAAATTGGTACTTTGCTTGAACTGGTTTTGCCTTAAAGTTTAAATCACTCACTTATCAACATTGACCTTTTTTTTGTTGGTTTGTTGGTTGGTTTTAAAAGCACAACCTTAAAAAAAAAATTAAAAAATAAAAATAAAAGCACAACCTTGGGGCACCCAGGTGACTCAGTTGGTTTAGGATTTGCTTTTGGCTCAGGTCATGATCCCAGAGGCCTGGCATGGAGCCCCGCGTTGGGCTCTCTGCTCAGCCGGGAGTCTGCTTCTCCCTCTTCCTCTCCCTCTGTGGTTTCTCTTGCTTTCACTCTCTCTCAAATAAATAAAATCTTTAAAAAAAAAAAAAGTAAAAGCACAAGCTTGTTTTACAGTATTTGGGTTATATGTTTTCATTTCCTTCTATGATATCTCTTCATCTCTGTGGAGGGATCAAATTTAGCACAGAAGTTTTGAGGCTTTGCATAATGGACGTACATTTTTAAGGAAATCATGACAGAAGTTATAATAACATAATCATATTTTATTGACACTGCCTGTACGTTTTCTGGCAGGTACCTCCACTCAGCCATGATTATATACCGTGACTTGAAGCCCCACAACGTGCTTCTCTTCACCCTGTATCCCAATGCTGGCATCATCGCGAAGATTGCGGACTATGGGATTGCACAGTACTGCTGTAGAATGGGAATAAAGACGTCAGAGGGCACACCAGGTAAGTGAGAAGGTTGGCTTGGTAATTCCTTCTTCAGAATGGACAACTAGTGACTTCTGTTGTAAGTTCAGGAGAATCAAGAGAACACTGTGTCCTATCCTGTTGTGAATAGATATTTCTTGTTTGAATATTGTGACCACTACGTTGCGATTTTAATCACTGTAGTCTGTAGGGGGAAAAATGTACTGATGTAATTTTCCAGGGGGTGGAAAACAAGTAAAAAATAGAGACTGATGACAAATTATATTTTTAAAAGTTGGATTTTTTAAATATTTAGATGTCCTAGAGGTGGTGAAAAGGAGCAACAGAAGTTTTTTTTTTTTTTTAAAGATTTTATTTATTTATTTATTTATTAGGAAAGAGAGAGAGTGAGAGAGAAGGGAGAAGGTCAGAGTGAGAAGCGGACTCCCCGTGGAGCTGGGAGCCCGATGTGGGACTCGATCCCGGGACTCCGGGATCATGACCTGAGCTGAAGGCAGTCGCCCAACCAACTGCGCCACCCAGGGGCCCGCAACAGAAGTTTTATACTAGGTATAAATTACCTAAAAATGAGGCAAACAAGATACAGTCTCACAAATCCTTTTTTTTATAACTCTGAAATCCAAAGAACTTTGAAAACCCAAGGACTTTTTTTTTAAGATTTTATTTATTTATTTGACAGAGAGAGAGAGCGCGCAAGCAGTAGAGCAGCAGGCAAAGGGAGAAGCAGGCTCCCCGCTGAGCAAGGAACCCGATACAGGACTTGATTCCAGAACTCTGGGATCATGACCTGAGCTGAAGGCAGATGCTTAACCCACTGAGCCACCCAGGCATCCCAATTTTTTTTGTATAACTGATTTGGTGGCAAAATCTGATCTGAACTCACTTGATACTTATTATGATCTTTATTTCTCAAACAGCATGTGAATATGCGTATGTTTCATGGCAGAAATACAGCACATTTGAGTACAGGGTGCTTGCCTCAATCCTGAGAGTTTCTATAATTATGTGCTTCATTATTAACTTTCTTAAATATGAAAAAGTATAAATTCCTAAATACTTCTGGCTCTGAGAGTTTCAGGTAGAGATTTGGGGCCAGAGTTTTCCATTGTACTGATCTTGATACAGGCTTAATTTCTTCTTCTTACAGATTGGTACAGGAGTTAAAACCTTTCACCACTGCCCTTCAGTTTTCTTTCTTCAAAATTTTGAAGTCATTAATACTTCAATTCTTAATAACATAGATTCTCTGGCCCTGGATAGCAAGAAGAGTCTTGGTTGCTATGTAAATGAAACGTACCCATTCTGGATACCATTATATCTGTGGTCTCCAGAAATCACAGACACTGTTTTCATGCCTTAGAGTCTAGTGTTGTTTTTAGGGTCATCTGCAACCCCTATTTGTCATGCCTGTTCTAATAATCCTGCTACTACTACCATTAACTGACTTTCTGCAAGTGATAATCTACTTCCTTTGCTCTTGTGTTTTTGTGGTCTTATGTTTAGACATGTTCTTTCACATTACTGTCTATTCCATGGGATCTTCCCTCCCTTTCTCAACTCCTCTTCTCCTCCTAGTCTCAGGTTCATCAAAATCTCAGGTTCTGATTAGTGAGAAACAGTTATAGGGCAAGTGCTCTGTACAGGTATCTTGTCTTTTGAACTTTCGTTTGAGCAGGAATAGAAAATTAGGGGATTGATTTATGTTTAGAGGAATAGCTCCATCTTCAGAGAAATCTTGTATAGTTTGTTATTTGTAAATTTGTAAATTAAATTACATCATCTTGATGATTGGTGCTCAGTTAAAACACATGTCTAAGACAGAAGACAGTGGGGGAGATCTGAGAAGGCAAAAGATCCTAGTTGGTCTCTAGCCATCCCCTTCGGCCTCCCACCCTACTTATGAACTTGGATAAGCAGAGGGCCCCAGATTGCAATGCGTGGTTTTATTTTTGCTCCAGATACGTATCCTTTCTTTTGTTTTTCATAGCATTGTGCTGGAAGTAGAGTGTGCCCTCTCCTAAACCTTTCAAAGTACATTTTTTTGCCTTCAAGCCTCTGGGTTGTTTAATAATAATAAAATGATTATCTCTTAGGCACCAGCTGTGTATCAGGCTCAGTGCCAGGTACATTAGACACATGATATCTTATCCTCATGCCAAGGCTGAAAGTTAGCTTTTAGTCTCTCATCTGTAAAGTGAGGAAGCTGAGGGTCAGTGAGATTTTGTACTTGCAGGAAGCCATGCAGTAAGTGGTCAAGATAAGAACTCAATCTAAATGAAAAATGAATCCACAGCGATTTGGCTTTAAATCCTAAATCTCTCTCCTAGATTACATATAACACTAGCATGTACTTAAAGAGGCTGAAATTCAATCTTGGTTACTAAAAAATCAGAATAAACAAAGCAAAATGATGGGACCATGAAGAGCAAACATTGTCAAGTACAGGTTTGGAAGAAGAATTTTGGAGGATGGAATTCCAGAGGCTTCCTACATTCCCACCTAGAAAATATGGGCACAGGATAGGGGTCCTCTCTTGGGAGATCTGTTCATGACTCTTGTGTGATTTGAAGGTAGGCCAGACCACTCAACTGAGGCCTGCAATTTGTTCCCCTCCAAACTCCATCCTAGTCATGGTGTTCATGGAGTAGAAACCCTACTGATGTCCACCTACTTGGACAGTGGATCTGTGTGGTCTCAGGGGACTGTGTTCTGGGCCTCAAGCCCGCCACCTCTCTCAGCGGGCTGGGCCAGCCAACAGCCAGCTCAGTTCAACTCTGTGCAGACTCGTGGCCCTTCCTTTTAAGTATCTGACTTCCTGGTTTTGGTCAAAACCTGCCTAGAGTTCAATATGCAGTTGATTCTTCATGCCAAACCAGATCCTTTTCATCTGGTTAGTGATCCTTTTAATCTGCTCTATCAATGTGTGGTAACATACACAATGGAGAAAGATTGTGACAGAAAAACCCAAAGCCTGATCCTTCCTGTTCTGTCGCTTTTCCCCCTGGGCTGCTTAATACATTGTAAGCATTTTTTTCTCACTATATCCTGGACCTTCTCTCTATCATTGCTGTATTTGTTATTGTTAGAGCACTTCTGATTATCTCAGCCCTGAACTCAGCCTCGAATTTTAAATAACAGTAACTGTCAGCACTGCTAACCACCAACACCAAACTTTTCCTTCTCCAAATCAGTTATGTTTGAGAAGAAAATCATCCGCTTTCATATGATTTTAGTTATCTCCTGTCTTTTCCTTTTAATGGATATCAGTGTTACAACCTTTAACTTGGAAACTTCTAGAGAAACAAAACACCATGCATTTGTTACTTTGTGTGTGTGTGTGTGTGTGTGTGTGTGTGTGTGTTTTATAGTAGCCCTTACTGTGGTGCATTCATTCTGTTGTGTGCATCTGAGTGTGGGTTCATTACTGTTTTCTGAAAGAAGATGGGAATGGGAGCAAACCTGCAGCGTGGCCAGTATGCTGCCTTGTGGTTAGACTTTCCTGTGGGTTGATTATCTCATTTAATCCTTATGACTGTCTGACATAGGTCTTATTACTATTCCTGATTTACATATAAGGAAACTACAGCTTAGGGCCCATTAGAAGTGTCTATAGGCTCATATAAGATACAAATCCAACCCACAAGGGGAGCAGAGTCCCTGCCGGGAAGAATCAAAGGTGTAATGCAAGTTCGAAACAATGCAGTTATTGGCAAAGACTGGTGCCGTGTCTGTTTACATTTCAAAAGGTAAATATGGGATGGATTCTTTCAACTGTAAATAACTTGGAAAGCTTCAACTTTAACTCAGTCAAATGGATATATTTATATCATATCCTGTTGAGAATGACAGTCAATTCTGGGCCCTGTGACAGTGGCACTGTTGACTGAGGTAGATGCTGAATGATATCTTCAACCCTGCCAACATCCATAGACACACAGTCATCTTTGGATAGATTAAAAATAGTATTCTCTGGTTATAGAGTAATATCTGAGAGATTGTGAAACATGCTCTACTGATATTTCTTTCAGTGTAAAAAAGGAAAGAAAATATATGTTTCTGTGAGCTATGTGATGTGTAGTCAGACCTAACATAAATTTCTCATGTATTTTTTTCTTTTTTTTTCTCATGTATTTTTTAAGATTTTATTTACTTATTTGAAAGAGGGACAAGAGAGAGCACGATTGGGGGAAGGGCAGAGGGACAAGCACACTCCTTGCTGAGCTGGGAGCCCCAAGACCCTGAGACCATGAACTGAGACAAAGGCAGATGCTGTCCTGACTAAGCCACCCAGGTGCCCCCAAATTTCTCATATTTTTATCTATGGATCTTTTCCTTATTTGCTCATTGCATTTGTTAAAATGCAGGCTCGTCTGAGAAATTATTCCTAAAAATAGTTTTTAGACAATGAATCATATTTTCCCAATTATTTTGACATTGTAATTGTTATGATAATTCTCCAAGGGAAAATTATCTTAATGCTTTATTCATTTATTCATGCATTTGGCAATAATTTATTGCATGTTTGCCAAATACCAGACGGGTGCTACTACTTAATAGCTGCGTGGTGTTCATCAAGATTTACCTTCTGGGGCTCAGTTTCCACTTCTGTAAATTGTGGTGAGAAATAATCATGCCCACCTCATGGGGTCGTTTTAAGGGTGAAATAAAATCATCCAAATAAATAGCATGGAACAGATCTTCGCATATTGCAGTTGCTCCAACCACGTTAGCAATTACTCTAACGATGAATTTGGGGGATGTGCATGAATAAATGTAAATTTTACCCTCCAGAAGCACATATTCTGCCAAGAGAACTAGGGCTATAAACAAATAATCATTAAGCATCTTGTCAGTTTCAGTAGGCGTTTAGTTCAAGTTATTGTGACAGAGTACAAAGGATCAAGTAATTAACTGAGTTATAAGTTGCCAGGACTTCCATTCATATAAGAGATGATTCTGGAATTATGTCTTAAAGGATAATCTGGAAGTTTGAGAAAACAAAATAATAAAAGAGCCAGAGTAGACATTCCAGGCCAGAGGTACTAAGGTATAATAGGACTTGTCTTATTCAAATAACTGCAAGAAATTCTTATGGTCTAACTGGTAGATGGAGGGTGGAGGATTATTTAGCTGAGTGTCTTTTCAATTCTGCCTGTGTATTAGATAGCATGTAGAGCTTTAAAAATGTATCTAGTGGGGTTATATCATTTATAATTCTATTTTAGTAGGCGTGGAGTGGAACGCTCAATCTCTTCACAGGTTTATTTGCTTATTTTTTATTTGAGGCTAAGTGATCTTTAATATATAGGACATATATTTTTCCTTTCATGTTCTGTACATTTTTGTGTCTTTATTCATTTGTCTGCTGTTCTTACTCGTTTGTAAAGCTGAGTTTTGTTAATGTTGATTCTTATATATTCAAATATTTTCCAGTGTGGGTTTATTCTTCAACCTTGTTGATGGCGTTTTGCTGTTGTAGAGTTTGAATCTTTTAGGTAAACAACTCGTTTCTTTTACCTTTTGGAGTCTGATTTTCCTGACATGTTTCATCAGTGTTACACCAAGGACAAGAATGATGGAGGTAATCTGTGCCAGTGCCAGCAGTTGCTTATTATTTTTAAAATTCTCCAAAGTCAGCGTGCCTTGTCCAGCTCTCAGCTTTTAGCTCTCACCACCCACCTTTGGTGAACGACTAGGAAGGCCTTTTGCATCCCAGGATTATGGGATGAATTACTTATGAATATGTCTTTGTACCCTCATGCGTTTATATTTACATTCAAACTTTTGGCTTATCAGAAGCTTATTAGGTGTAAGGAGTGATGCAGCTACGCAACTCACACCATTATCATTTATTAAAAGTCTGTCTTCTGTTTACTCAATATTTTTGAAATTCATGATTTACAAGTAGATACTCTGTCTTTTTCAGAGAAACAAGTTACAACAATATAGTATGCATTTTTATGTTTAAAGGTGTGGATTGGGGATAAATGTCTCATGTTATTCTGCATGCTTTGTTGATTAAATGTCATTTTATTGTGATCTGCGACAACATATTTGATGCAGACCCACCCATTTGATGGATTATGGTCAGATCATCATTCAGTGTTTACTAGTTGGGGGAGTTTTTTCCTAAAGGCATCTACTGTTCTGTAGATTACTTTAGAAGAAATTGTTAGTGCAATCAAGAAATTAGAAAGTCATTAGAAATTCAGTGGACGAATTTCAGGAAGCACTTAGAAGTGCCTTATGTTGTAGTTGAGATACCTCCTGAGTAAGGATTATGTTCTTCTGCTGGGGATTATGTCAGTGAAAATATTTATTTTGAAAGGGAGAAGATAAGAAAGTAAGATCATTTCCATGTTGAAGTAAATACTTTCTGTAGCCTCACAATTATCTTTCTTAGTGTCCCCTGACTCGATGAGAAAGAAAAAAAAATCTAGCCTTCTGCATAGTTCCAACACCTGTGCATTGATGCTTAGAGAGATAAAAACTGTTGTAAAAGGATATGTGCCCTGGATAAAAATTTGGACTAAGTGACCCTTGAGTTTTTCTGCTCTAAGATCCCACGATTCTAAATCCTAGGTTTCTAACAGCAAATTTACCAAGGGAAAAAATATACTGAATGGTTTAATAATCTCTGAATAGTATCTTGTTATAATAGATATCCCCAAAATGTGTTGGATGAAAAATAAATTGCATGAGATTGATTTTAGCCTCCAAAATCCCTTTTAAATTCTAGAAAGGTAATCATAAATATTGTTGATGAACTAGCTAATATTTGTAGCTTATTATTTGTAAGTACTCTTGACTTGACCTTTCATTATCTTTGTGGCCTTAGGAAAACACCTAACAGTTTTGGAAAGATTATGTTATTCATACATTGGAAAGTCTTCATCAGCCCACCACGGGTGATTTTTGTGCATAGCAAATGAACTACTTAAGAAAGTATCTGTAAAACGCTATAGCAATATGAATTAGGAGCTATTGTTATATTTACATTATGTACAGTTGATTAGGGATCTGTTTAAGAACTATCTTAATTACTTACACAGTTCTTCAGCTTAGGGTGTGAGTGTGATATTATGGCTATGTAGGAAAATGTTCTTTTTCTAAGAAAATGGCTGTTACATATCTCTCTATATATAGGCAGACAAATACATCGACAGACAGATGTGGGAAAATGGTGAGTGTGTGTGTGTAGAAAGAGACAGTATGAACAAATGTGGCAAGATGTTAACTGGAGAATATTAACAGTGCAATAGGAACTATCCTGCTCAAATCTGACATCCCATCTTTCTGATTCTTCACATCCTTCCAGCCCGCTGAAGGACTGCTGAACTTCATCTTTTGATTGTGAGCTCTGTCAAACAGAACACTTGGCAAATTCAGTCATTGACTTCTTGAAGGCTATGAATTCATACTTTATTTCCCTGCCTATATATTTAAACTACAGTAACAATCATATACACTCATTATAGAAAATTTCTAAGTATAAACAATTAAAATAATTAGTAATAACTAAAAGCTACCTATAATTTTAGCACATGGAAATAATCATTATTACATTAAGATGTATTTCCCTTTTTAAAAAAGATTTTATTTATTCATTTAACAGAGAGAGATCACAAGCAGGCAGAGAGGTAGGCAGAGAGAGAGGGGAGGAAGCAGGCTCCCCGCTGAGCAGAGAGCCCGATGTGGGGCTCGATCCCAGGACCCTGAGATCATGACCCGAGCCGAAGGCAGAGGCTTTAACCCACTGAGCCACCCAGGTGCCCCTTAAGATGTATTTCTTTGTAAACTTTTTATTTTGAAAATGTTTAAGTCTCTAGGAAAATTAAACAGATAGCACTACATACACCCATATGCCCTTCATATAGATTATTAACTATTTGCCACACTGTCCTCTTTTGTTTTCTTTGTTTATGAATTTGAGACTTTGAAATTAAATCGCAGACATTATGCTGCCTTGCCTAAACATACTGACAAATATTTCCCTAGAGTAAGGAAGTGGGGGGTGCCCTGGGTGGCTCAGTGGGTTAAGCGTCTGCCTTCAGCTCAGGTAATGGTCCCGGGGTCCTGGGATTGAGTCCTGCATCAGGGTCTCTGCTCAGTGGGGAGCCCACTTCTCCCCCTCTCTCTCTACTGCTTCTCTCTCTCTCTCTTTCTTCATCAAATATAAAAAAAAAGAATAAGGATGTTTGTTTTCATAATCACAATACCATTATCATAGCTAAGAAAATTAACTCAGTTGATTTTTTTCATACATTTGATAACTTTCTGTCCTTGCAGAATTATATCCTACATTTTCTTTTTGTTTATATTATAGCATGTCTTCTTAAAAATGATTTTTAAGTTAATGCATAGCGCACATCATTTAACCAATTTCCTTTTTGATAGATTTCATTGGATTGTATTTTTTCCTGTTGTGAATCATGTTGAAATTACTCTTTTTTTTTTTGAAGAATTTAAAAGTGATTTATCTCTATTGTGAGATGAAAGGTTTTATTTCCCTTTAAAAGAATTTTAGTCGTGAACCAACACCTGAGAGAGAGGTGTCGTTTTATATTAGTCATGGTTTTATTTTCATTTTTCCATTGGGTAGAAAGAGTAGAGTCACAAGGTCTGGAAATAATGAAGGCATTGGACTTTATTCATGTTAAATTGACTTGGAGTGAAGTCTAGAAATCTTGCTCTCCTGTCCTCTCCTTTGTTTGAAACATTTCCCTGGGAATAATTTTTATACTATTTTTAGGAATGAGAAAAATGATGTAGGATTTTTTCCCCTAGATTAGGGTTAATTTCTTTAAATATGAAACACTACTTAATTATTGAACATTTATCCTTATTATTTTTCAAGAGCAATTTTGGGGTGAAATGTCAGCATGGGGCTATTAGTTGGCTTGATCTATGTATCTCCTTATAGAGAGGACATGGCTTAATTTAGAACTCATCTCCTTGACTTCATCAGCATATATACCTAAGAATATGCCTCCTTGGGCATATGAGCCCTGGTGTTAGGCATACTTATTAATATATCTGCTTCCTTTCAGGGTTTCGTGCACCTGAAGTTGCTAGAGGAAATGTTATTTATAACCAACAGGCTGATGTTTATTCATTTGGTTTACTACTCTATGACATTTTGACAACTGGAGGTAGAATAGCAGAGGGTTTGAAGTTTCCAAATGAGTTTGATGAACTGGCAATACAAGGAAAATTACCTGGTAAGTTTTATCTACGATAAAGATGATTATTTTTTATATCAGCAGCTTTATTTCCAAGTTATTTAATTGTAATTGTATATTTAATTCACTTCACAACTGATGAGTTTTTGTTTAGTGCATGAATATTCTTAAATCCTGTGACACATTAATGAAAATCATGTGAGAAAGGTAGCAGTTTTAGGCTTTTAAAAAAAATCCCAAATTAACATTGATGTATTTGGTTTTGTATTTAGAAGAATATTCAGGAAAGAACATTGCCGTTAGAGCTCCATGCTTAGTGACTTCTATGCTCATAAAAAGTAACTGTGTGCTCATTAGCCTGGAGTATTTTCATTTTCTTGGAGGGAGATAATTTATATGCAGGAATAGAAGCTTGAATTATTTATAATAATTATTTTTAGTAATAAATATTAATAAGAATTAACAAATGATTGTTTAATGAGATCAGATCTCATTTTGAATGGTTGTCTCATGCTTTTAAGAATTCTAGGACATTGTCATTCATCCTTGACTGTTACTTCAATTCCCCCTACAAAGTACTCTTTTAAATATTTTCTTATATTTTCTGCTTTCACTTTCACTTAAATGTTTTTGAGTGTATGCTATGTGCCAAGTACAGGGAATACAGCTTTACCTACTTCCTTGGGAGGGACCTTTAAAAGATTCCCAGCAAAAGGCAATTTGTTATTATTTGGATAAACTTTCAACACAATCTGGGTCATTGCCCTAATTTCACTAGTTAGCTGTCTAGTGACAGTTCGCAGGTCTCTAGTTTATACCAGCTGAAAGATTGGCACACCTCTTGTAAAAAAGAGATATGCACAAACCTACTGTGGGGGTATGAGGATTAAATGCTTGCCAACTTTAAATATTAAAATAAAAAGAACTTACATAGAAGTCTAATTATTATATGAGCAAGAGTATCTTCAAAGTATATGTGAAATGCAGGTGTGGAATGAAAAATCTATTATTTTATCCAAGCAGTATTTGTGTCTTTTTTTATATAATAAAAAATCAGGTAGTCTTTTTTGATGTCTCCAGTAGAGATAAAACTAACAAAATTACTTCCAAGTTTGTGATATAAGTAGATCTAAACTAAATACAGTTTAAATAAACTAAATAAACTAAATACAGGATTATGGAGATCAGTGTTTCCCTTTGCATGATCTGGACCTCTCATATACATTGAAAGGAAAGGAAGTAATTGTTCTGCTTTGTCTAATGTTGTAGCATGATATGTTTTTGAATGTTTTAGATCCAGTTAAAGAATATGGCTGTGCCCCATGGCCCATGGTTGAGAAGTTAATTAAAAAGTGTTTGAAGGAAAATCCTCAAGAAAGGCCTACTTCTGCCCAGGTACTCTTACAGTAAAAATTTATCTATATTTTTTTACAGAACATCGAATATATGTATGTACACATATATAATCTTTTCATATATATATTCAAATATATAAATAAACACACATACATATGACAAAGAATGATAAAGCAAAATTTCTATATCTCCCACTACCCATGGCACAAAATAAAGAGCACTGCCAACACCCAGGAGACCTGTATGCTTCTTCCTGATTGTATCACTTTTTTTCCCCTACAGATGTTACCACTTTGCTGACTTTTGAGATAATCCTTGCTTTTCTTTATTTTGCTACCCAGTTTAGTTTTCCTATATTCATCTTTTATTTAAAATGAAATTATAGGCATGCCATGTTCTGAAATACTTTCAATTGTTCTCCCAACCTTACTTTGTAAGCTTTACGGAGGTTGTTAAACATAGCTATTGATTATTTTCACAGCTATTCTATTCCACTGTTTGAATGAGCGACAATATATGTACCCATCATCATGTCTTTGGGTATTGGTATTGTTTCCAGTTTTTCACTATTATGAACATGATTGTACCTGTCTCCTAGTGCCGAATATATGAGAATTGCTTTGTGATATATATACCTAGAAGTTGAATTGCGGAATAGTAGGATATGTGAATATCCATATTGTTTTCTGAAGAAGTTCTACCAGCTTAATACTTTCATCCACATATGTTAGGATAACCATTTCTCTCTATATTCTCCCTAAATTCAGTACTGTCTGAGTTCTTAATTTTTCCGAATATGTTGTCTTGTGTATTGATTTGCATTTTCCTAATTACTAATAAGGATGACCATCTCTTTACATGTTCTTTGGTTATATATATGTTTAATCCACTCGGAAATGCCTTTTCATTACTTTGCCCATTTTTCTGTTGGATTATTTGCATACAAATGAATTAAGAAAAAGTAAAAAGAAATACTAATCCTTTGTTGGTTACATATTTTGCAAATTTCTTTTCCCAATTTGTGGTTTGCCTTTTTATTTCCTGTAGAGTGACTTTTGATGAACAGAGTATTTTAATTTTAATACAGATAAATTTAACAACACTCTTTATGGTTATTACTTTTGGGGTCCTATTTTTTTCTAAGATTTTATTTATTTTGGGGAGGAAGGAGGAGAGAGAGAGAGAGAGAGAGAGAGAGGGAGATGGTGAGCACGAGTTGGGCAGAGGATCAGTGGGAGTAGTAGACTCCCTGCCAAGCAGAGAGCCCAATTTGGGACTTGATCCCAGGACCTTGGGATCATGACCTGAGCCAAAGGCAGACACTTAACTGACTCAGCCACACAGGTGCCTTGGGGCCCTGTTTTAAGAAGTCCTTATTTCTGCCAGAGTCACAAAAATATTTATTTATGGTTTCATCAAAATGGTTAAAAGTTTTGCTTTTGACATTTAAGTTCTTAACCTGACAGGAGTTGACATTTTTATCTGAATCCAGTTTCCTTTTTCCCATATGGATAACTAAATTTTACAGTTTCATCTATTAAATAGTTTCTTCCTTTTTTTCCTGTTGATCTCTCCCCCCCCCCCATTTTCACTTTATAATTTGTCAGATACACACACTTCCACACATGTGTTCTCTTGCATTGGTCAACGTGTCTGTTCTTGCTCTAATACTATCCTGTCTTAATTTCTGTCACTTTACAGATTCTCCTTTCTTTCTTTTTTTTGCTCCTCTGGGAATGTGTTAGCTGTTTTGGGTTTAGTTTTTCCATATAAATTTTAAAATTGCTTTGTCAACTTTTATGAAAAACCCTACTGTGATTTGGTTTGTACTTGCAATGAATCTGGAGACAATTTGGGGAGGATTCTATCTTTGTGATATTAAGTTCTTCTATTCTTGAATGTGGGTTATCTTCCTATTGATGTTTTCTTAAGTATTTTTCAACATAGTTTTATGATTTTGCATATAGGTATTTTGCATTTTTTTCTCAATTTTCTTGCTGCAAATTACTTTAAACTCAATCCCTGGCTTAAGATTTTTTTTTTTTAAGCTACCCAGGTGATGGGAATCTGGTCTACAAATCTTCTTGAGAGCAAGCTGTGGATAACAATTTCTTAGGGTTCTTTTCTCTCCTTCCTCTTTGTCTCTAAAGTCCTAGGCACCTTTGCTTGTATCAGAGAAAGTAGAAGCATGGGGTGGCTTTATTTGTGTTTCTCATTTACTCTAAATATGTAGCCCTTTGGGGTCCCAGCTTTATGGGAACAGACCTTTATTGGACTCCACTTTGGGCAGGCTAGATTTAAACTTCTTTCTCACTGGCTAACAAGATATCAAAAACCACACATCATTTTGCCTTCCGTAGATAAATGCCTTTAAGGAAATATCTGACTTTAGTGTTCAGTTGACCTCTTTGTCTTTCACTGGATTCTGTCTTTCACTAATATTTTGGCCTGGTAAGTTGTGAGATCTTTAAGATTTTTAGGAGATTAAAAAATAATTTCCTTAGCATTTTAAGATGTTTTTAGATGGGTGGTTTGTCCAACTAACATTTTCCACCATATTATCAGAAATAGATTGCTTACTATGTTTTGAACTGACATAGATTTTAATAGCTCAAAACAAGAGCCCTCTTTATGTTGTGGACTCTTGATTTTGTATCGTAATTCATTGAAAAATTTTTGTTCAACTTTAAAATTTCTACTCAAAAGTAGCTGAGTACATACACTGACTTTAACAAGCATTATATAATTATCTTGGCTACTTTCCCTACCTTCCCCCCATTCTCTGGTTTTGTTGAGTTATAATTGACATAGACCCTATATTCGTTTCTAGGTGTACAACACGATGATTTGCATGTATATATTATGAAATTATTACTGCAATAAGTTTTGTTAACATCCATTACCTCATAAGTTACAATTTTTCTTGTGATAAGAACTTTTAAGATCTACTCTCTTAGCAACTTCCAAATATACTATATAGTATTGTTAACTTTAGTCACCATGCTATACATTACATTCCTGTCTTATAAGTGGAATCTTGTAACTTTTGACCCCCTTCAGCCATTTTACCCACTCCCATGCCCTGCCTCTAGCAACCACCAGTCTGTTTTCTGTATCTAGCTTATTCGATTTTGTTTATTTTATTTTATTATATTTTAGTTTCCATGTATAAGTGATACCATACAATATTTGTCTGTCTAAGCATTATGCCCTCAAGGTCCCTCCATGTGGATTGGACTTTGGTGAACCAAATGGCAGAATTTCCTTCTTATTTATGGCTGAATAATATTCCTGTGTGTGTGTGTGTGTGTGTGTGTGTGTGTGTGTGTATGTGTACATACATACATATATATCTTATTTTCTTTATTCATTTATCCATTGACGGACACTTAGGTTGTTTCTACATCTTGGCTGTTGTGAATAATGCTGCAGTGAATATGGTGGTGCAGATAATTTTAAAGATAATGATTTCATTTCCTTTAGGTATATACCCAGAACAAAGTTCCATGGTAGTTCTGTTCTTAATTTTTTGAGGAACCTGCATGCTGTTTTCCATAGTGGTTGTAGCAATTCGTATTCCCACAATCAGCACACAAAGGTTCCTTTTCCTCCACATCCTGGCCAGCGCTTCTTATTTCTTGTCTTTTTGATTCTAGCCATTCTGGCAGGTGTGAGGTGGTGTCTCCTGGTGGCTGTGCCATGGCTCTAATTCCAGTTTCCTGAGTCCTGGCTCTGTTTCCTTACAGTGGTCCCCACGCTCTCCCCTGTCGCTCTACTTCTTTAGTGTTTCAAAAAAAAAAAAAAAAACCATGAAAACAGAATCTAGAAGTGATTTGTGAATCTTGTTACCGAAGATCAAAAGTTCTTTTCCCTTCGGTTGGCAGAAGGTCTGTTCCATTGGCAGCCTGTGTTCATCTGTAACATGGTGTGGCTCCGCAGTGTCGAACTGGGTGCAGAATAGTTCCTGACTCTGTTAAATTTCTGTTCAGTTGGCACTTTTGAGATTTTGTATCTTTTCAAGTTATAAAACATACCACACAGACAAAAGAGTCTATCTTGTGTTTTGTCTAAAAATAAGTATTATTTTAAAGTAATTTTATCTGCAGTTTGGATTATTTATCCTTTGCTCGGATTAGATCACAATTTAACAGATTTAGGTTTTTCTTGATAGAGCTATAATGTGTCGTTCTACATTATGCACAATAATATGATCTTTCAAGAGGACATTTGTTAACTTGGCCTGCATTATTTTGTTATTTTTAAACTTTCTCAGGTCTTTGACATTTTGAATTCAGCTGAGTTAATCTGTCTGATGAGGCATATATCAATACCTAAAAACTTCAGTGTTGAATGCATGGTCGCTACAAATCATAACAGCAAGAATGCAAGCATCTGGCTAGGCTGTGGGCACCGCGACAAAGGACAGCTCTTATTTCTTGATTTAAATACAGAAAAACAGACTTCTGAGGTAAATTTAAGTACTCTTTAAATTATAGATACTTTAAAAAAACTTATTTTGGGGATGATTTTAAAGTATGTATCAGTTATAAAAGTTACTTTGGAAGAAATTAAATGAAAGCAATATAGGAGTATTTAGTTTTCTGGTAGAACAAGAGTCTTTCCATGAAATTAAAGAGTCTATGTTTTGTTTTAAACATAATGTAGTATATGTGTGTCTTAGGTCAGGATCCCTACAAATAGTCTGAGACAGAGTTTCTTATACAAGTGATTTAAGGAGAGAGTAACTTTTAAGGAAGTGAAGGAAGCCAAAAAGAACAGGGGGAAGAAATTCCAAAAAATGTAGTTTCTGAGGAAACTAAATCTTTAGGCATGAGAAATTCTGGGGTGTGAACAGCAGCACGTGATTGATCTTTCAAGGGAGCCAGTCTTTCCTTCCCACATGGCAGTCAGTCATGACTGACAGAGGAAATCTGAACCCAGCTTTACAAAATGGATCAATAAATTGTATTAGCAAATATAAGATAAATTTTTAGACTTAAAAAATAACCTAATATTTTGACTGTTGCCTTGAAATAAATGTTATGCCTAATCAGTATTCTCAAAGTTTAACCATTCTCTCATGTTATTTTGACAGAGTGAGAAATAATGATACTGAAAAGCAAATTTCTATTTTAATTCTAGTTTTCAGTACATTTTGATGGGCAACATTGTTTGCCAGGTAACTCATTTATTGTTGAAAAGTTAAGTAAAAGATTTTTTGTTTTTAAAATTAAGAGCAAGAGAATAAAATGAGTTAAGTGTCTGGATAACAATATTTTCATTCTATTCAAATTCTAGTCACTTAAATTTGAATCAAGTTCTTCAAAGTGTCTTTTCTTTTCTTTTTCTTTTCTTCTTTCTTTCCTTCCTTCCTTCCTTCCTTCCTTCTTTCATTTTTTAACAGGAAGTAATTGATAGTAGAATACTGTGCCTGGCTTTGGTGCCTATTCCTTTGGAAAAAGAATGCTGGATTGTGTGTGGGACACAGAATGGCATGCTCCTGGTCATCAATACCGAAGATGGGGAAAAGAGACATACCCTTGAAAAGATGACTGATTCTGTGACTTGCTTGTTTTGCAATCCCTTTCCCAAGCAAAGGTGCCATAGTGAAGTTGACCTCTGGGACAAAATTACATACCTTTTAGATGATTGAATTGTGTGGCAAACTGTTATTGCTTTAGCAAAAACTGCTCATTTTTAACGTACTTCTATTTATTTGCATATATTAAAGGGCATTGTGGGAGGCCACAAAGATATTCTTATATCAAGCTGTGGCCATTATAAAACAGATCACTCCTTTCTTCAGGCCATCCAGCCCTACTGCTGTTACTTCAGCTCTGGGATATTTCCTTATCAGCACTCACATCAGTTTACTTTTCTTTGTAGGGCCTCTTCAGGGATGACTTTTCCTTTATCCTTCTTTTGAATATCAATAGCCTGTTATGTGCTGGTTTAAAACATATTTATTCACTAACTATCAAATTGAGAAAAAATCCAATAAATTAATTCGTAAATTATTAATAGATGAAAATGACTCAACCACTGTTAGTTGTGGGATCTCATTTCCAAGGAGTCCATTCAAATGGCAGGATTGCAGGTGTGAGTAACAAGTTGATTGCTGTAATACTTGGGGCAGGATGATTTCCAGAAGTCATTAAAATTATATCCCATATATTACTCTGGTTTAAGTCAATACTGGAAAATAAATATTAGAAAAATGTGAAACTCAAGTTTTTGGCAGCTGAAACATAAACTCCACTGGCACTTTTGGAGTTGAAATTACTTGGATATCATCAGAGAAAAATTTCATCAGGTGGCATTAAATAGGCCAGGAAGACTTTATTTAAGGTTATTTCAATAACGGAAAGAGATTGAACTTGACTCTGCTGAAACAAAAGGTGGGAGAGTTTTTAACACGGGGATGAGCTAGTGGAAAAGTACTGGAGGACTGTATGTTGGGGGGGGTCAACGTGGTTAGACCACCTTTGTTTGCTAATAGTTGCTATTTTATTTTATTTTATTTTTATTATGTTCACTTAGCCAGCATATAGTACTTCATAATTTTGACATTTTTTTTCTTTCAGCAAGCAAAAAAACTTTCTTCTGGTGGGAACTGCTGATGGCAAGTTAGCAATTTTTGAAGATAAAACTGTTAAGGTAAATGTTGAATCCATTCTACATCAAAATTTTTTAAGTTTTTTGTTTTATGTGTGCTTATTCCCACCTCTCTTCTAAGTGACATAAACTCTCTAAGAGCAAGGATCATAAATTCTGCTTTTCATCTTCTTATTTTCCTAAAGTCTTGCATTAAAGCAGACCCTCGATAAATACTTGTTGACTGACTGTACATTTTATATGAATAAACTAAGGATAAAATGGTAAATGAGATCTGATTTAAAATGTTAGGAAAGAAAATAATTCTATTTTTATATAAATGAAGTGATAATTCCTTATAAATATATTGTGGAAAAAACAAAACTTAAGTTTTAAATCTGGTTTGTCACAAACTTTTTCTTTAGTCTAGAAGAAATCATTTAACTTTCTGTTCTTCAGATTCTCATTTACCAATAAAATGTTTATTCTTTCCTCCATGCATGCATCTGTGGTTCCATCTATTTATCCAATATCCTACCCATTTATACTCCTTGTTATCAAAAAGCTGATTATCTAATGAGAGACAAACAAGTAGAATATAGTCCCTGGGTTATTTCCTGTACATATTTTAAATGAAGTACAGAGATTGGTTTGCATTCAACTTGAATTGAATCGTGTTTTCATAAATCCTTTGAAAAATGTATCTTGAATATTTAAGACCTCTAGCCATTTAAGATGGAAAAGTAGCTTTTAGAAAGCGCAGCAAATTTTACAGCATTTCATTTTGCAGATACTCAGTTTATTGAATGTGTTTCTCTTCTTGGCAAAGTGTAAAGGAGCAGCTCCTTTGAAGATACTAAATATAGGAAATGTCAGTACTCCACTGATGTGTTTAAGTGAATCCATGAATTCAGCTGAAAAAAACATTATGTGGGGAGGATGTGGCACAAAACTTTTCTCATTTTCTGATGATTTCACCATTCAGAAGCTCATTGAGACAAAGACAAATCAGCTGTAAGTTATTTCTATCTATACAATTAATTTACCACTTTATTCATTTTTATTCCTTATAATCATATCAATAATGCTATTTCAATCCAAGCAAAAATCTTTTAAAATGTATTATTTATTTTTCTATTAAAGCTATCACCCAGCCTTATCATGTTTGGAATAAAATATGAACAGCCATGATAATCTTAGATAATATTAGTCTTAGCCATGACAATCTAAAATTTTAACAATTTCATTATTTCTGTATCAAATTAAACATGAATTCAATAGGCAATAAATGCAGTATTTTACTTCATCTGTGGGTGTTACAATATGTGTTTTGGAGAACTTCCATTAAGTGTTGATTGTAAGAAACATATGCCTCAGGAATAAAGTCATCTCCAGATTTGATAATTATACAGATGTTCTCTCTACAGCAAAGTTAGTGATAACCACTTTCAAGTGAAAATAAAATAAACTTTTAAACCTTGTCCCAATTTGTTGTTTCAATTTTTGGAGTTGTTGATTTTTGGAGTTGGAGTTGGAGTTGATTTTAACCAAATCATTGCAGTTGGTTCTTATTTATTACATTTCTCAGGGAGAAGCAGCATAGGTTGATGGATAACAGCATAAATTGTAGTTCAGATATTGGCTTTGCCATGTATTGATTATGTAAAGTTGGGCAAGAACTTCTTAAATACTCAGTGTTCTCTAACTTGAGAATTGAATATATTCTGTCTCAAAGGGATGTTTGGAAGACTAGACAAAATATTAATATAAGGAGCTAACATAATGCCCAGCACTTGGTAAGCTTTCAGTAAATATTAGTTATGATTATTATTAACTTTGAGTCACAAATCCCTATCTTGGAATATCCAGGTTTCTCAATATCCATCCAATTGCCCAAGACTGAAATTCTAGGAGTAATCCTTGACTCCTTTGTCCTTTACTCCCTTTGTCCACTTGACTCTCCCTCTAAATGACTCTCATAATCTTGTATTTCTCACTTTTTCTACTGCTGCTTCCGAGGGCCAGGCTGTCGTCCACCATCGGATGGCCATGTTAACAACAGCATCTTTCTAACCAGTTCTCCACCTCTGATTGTGCTCCGTTCAGTCCATTCGCAACACTGAAGATAGAGGGGCCCTTCTAATGTGCAGATTAATCTGATGTCAGTCTCTTGCTTAAACCCCCAGTCACGCACATCCCATTGTCTTTTACATGACATTCAGATTTCTTAAGAGAGCCTACCAGGTGCTTGCTTCCCTCTCTAAATTAATATTTTGCAGCCTCCTTGCCCTCTGTGCTTTAGCCAAATTGAAATAATCTCAGTTCTCAAAGACAACCTGCTCCCTTTCACCCCTGGCCTGTGGTTCTCCCTATCTTGGATGACAACTGTGTTCCCTGCTGGTTTTAATTCAGCTGTCACTTCCTGTGAATAGTGGTCTCTGACTCCACCTGTGCAGATTAGGTGCCTTGGATTTGTTCTTTCATTGCAGCTCTTCTTTCCCTTCACAACAGCTCTCATACGTTGTTATAAAGCAAGTTTCAAAAATGCTTTCTTAATAATACTAGACCTACTGGTTCTCAGCATTGGCCCCACTTAGAAACCACTAGGTAGCTGAAAATAATCTTCTGCCTGAGACTCACCACAGACAGTTAAATCAGAAGAATGCATCATGGGGTGGGGCCCACGTGTCAGTATTTTTCCTTTCAGGCTCTCAGGTGACTCTAGAGTTGGGGTTCAGATACACTGCTATGTATTATAGATTCTTGCGGGTGAGGATTTTTGTTTTCTGTCATGTTCACAGATTTGTTTCCTAGTGTGTGGTAAATGTTTGGATAAACTTATTCTCATTCTGGAATTTATGCTTTTAGCCAACTTAAACAAGCCTGAAAATATTTAAAAAGAAGGGCTCCCAGTTTTGTTTTGTTTTGTTTTTATTTCTTAGAGCATATTATGAGATCATATTATGAGGCGCCCTATAATTCCATGTAAGATTTGGAGTATAAATGCTTTACCAGAGAGAAGTTCTCAAAGCTGTTCATCTCCTAAAAGAGATTTCATAGGCACATGGAAATACTTACTTTCTTCTCAAAAGGCATCTCCTGTTGTTGGTCTCTCCCTAGCTAAGCAGATACCACATTGCTAATTAGATGCTTCTTCATCCTCTCTACCCTCCTTATTCTCATCGGTGCTCACTGACAGAGGCATGACGGATAGTGAAGGATGATGTGGCCTCTGGAGCCACAGGCCTCCAAGGACTTGTGTAGAGTCCTGCTTCTGTACTATGCCAGTCACGTGGCCTCCAGCAAATTATTTAGCATTTGTAAGCTTTCTGCAATTACAGACATTGAGATTTGTAATATTTTCTAAGATTTTTATTGAGGGTCAAATAGGATAACACACAAAAGTATTTTATAAATTCTAAAACTCTCTGGAATATTTGGACTAGTTTGAGCCATCTTCTGTTAAATACAGCAAAACTCAGGAAGGAATTGCCTAAAATGTAGTGGCTCTCCTGCAACACATGTTTTTGCTTCCCTTGCCAGGACAAGAAAAATGGAGGGAAAAAAATCTTCCTGTCTTACGATAAACTGAAGATTTTTTACACCCTGTGATATTTTTGTGTCATTTATCTGATGGAATTGCAACTTTAACCATTTTTACTTTTTCATGGTTGTTCATTCATTCTGCTAGTTCATTCTTCATCCATCCATCCTTCTGTCCAGCCGCTTAACAAACTGCCTACTTTGTGTTAACCAGGCATTTTTCTAGATGGATACTCTCCAGTCTATCTACTATATGTATCTACTAGATAGATAGGTACTTGGTGACTCTTTACTGGATTGGAGTTATATAGAAAATACATGGTCCTTATCCTTAAGAAATCACATTTACAGTCTAATGTCAGGGACACAGTAATTAATAAATACAATTTTACATTTAAATAAGCTCTGTAGTATTACAGCTAGTACCAGTGCGGGAAAGCGAATGACTGGTATATTTTGATAGGTCAGGGATGAATTCCAAAGGAGCTGACATTTAAGTTAAGCCTCAAGGGCTAGCTAGGAGTTTGCCACGAAGATAGAGCCTATGGTATCCAATATGTTTGCAAGAAATGAACAGTAGTGACACTCTCTCTTTCCCTCTAGGTTTTCTTATGCAGCTTTCAGTGATTCCAACATCATAGCAGTGGTGGTAGACACAGCTCTCTATGTTGCTAAGCAAAATAGCCCATTTGTGGAAGTACGGGATAAGAAAACTGAAAAACTCTGTGAACTAATAGACTGTGTGCACTTTTTAAAGTAAGTTAATTTTTAATTGTATTTTATTGTGGAAAGAAAACAATGTGACACTGACCCTCTTAACGTTAGGTGTACAACATATTGTTGGCTGTAGGTACAACGTTATCGGCTCTTTATTTTAGGTCTGTATGAGCTGTCTTTTACGCTTCAGATCTCACAGAAAAAGGAAGTATGGCTAATTATACTTTGTTTCTGCTGTTATCTAACTAGAAAACTAAACAAACAAAAACTCAGAAATGAAATTGTTGGTGCTTTTTAGCACCATCTCTTAGCATCTAACAAATTGCATTTTGGAAAAAAAAAAGGAACATAATATATATGGTTTCTTCAAGGTGTTACAAAGAATATTCTCTAATGAGAAAATAGTATATTACTGAAAGTGATCATACTGGGTTCATTGCTGATGGTACATCTAGTTGTATTATAACATAAATATTTATTACATTTTTAAAAATATTTTTATTTATTTATTTTAGAGGGAGAGAGAAAGAGCAGAAATGGGGGGAGGGGCAGAGGGAGAGAATCCCAAGCCAACTAACTCCTCCCTGAGTGCAGAGGCTCGATCCTATGACCCTGGGATCATGACCTGAGTGGAAGCCAGGCATTGGTTGCTTAACTAACTGACCCACCCAGGCAGCCTTCAAAGTTTACTAGTTATAATTATCCTGTAGGTGCAAGGATACTTTGCTCTAAAGATAAAGATATTTCTAAAGATAAAGTTATGAAACAATTTTAAAAATGGGGGATAACCTACTGGACTGACCAGTGCACTACCTACCTAATGAAGGGTTAAGACCCCAGACTGACAGCCAGTTCTTAGTCTGATCCAGAATGTTAGACACAAATCTCAGACTCTTAATCAAATACCTCTTTTGTGTGCTGCTGCTGGGAAACGGGACCTCGGCCAGCCTTATTTTCTAGCCACTTTATATATTTTTTGTTTTGTTTTTACCGTGTAGATTTTTTATACTCTGGAGAACATTTAGATTACACCCTATATCTATAAAATGAGACTTCAGAAAGTTTACTTTCCTAGAATCTTTTCATTTTTCTCTGGATGGTAAGGAGATACATATTTTGAAGTGCTGGGAATTCTGGCTGGTAAAGATTCCCTTCCTGAAGTTCTAAAAGTACTAGAGTTCTTTTATTTCTGGACACTTCATTTTTGTCATGAATTATTCATTGACTCAGGGAAGAAGTGGTTGGTATTGATATCTTTTACATGTAAATGTCTAAAATTTAATTTTCCTTTGTAACTTTTAGACTTCATGGAAAGCTTTTGAAAATAACTTTCTATTTATATTGGGTAAATTTATTCTTTTTTTTACTGAATTACATAGGCTTGTTATTTATAAAAATTATATCCATTTTATGTACTTCAGAATTTCTTGAAGTTAAAGGCCTATTGTTGTGTTATATTTGATAATTTGTTTCAAGTAGAGATGCTACTCCAGCATTCTGTAATTAGGAAAAGTAGTTTTGTAGAATTTTAATGGTATATACTATGTACTATCATGTATTCATAATTTAGGACGCTATATGTAGTGTGTATGTAGATATACATCTATTTTATCTCTTAATTGTTAATAAAACTATTAATGCATACTTTATGTTTTTAGGGAGGAAATGGTAAAAGTAAATGCAGAATCAAAACACAAACTGTCTTATTCTGGGAGAGTGAAAACCCTCTGCCTCCAGAAGAACACTGCTCTCTGGATAGGAACTGGAGGAGGCCATATTTTACTCCTTGATCTTTCAACTCGTCGAATTATACGTATAATTCACAATTTCTGTGACTCTGTCAGAGTCATGATGACAGCACAGTTAGGTGAGTTTCTTTCCTTTAAATCTTTTCTCACACTGTCTGAGATTATAAAAATATGCTTTTATTTTTTATTTTTCTCTCACTATTCAATGTCATTTGAAGTGTCTTGGAAGGCCACATAATGAAACAGGAATGGGAGACATTTTGAATGGGGTCATTTAAAAAATGCAGAGAGTAGATGCTCTCAGTCCCATAGAGAATCAGATTATTGCAGCTGAACACTAAATTTGCACCTTACTTTCTATATCTAAGGCAAAAAGAGGAAATAGGTAATATTGAGTATTTTAAAATTTTAACCAAAGATATTAAAGCAAATGTTTATTTTGATCAGTTTACGTTCCCCATCCTTATTAAATTTGGTTTTTCATTCTATAAGCAAATTTATATTCTTGTAACAATATATGCCAAACTCTACAATATGCAAGTATTGACAATCATGATGTTTTAAGGAAACTTTTTCTTTTCTTGCTCTTGCTTTTTAAATATGAGGGAATCATAACAGCATGTGAAATATATTTTCTACATAAATACATTCCATTGTTTCTTTTAACCAATTTGGCTTAGAGAATAGTATTAGCACATATGCAAAGTTGATCATGAAAATAACAATGGGATTAAGTTCTGCAAAACTAGAGTTTAATGTAACTTTAGTGAAGAAGTCATAATGTGTTTGACAGGTGAAGAAAATAGTCAATTCCGTTAACAGGAATACATTAAGGAGTGACAAGTGTTTCTCCTTAGTCTCACCCAGCTTTTATGAATGGATGTTGATGTTACACAGAAGGAGTTAGACGGGATGCTGTGAGTGATTGGTTAGCTATCAGGAAACATGTCCCCACAAGCAGTGTAGTAGGTCTCTAGTGGGTTGTCTCTCTAGTTTTATTCTACCAAGGTTGTTCCAACCTCTGATTTAATTTGTATGTACTTTGGGACCCAAGTGGTTGTTCTTTACTGACATTCTGTGGGATTTCAGTGAGTTTAATTGATTTTTAAAATAAAAATAAATTTAAACAGACTCTACAAAGTGCAGCAGGCGCAACGTGGCTTCACCTCACCTTTCTAGCTTCTGCCAGTTACCACATTCCTCCCAGCACTTTCTGCTCTAGAATATTTTTTTTTTTAAGATTTTATTTATTTTAACAGAGAGAGAACACAAGCAGGCAGAGAGGCAGGCAGAAGCAGAGAGAGGAGCAGGCTCCCTGCCGAGCAAGGAGCCCGATGTGGGACTCGATCCCAGGACGCTGGGATCATGACCTGAGCCGAAGGCAGCTGCTTAACCAACTGAGCCACCCAGGCGTCCCTCTGCTCTAGAATGTTGTTCAGTCCTTCTGAAATACCATGCTTCATACTGCCTCAGGGTTTATCATTTGCTGTTTCATTCTTTGCTCATTTAACTTAAGTTAATGTAGTTAACTAAGCCAGGAAGATAGATTAAGTTAACTCTTCCTTCAAAATGGCAGTTCATGTCTCAAAACCCCTGAGAAGTCAATTATGATGAGGTCAAACTTCTCTCTTTGGGCCTCTCATAACATGTCTCTTGCATAGCATTGGTCCTGGATCTTTTTCATTAATGTCAATCTCCTCACTGGAACAAAAACTCCATGTGGGCTGGATTTGTATGTGTTTGTTCACCCCTTTACTGCTAGGGCTCAGCTAGTGCCTCTTAGTGAATGACTTGAGAAGAAAGTATGGTTCTGTGACAGACTCTTGGTATATCCATCCATCCAATTCTTTATCCAAATGCTTCACATTTTACTAGTACCAAAGCACCTTCATGCACATGATCTTATTTAATAGTATAACTTGGGCTGTATAAACATTAAACCTGGTTTTCAAAGGTTAAATTGTTTTCTCAGATTGACACAATTCATAGAAATTATAGCAAAGATCACAATTCATAGAAATTATAGCAAAGATCACAAATTTTCCAACATTAAATAATTGCTGGTCTTGGAGAGTTTTTATTCAATATAGTTGATGTATCTCCTAAAAAGTAGAATTATAAAGTAAGTTCCAAGGACTTTTTAAAGTCCAGCTTGTTATATTGTTTTAATAGAAGACTCATGTTTTTTTTAAAGGAAGCCTTAAAAACGTCATGCTGGTTTTGGGGTATATCCGGAAAAGTACTGAAAGCACACAACACCAAAAAGGTAATGTTTAATAAGATACTTAAACAGTGCAATGACATTGACGATTATAACTAATGTTATATATTTTATACATTTATAATAAATATAACATATGCTATAATACTTCAAGCAGTTTTAATTGCTAGCCTCTTTAGAGTATAAATAATTTAAGCATAAATCTTCAAAATTAAGTTTCAGTGATTTAGCTGTGTTGACTACTTTTTGAGCTGAAATAGAAATATCAACCACTATAAAATGAGAACTAGCCCACATTTAAGCTAAATGTGGATATTTTTCCTTACAACTTACGAATATCCAAATGAGATCTGATTTTGAACAGTGTTTGAAAAAATGATTTCTTTCGGTAAATGAAATGTTAGATTATTAAAAGTCCACACTCTTTTTGAAATGTAGTAGTTTCTGTAAGATATTTTAAACATTTTCCAAATGGAGTTTATTATAAATAGCAATAATTTAGTACATTATTTTTAGCTGTCCTTATATATGCATATTTGTCCAAGACAACTAAATATAAATGAACAAAATTGAAATAAAATAAAAGTGCCTTATGGTCGATCTTTGAAACATGGTTTCATTTTTTTTTTTTTTTTTGTAGAGATACAATCTTGTCTGTCTGTTTGGGACATCAATCTTCCACATGAAGTGCAAAATTTAGAAAAACATATTGAAGTGAGAAAAGAATTAGCTGAAAAAATGAGAAGAGTATCTGTTGAATAAGAGAGATATTGGAGATCTTTGTCTTTGAATGGGAAAATTACTTTCTTGTAAATATTTCTTTAAAAATGTTTACATATGAAAAGGGTACTTCCACTTTTTGAAATAGCTCATGTGTATATGAAGGAATGTTTATATATTTTATTTTAAATATAAATATGTATAAAAATAATTATCAGTGAAAATATGTTTTGAAGAACTATTTAAAATATAAGATTATATTTCCTACACATCCTAATTAATTTTGTGGATTAAGTAATGAAAGGAAAGATAAAAAGTACGTAATTGCAGGACTCTTGCTAAAATTTACAAAGTGGTTAATTTTGTTGTTGTCCATGAGGAAAGTAAACATTATTTAAAATTCTGCACTTAAACGAGACTGTTGTTTAATTACTTTCTAGATGGTTCTGCAAAGTAGAATAAAACTATTAGGACCGTTTCACATGTAATTCATTCCTTCTTAGATTACTTTTAAATGCAGCTATCATATATGCTTGTAAACCATCAGTGAATTTTCACTAATAAAGCCATTCATTGGGATGTGTGTTCTCTTCGTTGCTGATTCAAACAATGTATTTCATGCAACTTCCTTCCATCTGAAAGAAAATGTCATGAAAAGTGCTGATGAGAGAATGTAACATATTGTTCTTATATCCAGGAAAAACACACTTTCCACACTTTCTCTTTTCCTATTTCACAATTCTGTCTTTGAACGTGGTTACCCTGAAATTTGTATAATTGGTGTAAATACAATGTTCAGTCTTCCAGTGATATTTTTTGTTTTAATTTGGAATCTCAGTGGTAAGCCAGACCACTGGTTACTCATTCCTAATCTCTACTCTAATACTTCTACCCATCTTCTTCCTAAATTTGTGACTCTGCAAATCCTGCACTGCTCAGGTAAAAAAACCACATTTCCAGAATTATAGGATTCCACAACTCCTAGCAAGACCATGGGTGCAAGGTTCTTTTCTTTTTTTTTTTTTTTTTTTTTTGCAAGTTTCTAACACTTTAGTTTGCTGAAGAAGAAAGGAACTTCAGGCTGTGATAGGTAAAAATACTTGCTAACCTAGTCTCCTAAATTGTGCCTAAGTTGTTTAAATATCTTCCCATTTATAATTTCAAACAATTCCCTGTGATGGGATAACCAGTCCATTTAATATTCTCAGAACTGATGTTGTATTAGAGGATGATTTTCAAAATAATAGAGGGGTTTGTTCCTGTGATATTTCTCATTGTTACTTTGTATTTATTGTAATTTTTTACAAAGATAATTATGAAGAAATATGTAAATGAATATTGTATTTAAATGGCTAATAAACATTTTCAAAGCATGTTTAAGAATTTAAAACTTTGTGATGTTTTATTTTTCACGTATAAGTCTATAATCTGTCTAATATGAAGTTTTGTATTAATGTGTGTATGGCATAAATAGAAAATGCTAACTGAAGTTTTCTCTTGAGGGTTTTTCAGTTTTCTGTAGTACATATAGTTTTCAGGATCCCAGGATAAAACCTGACAGGCCTGATATATTTCATATCCAAGTTTTCATGAAAATTTTCCTAAGTAGGATTGTTCACTCTTGAGTACTGAAAAAAATGACTTTAAAACAATTTATTAAAAAAAATGGACAGTCATTTTAAGTTTTTCCTGGCTAGAACCCCCAAATAAGCTACTAATCTTTATAAAAGCAAAAGCATTTATCTTAATAGAAAATATTTTGGGGAGGACGTTTAAATTTTAAAAAGGAGCCCCTGGAATCTAATTCTGGAAAACACTATGGATTATATGTGGACTGCTTTAAGTAAAATTCATCTTACTTCTCATCAAGACTGACATAAATTGATGAAACAAGCAAAAGTAGCAAAAAAATTTTGAGAACTTTCCTAAATTGAAAATACTGAGTGTAGGTCAAGTCGAAAACCCCTGGGACTTTGGATCTTTATGTTATCCATCACTGTGGATAGCTCAACACTAACTTGGGAAACTGAATGCTTTTGCTTTTCATGGAGACTCATTAGCAATATAGTAAAATCTTAAACTGTGCCAACTCGGGAGAGATTGAAATTTTCATTCTCCATCTGGCCAGTTTCCGAGGCTTGGGGCCATTGTTTCCAAGAATGATTCAGAATCTGTTTAAAAGCACACAGGTACTTGGTTCTTCCAATTCCTCAAGGTACCTGGAGTGTTCTTAGCACCTCCGCTTTTGGCTGGCAGCCAGGTCTGCAGTCTGAATGCGCTATGAGTGGTGAGCAGAAACTTGGCTCTCCCTTCGTGCTGTCCTCTCCCTTCCCTTGGTTTCCCATCTCACTGGGAAGTCTCTGCTAGGAAGATTCTCAGCCTAAGACAAAGAGTAGGAAGAGGGATGCTGGTGTAAGCATCTGGGACATGGGGGGATACTGCTTGGCCTCCAGAGATTCCAAGGTCCCGTGGCAATAGGGCCAAGACAACCAGACTTCATGGAGTACCTTATTTGTGTAACTATTATTGAGGGGCTTCACCATGTTTACTAATCTGAACGCGACTGAGAGGAGGTTATTATCCCCATTTATTTCTGAAAATACAAACCAGTGGATAAAAGCTGTGTTAGAAGTATTACAGGACAAAACAAATGATCTTATGGGGAAAAAAGGACAGAGGCAAGCCAAGAAACAGACTCTGAACTGTAGAGAGCAAACTGATGGTTACGGGGAGTGGGGGAGGTGGCTGACGGGGATGCGTAACAGGTAGTGGGGATTAAGGAGTACACTTACCAGCGCAGGGTGTTGTAGGAACGCGTTGAACCACTAGGGGGAAGAGTTAAGATGGCGGAGGAGTATGAGGACCATGAGCTTGCCTCGTCTCTCCAACACAGATAGTTAGCAAATCATTCTGAACACCCAAGAAATCAGTTCGAGGTCTGAGAGAACAAAAACTACAAGTCTACAAGTAGAAAAGTGACCACCTTTTGGATGGTAGGAGGTGCGGAAGTTCACTTGGGGGAGACCTGGCTGTAGATCCCGCGGTGGGGAAGGAACCTGCTTATGGAGGTAAGCGGTATTAGAAAATGCCCAGCGCAAAACCTGAACTTATAAATTTGCTACTGTGGGGGACGTGCCTGGATTAAAGGTGCACAGGTGGTGAAAAAGGGGCAGAATCCCAGGAGTGGCAGGGTGGTCTGAGGATCCCCTGGGTCCCAGGAAGAACATGTGGCGCCAAGGTGCTGCGCTTGCGCTGTTCCCAGGCATAGGAGCCAGGAAGCGGTGGAGAGCAGCAGGACTCGCTTGAGGCTTTCTGCCATAAACTGCAAGCCGCTGCCCGGCTGTGGGACCCCTTTCCTGGGACAGGCCGGCAAGTGTGGGGGGACTCTTCCCACGAGGAATAGTGTGGGTCTGCACCCTGGCCGTCCCTGAAACTTGGAGGTTTGAAACTCCAAAAAGCTCAGACAAGGTTAGGGTGAATGGAGGGGTCAGATGGAAACCGGTAAAACAAATAGGGTGATTGCTTTTCTGTGAGGGCTCACCCAAGAGTGGGGCTGTGAACTTTCAGCTCCAGGGCTAGAGAACAGGGTGCCGCCCTTTTCTTTTTCTTTCTTTCTTTCTTTTTCTTTCTTTCTTTCTTTCTTTCTCTCTCTCTCTCTCTCTCTCTCTCTCTCTCTTTCTTTCTTTCTTTCTTTCTTTCTTTCTTTCTTTCTTTCTTTCTTTCTTTCTTTCTCTTCCTTCCTTCCTCCCTTCCTCCCTTCCTTCCTTCCTTCCTTCCTTTCTCTTTTTAAAGATTTTATTTGATAGAGAAAGAGACAGAGAGAGAGAGCACAAGTAGGCAGAGCGGCAGGAGGAAGGAGAAGCAGGCTTGTGCTGAGCAGGGAGCCGGATGTGGGGCTCAGTTCCAGGGCCCTGTGAATCAGGACTTGAGCCAAAGGCAGGCACTTAACAGACTTAGCCGCCCAGGTGCCCGCACCCTGGAGGCACATTTCCACTGAAAGAAACAACAGAATCAGCACAGCAGGCCCCTCTCCCAGGAGACCTCCACAAACTGGCTTGCACCGAGTTTATTGATTATTAGAGGGCTATAGAATCTTCAGCTCTAGGGGAAATAGGATCGAGCTTCCTTTTTACTTTTATTCTTTATTTATTTTTATTATTTTTTTTCTTTTATTTTCTTATATTTTCAAGTTCCTTTTAAAATTTTTTTTAATTTTTATATATGCACTTTACATATATATTTTTAATTTTTTGTCTACTTTGATTTTATTTTTTTATTTTATTTTTTATTTTGGGATCTAGAGTCTTTAAACAAACAGACCAAAGCACACCCAGGATCCAGTTTGGTTTTTTTTTTTCTTTTTGTTTTGTGTTTTTGTTTTTCTTGGGTTTTTGTTGTTGTTGTTTCTTTGTTTTTTCTTTTTCTTTGTTTTTTGCTTTGGTTTTTTTTTTTTTTTTTTGGTTTTGATTTTTGCATTTTTGTTTCTGTTTTTGTTGTTCTTTTTTCTCTTCTTTTCTTTTCTGGACAAAATGGTGAGATGGAGGAATTCACCCCAAAAGAAAGAACAGAAGGTAGAACTCATGGCCAGGGATTTAATCAATATACATATAAGTAAGATGTCTGAACTAGAATTTAAAACAATGATTATAAGGATTCTAGCTGAGCTTGAAAAAAAGCATAGAAAACACTAGAGAATCCCTTACTACACAAATAAAAAAAACTAAAATCTAGTCAGGCCAAGATGAAAATGCTATACAGCCAAGATGCATATACAAGTGCAGTCCATAAAAATGAGGATGGATGAAACAGAGAAGCAAATCAGTGATACTTAAGATGAAATTATCTTCAATGAAAACAGTGAAGCCAAAAGGAGGGAAAGAAAGGTAATGGGCCATGAAGGTAGACTTAGAGAACTCAGCAACTTAGTAAAATGTAGTAACGTTCATATCGTAGGAGTCTCAGAAGCTGAAGAGAGAAATAAAATGGCAGAAGGTTTATTTGAACAAATTATAGCTATAAACTTCTTTGAGTGGAGAAAAAAAGGCCAAAAGTGACAAAGACTAAAAGAATCAAGAGCACATCACCAGAAACACCAACTCTACAGGCAACACTATGGCACTAAATTCGTATTTTTGAATAACCACTCTGAATGTAAATGGACTAAATGTGTCAATCAAGAGACATAGGCTATCAGAATGGATAAAAAAACCCCAAGATCCATCTATATGTTGCCTACAAGAAACTCATTTTAGACCTAAAGACACCTGCAGATTGAAAGTGAGGGGATGGAGAACTATCTATTATGCTAATGGAAGTCAAAAGAAAGCTAGAGTAGCCGTACTTATATCAGACAAACTAGATTTTAAAACAAAGACTGTAACAAGTGCAGTCTGGAAGACTGGAAGAAGAGATTATATCATAATTAAGGTTCTATTCATGAAAAGAGCTAACAATTATAAATACATATGCCCCCAACTTGGGAGCATCCAAATATATAATTCAATTAATAAACATAAAGAAACTCATTGATGATAGTACAGTAATAGGGGACTTTAACACCCCACTTACAGCAATGGACAGATCATCTAAGCAGAAAATCAACAAGGAAACCGACTGTGAATGACACAATAAACCAGATGGACTTAACAGATATATTCAGAACTTTTCATCCTAAAGCAGCAGAATATACATTCTTCTTGAGTGCACATGGAACATTTTCCAGGATAGATCTCATTTGGGTCACAAATCAGCTGTCTACAAGGATCATGCATATGTTCAGGTCACAACACTCTGAAACTGGAAGTCAAACACAAGAAGAAAATTGGAAAGACCTCAAATATGAGGAGATTAAAGAATATCTTACTAAAGAATGAATGGGTTAGCCACAAAACTAAAGAAGAATTAAGAAAATACATGGAAACAAATGAAAATGAAAGCATGACAGCCCAAAACCTTTGGAATGCAGCAAAGGCAGTTCTAAGAGGAAGGTATATTGTAGTGCAGGGCTACCACAAGATGCAAGAAAAGTCTCAAATACACAACCTAACCTTAGACCAAAAGGAGCTAGAAAAGGAAGAGCAAATAAAGCTAGAAAATTCTGCCTTAGCACAGAGTTACTTTTTCCATGAAACTTTTATACATTACAATAACCATTCTCTGCTCCCCTCTGCTCCTACAATATGAGGTTTTGCTATTTATTTGTCTCATTTCTACTATGTCTGAACTACATTACTGAGGGGCACGATGTCTGTGGCACATAATTACCTTCAGGAAATTAACTTTGGCATTCAAAACCTTCTATGAATTTCAGATAATTTCTAGGAAGTTCTTTATTCTTGCAGTAGGGAATTATAAAATAAAGGAGATCATTTCAGTCTTATGTGTCAAGCCTGCTTGAGTACATCTGTGAGTATCTTTATTTAGCAAGAGTGATTTTATTTCAAAGACAAATATAAGTTTTAGCTACATAAAATAGAGTGTCTTCCTTGATACGTACTTATTTCAAAATAAACATAAGTGGTAGAAATATCTGGTAATATTCTAAGTGAACACTATTATGTTAAGCTCTTATGTCAACTCAATTACATTTTCCTTAAATGCTCTCAATTATTTTATACATTTTGGTGTTCCATAAAGATAATTAGTATGTGTCAATTACAAAAAACTGAGTAGTCCTTCATCCATTCACTACTGACACTTTACTTTTTACCAACTCCTTTTGGGTTATTCACTTTATATTAAAGAAAGTGGTTTTCTAGGTATAGACTTATTTTTTAAATGTAATACAAATTATTCAATTTTTTTTCAAATGATTTTTATACTTTCAAAGTAATGTAAAAGGAAGAAAGAAAATTGACATAATTTGAAACATTGCAGGAGATTTAAAACTTTTTTAAATTTAAATTAAATTAATTAACATAGTGTATTATTAGTTTCAGAGGTAGAGGTCAGTGATTCATCAGTCTTATAGAATACCCAGTGCTCATTACATCACATGCCCTCCTTAATGTCCATCACCCAGTTAGCCCATCCTCTCACCTCTTCTCCAGCAACCCTCAGTTTGTTTCCTATGATTAAGAGTCTCTTATGGTTTGTCTCCCTCTCAGATTTAGATTTTGATATATATATTGTGATTTCTAGAGTAACCACTGAAAGAATAGTACAGTGTATAAGTTCTAAAGTAGTTGAGGAGAAAAAAAATATAAAATATTTTTCAATCCAAATGAAGGCAAGAAATGAGTGAATTAGAAATAAAAAATGAGATAGATAAAAAAATATACCATAGGTATAAAATCAAATATATCAGTTTTTATATTAAATGTAAATAAACTTAATGATCCAGTTAAGAAAAGATATTAAAACTTGATAAAAGTAAAAATCCATCTTTAAACTATGAGATACAACTAAATTTTAAAAATACATAAATGTTGAACATAAAAAACATACAGGCACACACAAATAGTAACCAAAATGAATATGAGTAGAAGCCAAGGTGGCTATGTTAGTAGTAGACAAACTAGACATTAAGGCAGATATCATTACTAGAAGTAGAGGATCACTTCATAATGCAAAATGTTTAATTCATTATGAAGCTGTAACTTTTAAATATATATGCAAAATATGCATTTAAATTTATATAATCACATAATTTAAAATACCTAAAACAAAAGTTAGCAAAACTGCAAAGAATAATTAGACATAGAAGAGTGAGAAATTTTAATATACCTTTCTCTTGACAGAGGAACTGGACAGAAGAACAAATTGGTGAGGACAGAGGTTTGAATAGCATAGTGAACAATTTTGACAAGATGGAGATAAAAAGAATATTACAACCAGTATCTTTACCACATGTGTTTCTTTTCAACCACATGGGAAACATGTATAGAAACTTACCATAAGCTGATTCACAAGTCATTAATTTAATCATTTAATCTTAAGGGGCTGAAATCATACAAGTTTATTGTCTCACCAGAATGTAATTAAGATAAAAATCAACTGATGTACTATACCTTGGCAAATTGAATTTAAATTAAAAAGAAAGAAAAAAAATCAATTGCTAAAAGGAGTCACAGGTTGGCAAGCTGACTCTGATATAGTAATCAGTGTGCAGGAAGTTTATCAAAAAGTGCTTCTTAGATCCACACATGGGTTAGGGGATAGAAAGGAAGCAGGATGGGGCAGAAGGAGAAGTCGAGTGGTGCCACAGCAAGACCTCAGTTAACCCCATGGAGAAATTTGAAGCTACCATAGCCCTTCATGGTTGTCTAAGTTGGAGTGAGGGACCTAGGACTTTATACCCGCATAGACTAGTCATTGGATGTGGGATATCTGGAAAGGGCAAAGTGAACTTGGGCACTACAACACTTTTAGCAGAGGCATCTGTAGGAAAGGGCTGTAAGACAAGTTGCCTTCCCAGCAAATGGGGGAATGTGTTCTTCAGTTCTGGATGGTGTTGAGCAGCGTCTATGGGAGGTAACTAAAAGTCCAATGTATTTTTAAAGCAATAAATACATATTTTACATATATTTACGTTTATGTAAATAACCAATTGCTTTGAATGCGTTTGTTGATTCCAGTAAAATTGGAATGAGGTTTTGAAGGACTTACGTAGTATGTGGAACTGAAGACATAAATGAAGATCTAACAAACATGGGGAATCTAAATAAAGCTGTACCCAAAAGAAAGAAACTCAGAATAAAGGTAAACCAGACCCCACTCACCCCACACATTTATGGCCCCTCCCTCCAAGTAAAACTGTGTCGATGCTGAGCCATAGCTAGCTGGTGATAAAAGAATCTGAGACACTAACTCTGAAGTCATAGTAGTTATAGACCAAATTTATATTACACGTGTTTCCAAAAAACATCAGATTTGTTATTGAAAGTAGTTCCATGGGTAGTATTTAGGTACCTAGAAGAAGAAAACTGACATTTTCACTGAAGGAGTATACACTTATTCTATCAGTCAAATAATGTAAAGAAGTTTTCAAAAACAATAAGCAATGTACAGCCCAAATAAAGGAAGCCTACAAGAAAAGAAGACAACATGAGAGAGAGGATTCAGGATCATCTCAGAACAGAAGGAGACCAGCTAAAAGTCTAATTATGAGAATAGTGAAATGTAAGATCTGAGATAAAAAACAAACTTGAAAATATCTTCAGAGTACAGGAAACTGTAAGTATGACTGAAGAGATTTGAAAAAGGATCAAGTGGAACTTCTGAACAGGAAAAATACAGTAATTATAATTCTAGTGTCATGGATGGGCTTAATAGCATGTTAGACACTGCTATAACCAGTGTTAGACACTGGTAAACTGGAAGATATATTAAAAAAAATTTTCTAAAATGCAGCCTGGGTAGAAAAATAGATTGAAAATATAAATGGAGTAGTCTAGAATCTTGTAGGGTGGAGTAAGAAGGCCTCACATATGTCTGATTGGAATGTCAGAAGAGAAAATATGGAGAGAGGTATGTCTGATGAAATAAAGGATAAGAAATAGCTAGAACTGGGACACCTGGGTGGGTCAGTTGGTTAAGCATCTGCTTTCAGCTCAGATCATGATCCCAGGGTCCTGGGATGGAGTCCCACATCCTGCTCCTTGCTCGGCGGGGAGCCTGCTTCTCCCTCTGCCTGCCCCTCTCCCTGCTTGTGCTCACTCTCTCTATCTCTCTCTCTCTGACAAATAAATAAAATCTTAAAAAAAAATAGCTAGAACTGATGAAAGATACCAGTCTATATGCAATAAGTCTTGAGAATCTAAATCAGGAGAAACTAAAAATCATCTCTACATAGGCACACCAAAATACAAATGGAGAACCTCAAAAAAGACCTTGATGAGTTTCACAAACATAATACGAGTGAGAGAAGCAAAACAAAATAACAAAGCACAGAATGCTTCCATTCATATAAAGTGGAAAGGAACTGCTCTATTGTTTAAGGATGCATAGATATATGGGAAAACTACAAAGCAAATAAACGATTATTACAAATTCCAGGACAGTCAATACCTCTATAAAAAGAGAAGGGCTTATGATTGAAAAGCAAGCAGGTAGGGGATTCTGGGATTTTGGATAACTTTCTGTCTCTTGACCTAGTTGGAAGTTAGGTGGGTTTTTGTTTTATAATCTTTAAATTATGCATCTGTTTATATATTTATTCATGTATGTTATATCTCAATTAAAGCTAATTTACTTCCACTAAATGATGTAAAATTCTTCTGAAAACATTTTTTAAACTTTTGTGATTCTTATCCCCTCAAGTTAGCTTTTTATTTTTTCCTAGTCTGTCAAATGTTAGTAGGTTTAATAAGGTATAAATGTTTCATCAATAATGAAATAAATCACTATTTCCCATTAACATCACTATATAATGCCTCTTTCAGTTTATTTTTTAAGTAAATGATATGTTATATTAAAAAGTGAATCTGTTTGTATTTTATACTTGCTCTCCTTTATTTTTTGGCACAAGTCTTTAGGGGTCATTTTTTGATTATCAGAATTTTTTTTTATGTATTCTTTGGTTCTACATTAAGGTTTTCATTATTTATGAATGAAAAATGTTTATTTATAAATTATTTATTTATTTATTGTTTATTTATTGAAGTATACTTGATATAGAACAGTATATTAGTTTCAGGTATAGAACATAATAATTCGATATTTGTATATATTATGAAACAATCACCACAGTAAGTCTAGTTAACATATGTCCCCATACATAGTTAAAATTTTTTTCTTCTTGTGATGAGGATTTTTAAGATCTATTCTCTCAGCACCTTTGAAATATGCAATGCAGTATTATTAACTATAGTTACCATATTGTGTAGGACTTACATATTTTACAACTGGAATTTGTACCTTTTGACCTTCATCACTCATTTCATCTACCCTCTGCCCTGCCTTTGGCAACCATCAATCTGTTCTCTGTATGCATGATCTTGTTTTGTTGTTGTTATTGTGTTTTGTTTGTTTTTAATTTTTTTAGAGTCCACATACAAGAAAGATTATGCAATATTTGTCTTTCTCTGACTTATTTCACTTAGCATAATGCCCTTAAATTCCATCCATGTTCTCACAAATGGCAAGATTTTAACATCAGGTTTAAAATCATTCAATTTTAAAGTCGAAATTAAGACTATACCTGCAAAATAATTCTGAAATTTTAAGCTTAAATTGTTCAGTATTGAAAACCTACTGGGAAGTAGAGAAGAGGAGCTGGTTTGGTGCAGATGATTATTTTAGCGCTTGACATATTTATTTAAGCTTCTAGTAAAACACACAGAGAGAAATGTTCAGTAGACAGTTGTGAATGCTGTTCCAAGATTCAGAAGCGACCATGGGGTCAGAGGTAGATCTGCAATTGCTGAGAGGTCATTTGTATTTGTTTGTTAAGGGCTGTTATAGCAATACCAAAGATTGGATGGCTAAACATGAAAGGTCAATTTTCTCACAGTTGTAGAGGCTAGAAATCCAGGATTGAGGTGTCAGCAAGTGGGTTGCTTCCAAGGGTGTGAAAGAAGCATCTGTTATGGGCCTCTCTCCTTGACTTGCAGTGGCCATCTTCTCCTTATATCTTTTGACCATCTTTTCCGCATATGTGTCTGTGTTCAAATTTCCTCTTCTTATAATTTAGGTTAGGGTCTACTTCAGTGACCTCAATTTATTTTAATTACCTCTTCAAAGACCCTATCTCCAAATATGGTTACATTTTGAGGTACTGTTGGTTAGGACTTTAACATATGACTTTTCAAGGGGACACAATTCAGCCCATAACACCATCATTTCAAAATGGGGGAGAGCATGAGATGGCAGAGAACATATTGGAGAAAAAAGGCTCCAGAAAACATCCATATTCAGAAGTAATAGAAGGAGAGAGACTGAGATGGAGATAGTTTAAAGGAGATAATCAGTGGAATCGAAAGTGGCAGAATAATCCATGAGAAGCCATCTGGATTGAATCAAGCAAACAAGTATGGTGATGAAGCCGTTATGTGGTGACCATTTAGAGAACAGTTTATAGGATGAAACCCTACCTGAAGTGGGTAGAGAACAATGTGTAACTAAGAAGATGCAGTGAGAATTAAAATACATCAGGGGATGTTAAAATGTAGAAGAAAGCTTGAAAAAAGGAATTGATATAATCGTGGCATAATTATGCAAGACAAATGATAGGATGATGTTTAAAATATGGCTTTAGATTGAGCACAAGAAGCCATTTCAGTGATAACTAATGCAGAGAGAAGATACAGATAACAAAACTTCTGTCAGGATTATGGCATACTATCAAGAGATTGTATGCCTATCTCATCAAGAGAAGGCCAGAGTTCAGATTCTTAAAATATTATTCAGGAAAGTTGACACTATAGCTGTATCAATGCCACTATGATATCCTGCTTAGAACCCTGACAAAATTTCCTTGCTCTTATAAAATACCATCTGAAAATCTGTTTTAGTATTATCCTTTCTTGGGGATAACACTAAAGTTCTGGGGGCTCAGTGGGTTAAGCCTCTCCCTTCGGCTCAGGTCCTGATCTCAGCGTCCTGGGATCGAGGCCCCACATGGGGCTTTCTGCTCAGCAGGGAGCCTGCTTCCCCCTCTCTCTCTGCCTGCCTTTCTGCCTACTTGTGATCTCTGTCTGTCAAATAAATGGATAAAATCTTTAAAAAAAAAAAAATCCTTTCTTCTGCCTACTAACTACTGTGAAAAACAATATTGAGATTTAAATAGGGGGTGGTAATTTACCATGAAAAGTTATTTATTATCTATAATATTAAGTATTATATATGATAAATATATCAAATTAATTATATCAAGCTAAGTAATATTTAAGAATTTAATTATATTTTTATTTTTCTTGGTGTGAAACTTCCCACATAAAAATTTTCCAATTTCCAGACACTCAATTTTCCAGTATAATTTCAGATCATAATATATATGAAAGTAAGGAATTTCTTGTCCCATAAGTCAAATAAATATTATTTAACATTTTCTGTATTTGCTTCTGATACAAATGTTCTTTAAAACCAATAAACTGTCTTGCCCATACTGGCGCTATTGTTCTTTCAACTGTTGACTTTTCCTTTGACAGTGTATCATTAAGTGTACAGACACTTGAGTCACATTTTTTTAAATCAAGAAGGAAACATTTGACTATTGTTCTTTTTGATGGATGTGCTTTTGCACTATGTACAGTTGTTATGCAGTCTGTTTTCACATTAGATGGTTCTATCTGATTGATATATTGTTATGAGAGAGTTAGTGTTTAATTTCCTTGTAAAAACAAGCTACCTAGCAAAAAATTCCAGAACAAAAATGAGTCTGCCTCCCAGAAAAATTAATTTCTTTTCTAAGAACCCTCTTTTAACATTTGCTAAGTTGGTAGTTTAAATCTTTTTAAAACTTTTCTCTTATAGTGATATCAATCATAGATACTTTGAAATTTTAGAAGATAAAAAAGAATAACATGCCTTGAAATCTTGAAAGGAGTGGCTTGAGAAGTACAAGGGCACAAGAATCAAGCAAATGTAAGGTTTGCAGCTTTCATATATTATCATTGAGTTGCTAATTCTTCATGAAAATTTTTAAAAGAACCTCATGGAAAGGTGACAAACATAAATGTATTATATTGGCATTTTATTGTCACCTTGACTTTTAGTGCCACTGCTGTGGGAGTGCTGACAACACTGACTCCATCGTTGACCTTCATCTTGTTCATGCCCATGCAATGACCTCCCTAAAACATTACATGTTTCAGGCCCTTTGGAGGTTAATGTATGCCTTGACCAGACTGTGGAAAGGCTTGTTCTGAGCATCCCTAAAGAGGCACACCGAAGGCGCCACTTTAGATAACCAGTAGAGATGACCTGTGCACAGAAGTTCCCATTTTAGATAACTACCCTTAGATCTCACCGCAGAGCCCCTTGCTCTATGAAAACTGTGGCTTAATGTCCAAACTGGGCTGACAAGAGCTACACAATGCCTGGATTGCCTGCTTCCTTCCCCTGGCCACCTTTAGTAACTTACCCTGATTCTGTAAATATATTGGAGTGGCTCACTTCGATTTTGGGTCTTAAAGTAGCTTCTCAGTCTGAAGGATATTTTAGTGTCCCTCCTCTACTTTCTAATAACTGTAAAGCCAATTTCATCTGTAGTTATTAACATTATAGTGAACAAGATCTAGGACTTTTGACTATTTTTTACTAGCAGGCAACTGAACTGGTGAAATCAGACAAGACTGTTAATACTGCTGGTTCAGCATTTCACCCTTATAATAATGGAGGTTGAATCTAGACTAGAAGTTTCAAATGATGGAAATCTTTTCTTAACCATCAATATTTCCCCAGTTTTACTATAATGTGTCTAACGCAGGTGCATCCTATATTCTATTGAACTAAATCTCTTAGTATAAATAACTTTAATATTGAAACTTATCATTGCCATTATTATTTAATGTGATTTTTATTTTCGAGCATGGTAAAATTATTCATTAAATCATTTATTCAATATTTATTGAGCATCTAGCATGTGCCAGAGTCCTTTCTAGGTACTGGAACTGGGTAGTGAATAAAACACATAGAGAGCCCTGCCCTAATTGAACTTAAATTCTAGTACTAGAGACAGACATAATTAAATATATTAAATAGATAAAGTAAAAGTATACATTAGATAGTACAAACTATGGAGAAAAATAAAACAAAAGAGTAGACAGAAGGAAGGAGTGCTATGAGGTGAGGTTTGTAATTTATTCAAGGAAGATATCCATGTGAAGGTGGTTTTTGGGCAAAGACCTGAATGAGGTGAGGGATTGATGTTTTGGGGAAGCATTAGCAATTACATAAAGGTATAAGTGAATTATAAGAAATTTAAAAGTCTTCTAATTTATTTTGAGATTAAAATATTTAGTTTAATAGTATACAGTATTGATTATGCCAAAGAACTATATTATGTAACTATCTTTTTGGACATCTGTTTAAAACATGCAAATTGTTCATATTTTAAATCTCTTACATATGGCTAGGTTCTGGCTCACTAAGGCTAAAGTCTAAATCATAACCCTGAAAATGGTCATTTTGGAGGAAAAATAATTATAGCATGTGGAAGTAGATATTAACAGTTTGCAAAATGTGTCATTAAAATGCAAGTTTTAATGATGTGAAAGAGCACATTCTGTGGATACCTGAGGAGAGAGTATCCCAGGGAGCAAGAACAGCAAATGCAGAAGCTCTGAGGTAGGGTTATCTGGTGAGGAACAGTGACATCAGGGAGACCTCTGAGGTTGGAGAAGAGAGAGTGAGAACAAACAGGCAAAAGGTGAAATCAGCTTTGGGGCTGATGGAGGAAGACCTTGTAGACCATATTAAAGATATTGGTTTTATTTGGTGAAATCAGGGGCGGGGTCCTCCAGTGTTTTGAGTAGAAAAATGTATGTTAAGAATCAGTTTGCACAGGACCATTCTCACTGATGTTCTGAGATTATAAAAAGGGAGACTAGCTAGAAGTCCACTGTGGTAATCGAGGTCAGCAGTAATGGTGCCCTAGTGAGGGGAGCCAGGGCGGTGGGAGAGGAGGTGGTCACGAGAAGAGGTTTCACTCTGGATTTATTTTAAATTGAGAATCAACAGGATCTTCTAATGAAGTATTTGTGTGGGGGAGGGATGGAAAAAGAAAAGGAAAATTCAAGAATGGCCATAAATTTGGGGGGTGAGGTAATCCAGACAGATTTGCCGTTAACTGATATATATATTAAAAAAAAGACACGGGAAGAGCACATTTGTGGAAGGAGTAGGTTTAGAGTTTCATTTGGGGCACATTGAGTTTAGTTGCCTATTAGACACAGGTGAGGATGTGGAAAATAAGCTTGGAGGCAGGGGAATAGTCCAGGGCTGGATGTATAAACCTCGAAGTCATGAGTATCTGAATGGTATGTAAATCCATAGAGCTTGGGTACAATCATCAAGGGAGTGAAGTGTCTAGAGAAAAAGAAGAGATCCAAAATTTAGTGTCAAGACCCTTACGTTAAGAGGTGCTGGAGATGAGGAGGATTTGACAAAGGTGAACAAGAGGGGATAGCACATGAAACAGGAAAAAACTGGAAATTGCACATGTCAAGTGTACTAAGAAGGAAGAATTGATCAACTATATGTCAAATGTTGTTGAGAGGTCAGTAAAATGAGGATTGACCACTGATAAGATCATCTGTGTCCTTGATTTTGTGCAGTGATGGAGAGAACTTAATGGGGGTTGAGGAAGTTCATGAGAGAATGAGAAGTCAGGACTGGAGTCAGTGAACAAAACTCTTGTGAAGTTTAGCCATTAGGGGAGCAGAAAAATGGGAAGAGAGCAGGAAGGAAGTGAGTTCAACATCTTTTTTTTTTTTTTTTTTTGGTAACAGCTTTATTGATATACAATCCAGACATCATAAAGTTACTTTTTTTGTTACATTTATTTTTCTCAGGAAGAACACATAATAGCATGTATTTATACTGTTGGGATTAATCCAAAAGAGGAAAGAAACCTTGGTGATATGGACACAAGTAAACAAATTCTGGCATTAATGTTCTTGAATGGAATCCTGTACACAAATGGGAGCATTGACCATAGATAGTGGCACAGAGAGTTCTTGTGTAATTATTAAGAATGCAGGCAGAGCAAAGGGTACAGACACCAGTAGATGGGTATATTTGTGGATGGTTTTTTTTTTGATAGCTTATATTTTCTCAATAAAATTGGAAGTAAGGTCATTAACTGAGAGGGATGATGGAAAGGAAGCATTGGGTATTGGAGAAGAAAAGAGAAAGCATGAAGAGTATGAAAGCAAATAGATTAGGAAATATAGTTGCCTGTCTTCAGGGCCCAACTGGGGTCAGAGATTTAATAGAGAAAAAGAATTAAGGGTTCATGCAAAGGAATAATGATAATAATTAACCATACAATTTAAGCCAACTAAGAGAGTAGCTGAATTGTTGAGGGGAGTGAGGGTGAATGAAATGTAGCAGGATCCATGGATTGTAGGTCCCAGTGGATACAGTAGATTTTTGGAATTGTACTACTAGAACAAGTGATCTAGAAAGAGAAGTGGGTGGTAAGACATTAGAATGCTTGAAATTGCATTTGGCTTTTTCAAAATGCATTTTCTATTTGGAATCCTTCCCTGATTCTGCATGTTCAAGTGTTATCAACTTTCTTTTCTCAAGTTCAGCCTTTAAACTACCCTTTTCATGAAACTTTCCCTGATTCTCACAAGCTAAGAGTGCCAGCTTCCTTAAAGCTTCCATAGCATTTCACCTAATTCCTGCTTATGGAAATTTTCCCATCTTGCATGGAGTCTTAGTTTCCCCAATGCCTCAAGGTAATTTTATTTCATTCTGGTCTACATATTTAGGTCCACTGTTGACACATAGCAGAATAATCATGTTATAATGATGATCTGAAAAATGGGCTCTCCAAAACCAAATCTCCTTCACAATAAAGTGATGTATGATTAAAAAAACAAAAGAACATTGTAAAGGGCCATGTTCGTATGAGTCATATGTCTCAAAGGGCAATATTCCCTATTAACTACACTTTTTTTCTTTGTTGGAGAAAAATCCTCAATACGTAGTCTTTATTTGCAAAGTGTTAAAACAATCAGAGCTAGGTTTTGGAAAAACTACGAAGTTAGTGAAGTCAGTCTTACTC